>CM074551.1:4280000-4547104 GCA_037305995.1 Sclerodermus sp. 'alternatusi'
GTGCGGGGGCGGCCGCGCGGTGTACACGGCCGCATTTCATTTCGGGCGAGCGTAATACTCGGGGCGCACGCGAAAATGGCGTGGCTCGAAAATTAAGGACCCTCCAGCGCGTCACGACGAAGCCGAGAACGACGACGAAGACGACGGCGACGAGCCTTCGTCCGTGAGACACCACGAATTCAGGCCTGGCTGTTTTCAGTGGCGACCGTTTAAACAGCTCGGATAAACATTCTAAACACGCAAGGGCCCTTTCGGCAAAGGGCTCGTCGAGCCACCCTAGCGTTTCGCTTTTTCATAATAAAATCGTCATGCGCTGCGACGATTGGCCGGGATCGCTGGAGGGTAGTACAATACAAGGGGTTTGTCCGTGCCAATATTCGAAGGAGGGGTGGTGGAGGGCAGATCACGATGGCAGAATGAACGGCGGGGACAGGCACATCGTCGGGGTGTAAGAGGACAGAAACTAAAATAGAGAAAGGAAGGGAGAGACGCAGAGGAAGAGAGAGAGAGCATGCCAATATGCGAGAGTCAGGTTCGCCCGGCAACCCCCTCATGGGAGAGAAATGAACGGAGACGGGCACATCGCGTGAGAGTTCAAGTAGAAAAATGTGGAGAAAAATGTCGGAGAAACGGAGAGAGAGAGAGAGAGAGAGAGAGAGAGAGAGAGAGAGAGAGATTTTCGTGTGACGGGCACGAAACGGAGAAGGGAAAAAAGAAGAGGGCTAAAATGGACGAAGGGAAAAAGAGAGAGAAAGAAGTGGAAGGAGAGCGAACTTTGTCCCATTCGGAGGCTGTCGCTGTGTATATATAGGGCACACCAAACGACACACGCCCCACGCATTGTGCGTACCCTTTGGACCCGAAGGGGCGCCCTTCTATCCTGTACAAAGGGTTGCGCGAGTCCTGCCGTTTGAGAACTGAATTTTTTATTCAGCCGACAGGAAAGCGGCCATCATGCGAGCCCTTTCTCTCGGAAAGAGTGTCCTTCTCTCTTTATTTGTTGATTCTGCAGAGCAGCGCAAGGTCAAGTTAAAAGGGGACGAAGCGTGGCTGCAATCGGACTGTTCGATGCACGCCCTCCCCCTCCTCCCTCCCACCTTTTCTCTTTATCGATCATGCACAACTGTCGCGAAACAAAAAAGGCACTCTCCTCTTGCTCACGACAGTTCCAGAGCATCGCCCATAAAATCCACGAAATCTAATGGTCTGTGATTCAGCGTTTCATTCTCCCCCTCCCTAGCTACACTACCCTCTCTGCAGTAATATCCTCGCCTCGCGCAAACAAACGCGAGTAATTCTCACGAATATTTCGAAATTCTTCGAGTTTTCCATATTCCCGTTAAGATTTCGTACGTCGCTCTTAAATTTTGTGCCTTGAAATATGCAATGGCCCCCCGAAAAACCGGATTGGATGGGAAAAATGTGGCAGCCATGTTTGATTTACTCGCTGGAGAAAGAAGCACGCGGCTAGACAAAGTCACTCTAATCGCAAACCCTTCAGTTTCCGAGAGGGTATACGGGGGTGGGTAGTGGGGTTTCGACTAAGTACACAGATGCACGTAGCTTGCATGGGGACGCCCACGGAAAGTACTTAGAACCCTGCGTACGAGTGATTAGCGATATTTTATTTCGCATGGGAAACCAGACAGATGAGAACTAGTTGAGTGGGAGCTCAGCTCTCTTTCATTAGGGAGACCCTGCATGCCCAGCCCCCACCCCCCACCCCCCACCCCGCATAGCTACCTAGTGCATCGTACCCTCTGATAGAGCACCGCGTTGCTGTCATGATGGCGTTACATCCAATATCCTCCGGATTAAGCGAATGATTCAAAATGGACAGATTTGGTGGGATAACAGGACCGCCATCGACGTATATGAGTTTACAGATTAGTGCCACACGAGAGATGGAAGGACAGCTGTGATAATATTGGAATACATTCTCTTTTCTTCCCTCTTTCATAACATAAGAATCTCCATATTGAATTTCGTGTTTTCTTCTCTAAACGTCGATCGTAATTGAACTTTGATAATAAGGTGTACGCGTGTCCGATCTCACGCTATTCGGATTGTTTCTCATTTTTCCATAAGATAATTATTGGAAAAAAGATGCACGCTTGACACAAAAATCCTCATGCCGAACCAAGAACGGAAAGAATGGAATAGGATTTAACGAAACGCCATTTTATTTGTTTCCAGTTTGATTGGTCGAGTTACGGTTCTTTTTTTTTTAAGAAATAATTAGGTGAATTTGCTAGTCCATTGTGAGAATGCGCATTGTGCATAAAAACTATGAAGAAAGACTCGCTATCAAGAATCAGGCTCCGCCATTTTTGTACGGGCGTGGATCCCCCGATACATTTATATATAAATACATGTATAGCGTACGTTTGTGGATGGGTGGCACACGAGAGGGGCACAGGGGGCACGGTGGTTGGCAAACCCGTCCTTGTTAGCAGCTGCGTAGCATCCCCCGCCCGTTACACAATGCCCTCACTCCCTCGAAAAACGATGGGTGGATTAATGACGTCACAGGAACTGAAAGCGCACCTGGTGTGCCACGGAAAATCCGCCAATCCCAGTTGCCGCGACTCAGCACGTGTCTCTCTGGGGGTTGGAGCTATCCGGTGACAGAAAGGAAAATGTCAGGGGGAGACGCGCTCTCCTCGAAGCTTCTCTCTCTCTCTCTCTCTCTCTCTCTCTCTCTGATATTTGCTACGCTCGTCTCGAAAAAGATATCTCGTTCAACAAACCCCTAATTAAAATTCACCCTATCCGCGATAAATCACCGAGCGGGAATTTGTGAAATTCACGATAAAACACTTTCGCTGACGGAACTGGAGCTTCACCTGAACGCTCAGAATGTTTTCCGAGAGACGAGAGAGTGAAGAAAGAGGAAGAGGAAGAGGAAGAGAAAGAGAGAGAGAGAGAGAGTATCGCTAAGAGAAGAAAAATTCCGAGTTCGGCCAGTCGAATTGCGAAGGCAAGCGGGCGTAATTAGAGCTTAGGACGATCTTCGGGATTCTTCGCTCCGGAGTATTCTCGAGCTCGATGGTGGGGAGACGCGGGGAGGAACCGTCGTGGAAGAACTAGTGGAGCACAGGGTGGGGGAGTGGGCTGAGGAGGCATTAATATTTTCCCGTCTTTTCCGAGACCATATCTCTCGACGACCTCGGCCCATTAGCGTACCTAATTTATGCATCATCAGAGAACGGGGCACAACCCTTTCCCTTCCTGCATCCATCTTTCGGCTGAAAAGTTTCTAAAGATTTTCTCCCGGGCGGGAGGAGCGGGAGCGGGGGTGGAGGTGCGATGTATACAGAGGCTCGCGTCTTAATTACGAGGAAAAAGGGCTGCGCGCCTTTTCAGCGCAACGCGAAAAGCAGCCAGTTCGTTCGCCCGCACGTCTTTTCGGCCGGATAATAACAAAGAGCCCAATAAACGGTAGGTTGGTACCTGTCCGCCATATTACCGAGCGCGCACCGGCCTCGCACAAAGAACGCTATAAATTCATAAACGCGAGTCGTAGCAGCGAAGGGACCAAGGGACTCGCGACGAAAAGACAATAAAACATCAAACGGACCCGAGTTTCCCTACCCCCATCCTCCTCCGGGCCGCACTTTACTCGTCTGGAGAGAAAAGGCATCTCTCCTACCTCTCTACCCCCCAGAAGCGTTTGCCACTGTTTTTTTTTCACGTTTCGTTGGAAAGCCCTGTTTTGAAAAATCGTCGGACCTTGGAGTCCGGCGCGCGTCCACTTTTGCAAGGGCCTTCGCGATAAAGTGCACACGCGTCGTGCAATGCTCGATCCCGCAGCGTGTCGAGCATAAACAATAATCTGCCTGGATTACAGCGGACAGACACTTTGGTATGCCGTTGAAGTGTCAGTGTTATCTTACTGTCATCCTCGACTTATTTTCTCAAGAAATCCCTCGAGTGTGTACAATCAATAAGTTAACAGTCCAAGTGCTTCAGCACCGCGTCAAAAGATGATGTCAGGATGACAGAACTTGACGAAGATATCCTTGAATGCGCGTTAACGAGAGACTCCGGGT
This sequence comes from Sclerodermus sp. 'alternatusi', assembly GCA_037305995.1. Lineage (NCBI taxonomy): Eukaryota > Metazoa > Arthropoda > Insecta > Hymenoptera > Bethylidae > Sclerodermus > Sclerodermus sp. 'alternatusi'. The sequence goes on from CM074551.1 coordinate 4,284,053, forward strand.
ATTTTCGGCGAGGAACACACGCATTGCCGTTCACTAAAAATATTTCCAATCCCGAGGTTGAATTTCTCTGGATCCTACGGAGCGCCGCGACCGACCACCGATCGAGCACCACGCAGGGACAGATCGAGGTGGTGGGGATAGCGGTCGACCTCGAGAGCCCCGGAGGACAACCCGGTGATTTCTCGCAAGGAGAAAATTCCGTTCGAACGGGATCCTTGCAAATTGCGGAGGATCGGCCAACCGTGGGAGGGGGTAGATGGTGGATTTCGGTTTGCGGGCGCGCTGGTAGCCGTCGTGGCCCCATGAGGTCACGTACGTTGCTGGAGAACTTTGGCACAAGAGAGAGAGAGAGAGAGAGGAGAGACGAGAGAGCGCCGATGGTACTGCGCGAACAATAATTCCCTGCTACCACTTCCCCCCGGGGCTGGGACGACGAGGGTCGATCGTCGGCCAAATAACCAAGTTCCGAGTTCCCCTTCTTCCCTCGGTACCCCCTCGAGCCTCCGAGTACCTGGAGGTGCGTTCGAGTCTATTTCATCTCCCTCCTCTGTCACGTCACGATTCTCCGTGAACTCGTTGTCGAAACGCGCGGCCTCGAGAAATCTATTATCAATTAACTGGCCAAACTTTTTCCTCCCCCCGCAACGACGCACGCGATTAAAAACTTAGCGAAGGAGCACCGAAAGTATGAGAGAGAGAGAGAGAGGGGGGGGGGGACTTTAATTTCCTCGTTTGAAAAGCTCCTATCGTGCTCGAAGAAACGATGCGATGGTAGTCCAAGAAGGAGAAGGCGCGGAAGATCGAGACGGGGGTCGCTCCGCAAGGTGGCAAGTTCATTGTCACGGGCGATAAAGGTGAGAAACTCTCGGATTGTTGGCGAGCAATTGTATCGGCAATTGGAGGAGGACGAGGAGGATGATCGGCCGGCGGTCGCTCGTGATCCGCAGCGCGGCGCGGTGCGGCGTGCACACCGATCTCCGCACTCCGGCTGGCAGTCCTTATATCCGCGTCTCTCGGCGCTGCCCCGTAATTACCGGGGTCGGCCTTCACCGCGGCAATTTGTCAAGGCTGTAATATTCCCGGCAGAGCTATGGCATTGTATACATATCGGCAGATGCCTCCCACCGGAGCAGATAAGATCGACGACGGACGGACTCTCGGGTACTCCGGAGCTCGAAAACCATCCATTTCGAGTTGCCGGTACCATCATCGCCGAGGAGGTTTTGACGCCCGCTCGGATTAAAGCCAATTGCCACTCCGATAGTCTCGTTGAAAGACGCGCGAACCATTCTACATGCGAACGAACGATCCGCCGATTTTTTTCACGGTCCCCGCATTCCCCGGGAACGCGCACTGGAGAACGGAGAACGGAGAACGGAGAACGGAGAAAAACCGGTTCTCTTTAAGGCGCCCCCTTGCTACGGATACTCCGTGCACCGCGCGGTCTCTTCCTCGATAACGCACAAACGGAAAAGGATTCGTGGAGGTAGCAGATGTCCATTCCTCCAATAACCCCCGGTACCACATCCTCCTCCCACTCGCTCATAATTGCCAGGTACTCGATTTTCCTCCGGTCCCAAACCCCATTATCCCCGCCCTTGTCCCTTCCACCCTATCATTTCTATTTGAAAAAGCAAAGGTGTGAATTTCGAGAAACAGAGAGAGAGAGAGAGAGAGAGATTAGAGAGCGAACAATTTTTAGATTTTCCTAGCGTTTTTAGCACGATTACCAATGCAAAACTAATCGCTTTTCCATGAAAGAAGTTTCTCCTTTCGATCTTCTATCGTTCAAAGTATGTATGTGTGTGGTGGCGCGTGTGCGTGTGCGCATGGACGTACGGGCAAGCCGAGTTTTCTCGTTTTCTGTCGTGCCACTTGACATGAATCGAAACGGTTGCCTGCCAAGTCTCTCTCAGACGCTTCCAAGACAGACGTAGGAAAACAACTGGAAGAAAAAGAGCGGTGAACGCGCAACGTGACTAGTAACATCTTCCCCTTTTCTTCCGTCTCTCTTGCTCCACCGGCGAGCCTCTCTCGGGATCTCGGTTAATGGTGCATGGCAGTTGCAGGGAGCAGGACGTCAGGTAGGTGCAACGTAGTGCGAGCATCCACCTATCTAGATGAGATCTTGTTTTCCGTGGGATCCCCCCTGGTGAGCCGCGATTCGTTCTCCGTGCAACGTTCCCGTGGCGACCTCGGAAAATCAACGGTGGCCCTGCTAATACTCTCGGAGTACAGCCAATGAGAACCCGGTGACAGGAAGTATTCGCGCCATATTGCCATATTCAACCTCCTCCTCCTCCTCCTCCACCTTTATTGCCGAGCAACGGAGAACATTGTTCCCGATGAGAACCCCCCTGCCATTAGCTTAAACCTAGAAAATCGCACTCTTCCCCAACGGATATTTGCCGTTGCTCGGAAAACGCGTAGGAAAATGTCTGGAAAATTGCCTATTTTTTCCAATCGTGCTTCTGTCCGCATCGATTTGAGGCTTTTCGAGGCCTCGAGCCTATTCTCGGACCTTGGAGCCCTTTCGAGGGAGTTTCTTTTTCTGGGAAACGCTGAGACGTCGTCGCCGAAGGGCTCCGTAGTCCTTTGAAGGAAGACGTTTCCGCGTCTCGGTGATTCGAACCTAAAAGTCTAAAACAGTGTCCGGGGAAAGAGGGGAGGTTTACGGGTATCCTAATTGGGATGACAGAGACGTCAATGGCGGGCCAGCTCAAAGAGACCGTAAACGTTCCCTTATGGGTGTAAACTGTGGATTTTAGTGTCACCAGGGGTTGCCTAGTCTCGTAAGATAGACGCTTTATGGGATTGTGTAACCGCCCTCGTAAAGTAAAGTGCATATTAATAAATGAAGCGATTACGGCACGTACGTCCAGGGTTTACCTGTCCTACCTACCTAGCGGCGGCGGCAGCAGCAGCAACAGCAACAGCAGCAGAAGCAGCAGCGGCCCAGCCCCAGAGGATCCATCCAACATTTTTCCCGCTTCCAGCTACGCTATAACCGGATGCCCGTATTTCAATGCCCGGCCTTCATTTTCATACGTTTTGCATATAGAAAAAAGACAAGTTCGCGTGGACGTGGCTGCTGCTGATACGCGTACGCGTGCGCCTTCGCTTCCGGGCTCCACGGTGACATTTTCCAAGGATCAATTATGGGGAATTACAGCGATAACTTATTAGCCATAATTATACCCATCAATTATCAAGATAAGCGCCGGGGATATCCGCATAATATGGCCACCGAGAGTTTATATAAAATTTTTATTAGCGCGATTTACATAAGACGACCGATCGAGGGAAAATATCGACCGAGCAAACCCGAACGCGAGATTCTCGCGAGGAACATCACCGATGATCCAATTCGAATTACGCGCATCATTAAGCGCTCGTGTATTCGCGCGTGCGATAAACTACACGTGATTTTTATGTGGAAAGGAAGAAAAAGGTGGTGGTTCCGCCTATCCCCGGAGAGTATTCATAAATTGGACGACCACGAAAATTAATTCGTGGCATAAAATTCTGTCACCGACGGCAATATCTCTCGTCCCACGGGAAGGAGGGTGGTGGTCGTCGTTCGCAGCGACAGGACGGGGGACGCTCGACCACGACCACGACCACGACACGACCACGACAGGAACGCGAGCGCGTAAATGATACGGGGATGTGGAGTTCCGTTCATGTGTGCGCGGGACCAATCGCCGGACATGGCGACGGCGCGCGCATTTCGTTCTCCCTTGTAATTAAAAATTTATGCACTAGTTCGCGAGCGTGTTATTCAAATGTGACACCCCAGACTTCGGACCCGGGCCGCGTATCACACCCATAATAATATGCGATATTTATAGGTGCGACGACTTTGCCCATTAATTATCGCTCTAATGGCCCACCGAGGACACGAGTGCGCGCGTTCTACGCCAAACCCCTCCCTCCGCCACGACTGGAAGTGAGATCGGCGCCGACGTCGGCGTATCTGGCGACGACCAGCGGTCGAGGTCCTCGGCTGCCGACTTTCCGCGGGAAGAAATCACCATCTTCAGATCCCGAAACGCGATTTTGCCGGCGCACCGGCTAAGCGCTGATTTAAGTTTTCAATTACGACGCTGGGCCCTCGACTCACCCCTGTGGCTTTCCCCCGTTAATCATTTTTAACAAATTATGCCGCGTTATCCGGGGATCTTGCATTAACGCGCGCGCGCGAAAGGCCTACTGTTTTTGCCGGGAGGAACCTCGCGGCCACCCCCTTCTCTCGTTTTGGCGAATAACTCGGAAATTAATAAACGAGCCCTCGCGCTTTCTTCCACAGGCTCCTTGTACCCCATCCCGGTCCATCGCGTCCCGCGGAGTAACAGAGGGAAAAAACCGTTTCCGGGTTTCGTTAATTCGTTGATAAATCGATTAAAAGTCTCCGAAGCGGAAAATTCTTCAATCAGCGGCGCCGATCTTTTTTCGTTCCTGTTGCGCGGCAGCTGGGATCGTAAAAGCCAATCAGGAGTCCCGGTTTCAGCAGCAGCGCGTCTTTTAATAAAGCCCAGATTCGAGATAGCGCGCGGGGAGAAAGAGCTCTTGGCTCCGGGCGTTAATGGTCGAGCGGGGGTGCGCGGGGGTGCGCGCGGCCGGACAGCCCCTTCGCATCCCCGCGGCGAGGACTAACTTCCCGACACCTTGGCAACAAAACCGGATAACGATCCCGTGTTGTACATGCGTGCCACGTAAACGTTTGTTAGCCGCCCCCTTCCCACCCCCTCGTTATCCGAGCTTTCGGCCGAGCTTGCGTCGACCAAGGACGCCCGGCGGATTTCATTAAGACGATTTATGAAGTACGAATGCGCCCATGTAAATTTCGGGGGAGGACGTTAACGAGCCGTGACGCTCTGCCACCCCTTCCCCTCTCCCCCGCGCAACTGATAGCAGCCCTCGATGTGATAACGGGGGTCGCGTGATCCGGCTGGGCGAAAGGACATAAATCTCTCGACGACAGTGACGTCAGCGGTTCCCGCGGAGCTCTCCACCCCCTCCGGGGGTCCTGCGCACGCAGGTGCGTCAATAAAATTAGTTAATCGGCGGGAAATTGATATTTATCGATCGGATAAGCCACGCTAATGAAAAGACTAAATTTAAGAAAGGAGATCGAGTCGATTTCCTCCGCCGCGCGTTTACTGGAAATTGCCGGGTAGCGTTGGCTACCCACCCCCAGGGGCCACCGATAAGTAACAGGAACAATCGCCGGGAGATTTATGACTAAATATTATGAGAAATACCCCGGTTGCCCGTAGTCGGGCCCCGTTCGCGCCTTCGCCCCCCACTCGGATTCATCGTAAATGTTAATTGCAGTCAACGGCTCGCTATCAATTATGTCGATACGCGCGCGCTGGCAAATTAGTACCAGGGGCAAAATCGGCGGCGATCGCAGTCAAGCCGCCTCGGCCCGGCTCGTGCATTATACGGAAACCAAACGAATGCGCCAATGCGATTGCAAGATAGTCGAGCAACGATGATAGACCGGCGCTCCTTGAGCATCGAGAGAGCGCGCGCGCGCGCACGCGATCGACCAAATAAATAAATAAGTGAGATTTTCTTCGACGGCGTGGAGCAGAGCATGCCCAGGGCGCACCGTGCAACGACAACGATCGTTTCGCGCCGCGCTGCTCCGATCCGGTGGGGGGGGGGGGGGGGGTGCGCATGAACGGCATAAATAGTTGTTGTGGAAAACAAATGCGCCGGGAAGATGGCGAGATAGCGAGCTAATGATTATAGGTTACATTAGAACGCGCTTGTGTTTCTCGCTATCACGTTGGCATTGTTCCACTCCGAGGCTAACCTTTCTATCTCCGAGCGGTATGACTTGGTTATGGTTACCGGAGCGATCGGCACCCCGGTGTCGATCCACGTCGTGGAAATCCCGGTTTCTCCCGAAGCCGCGGAACTAACTCTGCCACCACGTGGGAACGCGCGCGCAGTGATAAGGGCAACCGATAGAGTCGGCCAACCGCGGCCGGTGCGGATGCACTTGAAAATACCGTGCGAATCCTCTAGGATACCGTAGGAACGGACCACGGGGAGATCGGTATCTTCGGGGTTGCCGTGTTGCTCGAGATGGGACGTCGACAGCTTGACAAATTGCCCCTTGATTCGCGTTTTCGCTAAAATCAATCATCCGACTACGTGTCACCTTTGCACCCTGCGAGCTAATCGCCGGATTCTTCGTGATTGAATGGCCGAGATCAGGATGGATCTACTCTCCCCCCCCTCTCTCTCTCTCTCTCTCTCTCGCACATACACACCCTCGTTTAGCGAACGTGATGAACTTTGCATCAAGCCACTCGTTAATTTTGTCAAAATAACGTAATGCTGGAAGAATAGCTATTGCGAAGGTAAAAAGCAAGAGAGAGAGGGAGGGAGAGAGACGAGAACTAGCATTAGCTGATTGATATTGTAATTACGAGATGCGGTCAGAAATCGTGTGAAGTGAATAATGAAATCGTTGGTTAAATCGCTGGATTTTTCTCGAAACGTAAAACAGATGGTTAGTTGAAGTGGATGGCCGGCGGAAGAGCATTTTATCGCCATTACACTGGCTTTCACATATGGCTGGGAGCGAAATCTCGAGTTTTCCTGCTGACGCATCCTGGACGAATTCAGCAGCTTCACGTCGGCCACGTATCGCCGATAGAAGGAGAAACGGGTGTAGAGAGAGAGAGAGAGAGAGAGAGAGGAATCGGGACCTAAGTTTAATAAAAAGATATAGGAACGATAATGCAGTCCCAGAAGGTCCTCCGGGGGCACAATGGAGTGTATCATGGCGGGATGACACGGCCGTTTCTGTCAATAGCTACCCACAGATATCGCATTGTACCTTTAAGGTCTCTATATCTTGGCTCATCACACACTCGCCACGACTCGCACTCGCGTCATCCTCCGAGCCTCCGGGCTCTTCAGCCTCGAGGACCTCTCGCTCGCTTCCGGTTAGCGTGAAATCTGCATATTACAGCGGACAATTTATCTCGGCGTGCCCTTTAAATTCCTCGACTTAAGAAAACATCCTGTTTTCTCTCTCGCGTTACTCGCACTCCCCCCCCCCCCCCTTAAAGATACGTGAAAGCCACCACGCTACCTGAACTGCGTGGCTCTTTCCTCGTATCATCTAAACCAACTAAAACTAAGCCGAGCAAACATGAGGTTAATCTCATTAAGTTTCGTGATTTTCCTTTGCCTGTGGTGGCTCGGGGATGAAGGTATCCGAGGTCAGTTCACGTGGAAAATACTCGAGGGTTTTTCCTAAAGGCGAAACCAGTCTTGGAGAATAAATAACTCTCTTATGGGAAGAGACCGAAGGAAGGACAAGTGTTTTCTCCTCCCGTGGGTCAGGGGGAGGGGGAGGGGGTGGAAAGATAGAGGGCTGTATTATCCTGACGAGGAGCGTTGAAAAAATAATATACTCGTGTCATAACGATGACACGCATCGTGCAAAAGTAAAAAGACAAAGTGGGGTTGAAGAGTAGGGGTGGTGATTCGATCTTGCTCGGTTTCCCGAGGGATCCAGTGACAGGCGGACAAAGAAAGGCCAACAGGCCTTTTGCGGACGCTCCAGTGTTTTCCAAAATTCGTGGCAACAGGACCCGATTGTCCTGAACTCCTGGGGGTCCTTTTCAAAGTAACTACCCGCTATGCCAGATTGCGCGACCTCTTTTCTTCCTCCTCCTCCTCCTGTTTTTGATTTCATCCTCCACTTCATCTTCCAGCGTAGCCAGAGATAGCTCGATAATTCCTTTGTCGTTTCTTCTTCTCGTCCGTTCGACGCTCGCGCCACGAAACTTGAAAAGCCAAGCCGACTAAGACGCGCAAGGGAAACTTGCCTTTCCCATTTCCACGCACCGATGCGAGGTGACGTTGTATATTTTTAACGAAGCTCACCGGGATTTAACCATTTTTCCAAACATCATCCTCGGATTGTTTTCAGCGCTACGAGGGATCCTTCCTCCTCTCCCCCGTAAGTTTTCAAAGCCCGAAATTGGTCTTGGGGAGGAGAGATCGTTACGAGTGATCGATCTTTGGGCATATCGTTGGCCGATAGGGCCCCGACGATAGGAAAGTTCGATCTCGAGGGGTGGCACGACTGGAAGGTAAATAAAGTCGCGTGGATCCGTAAACGTGTGCGGGTGGAGTTACCGCGGGAAAGAGAGCAGTAGACGCCAAGGCGGTTTTCCCATGGCGGTCGATCTCACCGATGGCGGAGAGCGAATTGAAACGATAAGGCAAATACGACTGGCAGGCACGCGATATCACGCGGCCGCCCAAATTGATACGAGCGAATAATAACTTTATCTCTCGGATCGACTTTGAATGGACCAATCAATTCGCCTAACGTCTTTTTAACCCAATTAATTAACGCGCGACCGGACCGGGTCGGCCCTCTAATGCGAAATACTTGTAGTTGACCGGCAGTGACGTCACCCGCACGTCATCCTGCAGGGCCCAACGCTGCTGCCTTCCGCCGTGCACTAATAGATATTAATTGTAACGCGTGCCCGCTAGCCCGGGATCGTTCGGCTTCGATGTTTCCCTCGTTATCACCGTCTCGATTATCCCCCCACCCCCGCTACCCACATGCTAGCAATACTCACAATGGAATACGCGCGGCTGCGGTAAAATGGCAGACCTATTTAAAACGCGTTAGCCGAATGAGCGACCCGATCAAACTTTTTTTGGGCTCGATCGCTCCGATACCGATCCCGGTGTCCTCGATCGGAAGAGAGGAAAAAAAAGAAAAAAAGAAAAGCTTGCTTACTCTTCTCCGGCACCTGCTTATACGCGGAATTAGCAATACCACCCCGCATTCCCTCCTCGGAGTACAAAGCCCTTCCTCGTGGGTCCTGGTGGCGCCTACCTGCCCGACCGAGAGTCAACTCGAGTTATCCATGCAGACGCACTTCGGTTTGGCTTCCGCTTATGGTCGGGCGCACTGGAACAGCGAGGAATCCGGTTAGCGAGACTCGCCTAATCCGTGGCTGCGCGCTCGGTCTAGCGTGCACGCACGTTCGACGACGGAAAAATCGATGGGGATGGGGATGGGGATGGGGACGACGGGGGATGTCCCCGGAGTTCCCGGAGTCCTCGGTTGGGATTCCAAGCGGACGACAAGCACCCGACTCGGGACGACGAAGTTAAACCTATTATTATCGTAGTTCGTCCCCCGTAGTGAAAATGTCAAACGAGCATCTTGCATCAGTGATTCGAACGATGGGACCCGAGGCGGCCACTTCAAAGATGAGGCGACTCCTCGCGGCCTCAGCGTCACGCGACAGAACGTCCAACCCGCCTACTCGACTTTTATCCGACCTCGTATCTACCTGGTGACTGCGTGGCTATGGCTGACTGGCTGGATGGCTGGATAGCTGTCGGATGGCTGGGCTTATACCACGACGACTGGGAAATAATCGGCTCGATGCACCATTCGAATCCGTCACGCTGTCACACAACTCCCCGATTCTTCCCGAAAAATTCTCGCTATAACTAATATCCATATCCAGTTCTACAAATCTTTTTACCCAAAAATCTCTACCTTCTCAGACCACTGGAAATCTCTCTCTCTCTCTCTCTCTCTCTATCCCCAGATTCTCCCTCCTCTTCTTTCGCGTGTTTTTATGATTTTACCGTCGTCGGTATTATTGCGTTAACGAACTTGACACTTTTACTCGTCGTTTGCCTAGAAATTATGGAAAATTTGTCGAGCACGAGAGCCGGCAAACGTATGATATAATTGCACGAAGGTAATTTGTTTTAGGGAGGAAAAAGTTTCAGTCATTATAATCAATAGTTTGATATTTTGATAAAGTTAAAGAGTTATGCACGCCATGCCGTGGTATAAAGCGCTGCACTGCCGGTATGCAAACTTCAAATTCAAGTAGCAAAACTATAGATATCAGCCAAGTGTAAAACTTCCCGAGTATGCTAAACACGCTTCAGCATTGAAAATGGGCTTAATTCAATATGTCAAAAAGTAGAATTATAGCGTTACGCCTCATTTGGAAAAATTAGCCATTACCTCGGAGTATCGTTTCTCAGAGATGTGGAGGGGAAAGGAGATATTCTACGAAGAAAATCGATGCTAAAAAAAGTTTTCTTCTCGGTCCTTTAAAATCTCGGTGTACTATACCAATCCTAATGAACCTATTTCGGTGTGAAACTTTCAACGCGGTAGGACGACGTTGTTGGGGGACAAAAAAAAAAAAAAAATCGGTGGAAAAAACTAAAGAAAACTGAAGAATAGCTCCTGGTTAAACAGAGTTGAAAATACAACAGCTCCTAGACAGTGTAATGTTCATAATCCCATCAATGTTAAAAACAGTTAATTGCATATACTTGAAACTAACCATTACCAATAATAATTTAACTGCCTCTAATAATTTAATCGTCCCGTTTTGTTTGTTACACGAGCCAGTAAATTTCATCACGATTACCGCTTTCGAACAAACACGTTCAGCAGCTTGTACTAGAAGCAGCGGCTAATATCAATTTCGTTGAAGCTGAATCGTTAAATTCTCTGATTAAAAGCTAATCGAGCGAGATTTTTGCAAAACTCGATTAGCCGGTAACGAGAATTTCGATTGGTGGTGGATGCTTACGGCGATGGAAGAAAAGGGCTATAGAGCGTTGGTTGAATGCGACGAATGCGCGCGAACGCGCGTACTCTCGGCTCCTTGAAACGAGAGGACGACGTACCGGGTGAGGTCCGGGGTTCGTGTGGAGGGGGGATGGGAGGGGGCGCGTTCACGGGGCGACGAAATCGATAAATTCCGCCGGAGTTGGAAGCCCGGCGCGAACATCAATCGTTGACTCATCCCATTTGGATCACAAAAGTACGTCGAATTGGGTCGTGCGGGGGCCCAGGGCCCATCTCATCTGGCGAACAATTATTTTGCGGGTCCGAGGGCCGAACGGCACATATCCCGCAGCGCGACGTTCACCGACACGGCAAGACAAATGGCCTCGTGACGGCGGCTACATTACGTTTCAAAACTCGCCTAATCGTCGGCTTTCCGGATGAGAAAGAGAGGAGCCCCCCGATGCATACCTGCAGCGGCGGACCTGGTGCATCGGCACCCTCGCCATTGTCTTTCCCCTATTTTTGAGATTCATCGTCGGCACGATCGCCAGTGTCGACGGCCCGATCGCAGAAAACGATTCCCCATTTTCATTCCGGCTCTCACCCCACACCCCCTTGGCTCTCCCGAGCCAGAGTGCTCCAGGACTCAAAGTGCAAACAAACGCACCGCGCGGCGCGGCCATCCACCCTCGAATTCAGATTTTATCGGGTTCACGATTAACTCTCCGAGGTCTTTCTTCCTTCTGTTAATTAGTCGCGGGAAAGTAGCGATTACGCTGAAAAAGCTGTTCCCGCGCGTTTTCCAGTGGAACTCGATCGAAAATAGGACGCCGTGATTCCTGGTCGAGTCAGTCCGAGGCTCTGCATAACAAGTGCAGTAATCCCCGCGAAATGCTCTCGTTTGAAAATTATTCGGGGAATGAAAAACTGTTAAAGAATTATCCCGGTTTTTCGCAATGGCGCGCGCAAAGCTAATCCCGTAAATTTAATCATATTTCAGCCGCATTGTGTCCCGCTGCTGCTTTTCCAGAGAGCGCGCGCATTAGTTCGGTTACCATCGAAAAATATTCCGCCAGTGGGAAATGGAAATTTTCAGATGGCTCTGCTTTTTATCAAGGGACAACCCTCTCTCTCTCTCCCTCCCTCCTTCTCACTCTATCAAGAGTATATCCGATTAGGGGAGGGGGACATTACTGAATATTTTTGCGTCCGTCTATCGGCATTGCCCGTGAAAGACTTGGCTCGTTGAAGGCTAAAAGTCGCCGGAGGGAGGGGGGGGGGGGGGGGTCGATATGGGCGAATCAGCCACGAAATGGAGACTCTAGCAATGTGGGCAAGTGTGGTTCGCATGCAAATACGTGCGCCCATGCACACACACACATACGTGTATTAAGCGTAATATCAATATGCCAGGAAGGTAGTAGGATGGTCGCGTCTGATTTTCCGAGCGCATCCGTACGTGCATAATGTTTTAATGGAGTTTACGGAGTGCCAGGGGGCGGCGGCGGCCCAGGTTTGAGGCCAAGGGTGAAGTCGGCACGGTTTACATACCATTTACTCGCGTCCTGCAACCTCGCCAGCCTATTTACAATGCTGTACAAACTAATTCGCGACGCCGGAACCATCCTAATGTGACGTTGCGCACACTTATCAACGGAAATCCCGGAAACCAATAACCACCCTCAACCCCCCTGCAACCACCAATCTGATTTCTCATCGGGGAATCTCATCGAACTCTCCGTAAACTTATCCACCGGTTTCTCCTCGGAAGGTGGTTGTTGCGAGAAAGACTTGTATAAATATTTTTCAGATCCCGAGAAAATGGCTCGTTTCATCCCCGTGACTTTTGCTGATTCATCGGGGGGTATACCTCTGGTTTCAGGACTTTCGGTAAAATTGTGCCGGCGAAGCAAAGATATCTATCTGAGCATTCTTATTAACAATATAACGATTGCACGCTCCGGATAAGGATCTTTCCCCACGCCTATTGATTTTCCAAAAAAAACCTTCAAGACTCTCACTATGGATGTTGCAGGGGGTGGGGGTAGATTTCACTGTTCAAGCACAAGACGGACGGACGGACAGACAGGCAGGGGTAGAAAGGAATTTTTCAAGAGTCAATCGTTCGTCGCTCGATCGGGAGAGAGCTTCGGAGGGTCAACCAGGGAAGGTTGGTGAATTCGGTTGACGGCCACTGACAAACGCGATCGAGGGATTCTTATTAAGTGGCAATTTCGAGTCTTCGTCCGGCAGGCTTTGACGGAAAGACGAGCGATTATAGCGCGCCAAGCACAAAGTCGATAAGAAGTCACTTATTATGTTGTTAGATAAATTACAAGGATGAAGTTTGCACAATCTCCGGTAAGCGCGGCGGACTACTTCCTTGAAAGGATCTGAAACTCCGTTCGTTTCCGATACACGCGAGTGAGTCCGATTGGGGCCCGGACCCTTCGGTTCCTGTCGACGAGATAGTTGAAAAATGGGGACGGGGGAGAGAGAGAGAGAGAGAGAAAGAGTGACAAGTGGACGACTGATTAAAAGCTCCAGCGAAACGTAGCGCGGAGTGCCACGCAATTAAGAGTCCACTTAGTGCGCGAGACGAGCTAGGAGAGTAATTGGATATCGAGTTTCGCTTACGCATTCAGCTCGCGGCCTTAAATTGCCTTTTCGTCCTCGCGTGAGACTTTATGTCTTCTGCCGCAGACATTATTTCGTAACGCTTCGTTGGAACAACACGCCGCGCGCTCGTTACGTAAAACTCGTTTCGTAGTCATATAGCGCGAGATTCGTGGTAACCAAGATCGATCGGTCCCTGTTCGATCATCGTTTACAACCCGGCAAAGACAAACTCCGAGTACCACCATTTGTCACTCCCCGTGTACCGCTAAAAGGATTTATAGTCGATTCGCCCGAGTAGTAGAAACCCACGAGGCGTCTAGAGCCTGAAGAAATTATTTGCCGACGCGAGAAAGGGACAAAAAAGGTGAGGAAACATAGAACCGAAACAGAGAGGGGACAAGAGAGGGAAAAAGAAAAAAACGAGGGAGAGAGAGAGAGAGAGAGAGAGAGAGAGAGTAGCAAAAGGCCAAATTAATGCGAAGAAACGCGGCTAATCCGATTTTAAGCGGTATTCCAGCTTTTACGGGAATTTCACTCGAATCTCCCGCTGTAACAGGAGTTAATCACATTTCGGCAATTAGTCGCGCAAAAAACCGTATTTATTCTTATGAAACGATAAACTCCGACGGGGGTGAGGGGTGGTACTGTGGAAGTGCAATTTTACAATATAAAATCTATTAAATCTGACGCGTGATTTAACGCCGATAAAGAAAGTGATTAATACTCTCTCGCGGCTAAGATCGCGAGAAGTGGAGTGCGAACGTTTCTTAGGGTGAAGGCGAGCGAAGGGAGGGGGGTGGGGGAGGTATCGCTAGTGGTCGCGTCGTTACGTCAGCGGCCATTAAAAATGATCCAGGGAGCGTTTAGCACGCAAAGTCTTTTCGGGAAAGCCGCAGCACCGAAAGTTTTTCGGTCCCGCCCAGTAACAAATGATAGTTTTGATAATTAGCGGCTCCTTTCTTGGGCAGCCGCCCCTTTTCTGCACGCGTTTTAACCTAACCTCGGTGTGTCAATGGGCAGCAGGTGCGTGGCCATTGTCTAAAAGTGCACGATAACCATAGCGGGCGCGGATCCCCGAGAACTCGCCGTGACCGGAGTCCGTTGACAGCGGTGAACAATGGACGGAAGTCCCAAAAGAGACTGAGTACGGAGCGGGAGGGGGAGGTACCAGCTGAGACAATGGCGCGGTCCCCAAATTCGATTCGTCGAGGTCCCCGACAAATTTGCATGTCCCCTCCGCCTTCGCGCTCCCTCCAAAGCACCTCGTGGTTGGGGGCACCCATTATTCCACGGTGTTTGCTTTTGCCAACGATACCCCGTGAAACGATTTGCGCGCAAATCGTCCTCCCTGGATCAACCGGGAAATGCCTTTCCAAAACCAAGGAAGGCACTTGCACCTACCTGCAGCGGGGGGAGTTGAAAATATCGCAGGATTCCACGTGCAAATATTAGCCACTCTGGAGAACCCGAGTTATCTCTCTCTGTCTCTCTCAGTCGAAAACTAGTCTAAAATGGAGAATTCCCAAGTAAATAATTTGCGAGGGGCGTCGTAAAATGTTCCGTGCTTACGAAATTATTGAAGGATCCATATCGAGTTTCTGGTCCTTTATTCCGCGAAATTATTATCGCTTCTAGGGTATGCGTGCCAGGTGTTTTCCCCAGTAGCGGTCGCCTATTATCGAAGCATTTTGGCTATCCCCGGTTATTGATAATTTTCTATTCGAGTGGACGTGAAATTAATGCCATGACGAGGGTGGCCGGCAGAAACCATCGACGATTAAACGGGCCCAGTTCTACTTGGCACAAACACACACACACACACACACACACACACACACACAGAGAGAAAGGAAAATGAGAAGTTTCCATGGTGGCAAGCGCCGTCTGTGACTTCTCGCATAATAAGGCTCGCGACTAAATGAGAATCCCATTCGGTAGCTTTCGCCACGCTAGCGATACCTGGGAGGTTCGGCAGGTCCGGGGCAGGTTCATCCTGGTCGTCGTCGTCGTCATCGTCGTCGTCGTCATCGTGGGACCGTTGCGCGTATTGAACTACGCTCGTCGTTGAATAGCGCGAACAATGAAACTCCGCAGGTCCCTGAAAATCGCGTCACGCCTTGCGAACAAGAGCCCCGCGCACCCTCTTCAGGGGAGGATAGGCGCCCGACGCCGATCTTCGGTTTCTCCGTCGGCCGAACGCGAAACAATAAAGCGCCGACGCCCGCAAGACAAATGATTTCGAGGCCGCTGATCTCCGAAAAATCATTATTCAACGGTATCGCGTGAAGCGCCGCTACTTTTCCGTGGAAAAGCGCTTTCCCGCGGCGGATGGAAACACCCTGGAAAGTGAAACTAATGACTATAATCATATTTTAATAGCACCCTCTCTCGTATTAAATCTTTTTCGCTAATTAAATCACGTAATGGCAACACCCGCTAATTACATTTCTATCGGAGACCTGAAAATTTCATTAGCTCGCAGTTATTAAGGCCGAAATATACTGATAAAAATTCATTTGATTAATCCCCGATAAAAGTACATAATGAAGTGATAAAAGGGAAAAAATCCACTCTCTTTTCCGACCGATCAATAAGAATCACGAAACACCCAGCGCCATAATAATATGTGTAATAACAAGGCGCGATGGAGGGAGGCTGCAGCAGAGGTGCAGGAAGAGAGGGCTGAGATTCTTCGTTAATGGATTTTCTCCCCTGACAGAGTTTCCAGTTGATTAGCCTCTCAGGTGGTGCAACGGCCGAGGTATTTGGGATAAATTATTTCATAGGGCCCAAAGAGTGGTGGAGAGTTCTCCGGATGGAGAAGCAGAGGAACCTGCTCAACCGTACCCCGCCACCGCCGCCGTCGCCGCCGCCACCGCCGTTGGATGAACTGGCATTCCGTGAATTCGCCGGATGTGGAAGGCAAATAGCAAGGCAAACACAGTCTTTTTCGGGCGAAACCCATCGGATCGCGGACGGCACCGGGAATAATACTCGGTCGAGGCAGAAATCGCGTAAAATTCGATGGATAACTGCGTCACGCGCACACAACGAGCGGCTGACGCGCTCGCGAGCAAAAATGCGCTTTCCACGTTACGTTACGCAAATCCAGCAACGGCAGAACACGCTGGCGTCCGGCATCCAGTTACCATCCCGGCGATGCTCGACGGAAAATTCGACCTGTATGCGTCGGCCAAAAAAACTCCGCCACCCACACGGATCCGCGCGAGCGCGAGCGCGAGCGCTCCGACACCCTGGCGCACACACGCACACGCACACGCACACGCACAGAGAAGCTGGCAGCTTCTCTCGTGCGATCCACGGCTGATAATCCCGTTTTGTTTATCACGCCGCTGCGGGAAATACGATTTCGTTTGGCAACCCCCTTCTACCGGCAACTTGTTTTTTCCACCCCCGTTTTTCCGCTCTGCCTTTTTACAGCGCGCGGTGCACGGTCGAGCGACCCCTCGACCTTTCCCGCTGATAATTCGTGTCACAACTTATTGCCGCATTTCGCAATCCGACGCACCTGACGCATTTTCACCCGATGACACCGCCGCGGATTTTACCCAGTTCGGTTTTGTCGGACTTTCATGGGGCTGTCACGTGTCAGAATGCGCGTGTGACACGCGCACGGCCGTGCTGGATTATCGAAAAATGCAACGCGGAAATGGCACACCCCGAGTAACAAAAGCTCCGGGCGTATGATTGATACTCTTTTCCTACCCCCTGCCACCCTCTCGCCCCTTCCGTTATTTCTCGTGCGCTTTTGTTTCTCCTACTTCCTTTTTTTCAAATGTTAATTAATCGGAACACGTATGACTGGAATGATTCCAGGAGTGCGTGTTTTCCCCCCCTCACTCCCTCCCTCACCATCGTAATCCCGTTGACCGTTCGCAGAAACAAAATGGCCGCGCGAATGTGCGACGTTTTCGCGAGATCACGTGGGCAATCGGTGACAAATTCAAAAACGGCGAAGCGAGGGGGTTGGGGCAAGGGGAGAGCGCGCGCGCGCGCGCGTACTCCAGCAGGAGAACTTCAAGTGCCGGCGAGATCATCATCGGGCTTTAATTAAATCGAAAATCGGAGAGTCATTAATGACAAGTGGCGCCCAATCGCGATGACTCCATGATTTCTATTGATCCCATGCTGGGAGGCTCGGGGCTCTCGGGGCCCTCGGGGGCCCAATGTGGCACCTACAACGACAATCACGGCCGGCGCGCTGCCAAAGGCCAAGCACCGTGCAAGAATACACCGCCCCCTTAATGTTACCGGCCGAACAAAAAGAAATCACGTAATGGATCCTTCTGGCGCGTACGCTAGGACTTTCTCATCCATACGACAATGAGTGATTGTCTGCGGGCCCGAATCTTTGTTCCAGGAATGCCTGGATGAGAAACATCATTAAATCGACCGAAATTTATCGACTGCCTTTATCCACACTGTCATGCGTCGGGGACTCTAAAACTCGGGCTGCGCGATATTATCGGGAGATTCGATTCGCCAAAAAGGTCTCTCTCTCTCTCTCTCTCTCTCTCTCTCTCTCTCTTTTAATTAAGGAATTCTTTATTAAATAAGCGGAGGGGTACGCATGCTGGAATCGAACGCCGATCGAATAGCGCAATTAAATTTGATATTAAGCTGTCGTACTTGAGGAATATTCTTCTTCCACGTACACATAGAAATCTCTTGGAAGCATACGTTCACTTTTCACGCAAGCGAGCGAGCCAATGACTAATGCGATAATTCACTTTTTCCTTGATCAAAGGACACTTCGCTTAACCTTACGTTTAAACAAAATGAAATCCATCATCGGCATTAGCTAATACCGCTTGGCTGGAAGTAATTTTCCACGCGAAGAAGCTAATGACTCGGAGATCATCTTGAATCCATTAAACTTTTCGCGCTATCTCGGTCTATGGCTGGGTGTAATATCGAGAAAGTCAAATCGACACTGCTTTATCGGCAAACTGGTTGCGGGTACTATGCAGTTGCAGTCGTTAAGAAGACAGATAATTATCTAGATAGGGAGAGAACATTAGCAAACACACATTCGATTAACGTTTTCGTACTCGAAACCCGCGAACGATAGGATCGAGCAGTTGTGGAAGGCCCATAAACTTTCGTGTCTCGAGATAAGAATCGTCAGGTGCGAAAAGCGTGACGGTTCTCAAGGGAAAGCGCCTGGAGGTCCCGCGGGTATTCCTGCCGCCGCCGCCGCCCGCTGATCGATGTCACGAAGAAAAAGCTACCACCCCCACCTCCACCCATCGCCATCACCACCAGCGGACAACGTCTCATTTTACTCGTTGCCTCTCCTCGTCTCAGGTGGGAGGCCACGGAGATTTGGAGCAGAAACCTTTCTTCTCGTCCACAGTTCAAGTGGCCCGAACAATGTCGGAGCGTCTCTCCCTCGCGTGCGTGGACATTCAACCCGCCCGCGATTTCTCCCGGGTGTTCGATCTTATCCCCCAAGGCGTTTCTCGCGCTGATAGTTAAAAAGAGGAACGGAGAAGAATGATCGTCGGTGACGATCGACGCCGACGACGACGACGACGAATTTTAAGCCGAGTCAAGCTAAGGGTACCAGAGAGACAGAGGGTGAGCATGGAAGTACACAAAGTGACACAACGGCGGCAGCAGCAAGTTGATGGACGCTGAACCAGCGAGAGTCACTTTGAGATATGCGATAGACGGGGGAGGTCGGGGAGAGTGACCGTCGTCGACGACGACGACGACGTCGTTGTCCTCGGGTGGGGGTTTCGGAAGACCTGGTGGGGCAAGGTAAGTGCTTGAGAGCGCTGCTTGCGCGACGATACGCTGACACGGAGCGAGCGAGAAGGCCTAGAAAGAGAAAGTCAAATCATCCTGGGAGGGGATCCGGTCCGGATGGTAGGGGGTTTGCGGGGGTGGGAGAAGAACTCGGTGGGGGTGGGTCCACGCACACAACTTGGCAAACTTACACAAGGAAGGACTTGTGCGTCAAAGGAGCGAGAGCGCGCAGTGGAGAGAGAAAAAGAGAAAGACCGCGAAAAGAGGGGGAGGGAGAGAAGAATCTAAGTCGATGTTCTTGTGTGTGTTTCAGCGCTGGCGCGACTGTCGGGCAAGCAACATCAGCAGCAGCAGCAGCAACAGCAGCAGCAGCAGCAGCAGCAGCAGCAGCAGCAGCAGAGGTCGAGCGGGGGTGGGGTAGATGTCCCCGGCCCCCATGGTGGATTCGGCGGGGAGGGTGGGGGTGGGGGGGATAGAAGCGTCGGAGGGAGGGTAAAGGCGACGTCGCCGACAACGACGACGTCGCCCACGGGTGGGGCTGGGGGTGGGGGTGTCGGGAGCCGCACATCCAGTGGGGATGGCAACTCTGGAGGGGGATCCCATGGCAGAGGAGGGGGTAGCAGCGCCGGGTCGGAGCAGCTCGCGGAGAAGGAGGAGAGGCCGCCGGCTTCAGAGACTGTCGAGCCGACGGCCGCGTTTGACGTCGCATCCCTCGTCCTCTACGGCTCGCACGCTCTGCCGATCCGACTTAAGATCCTGCTCGATAAATTGTTCGCCAAGTTACCGCCCGCGGAAGTGACCCGTTTGCTAGCCACCTTTGGCTGGACCCACGAGGATTACGCGAGAGGATACATACTGCAGGTGAGTCGAATTTTCAGCCTCCTCCCGCATCCCGTATCACGTTCCTCTCAGCATCCCCACCTACGCCACCCTCGTGCGGCACCCCAAGACCAGAAACCGCGGAACCACGTGTTTCCTTTCCTCCTCACCTAACTCTCTCGCGAGTTCCTCGGAGAATTTCACATATTCAAATTCTCCCTTTTGCATACACGCACACATGGACACAACGTACACTGTCTCTCTCTCTCTCTCTCTCTCTCTCTCTCTCTCTCTCTCTCTTCCCCTCTCTCTCTCTCCCAACTCCTTGACGATAATTCGCGACAAGCACGCGCCACGGGGGTTTCTCCTTTTGGCAGAGTTCCCGAGGTTGACAGTCCGCGCACTTGATCGAGCGGCGCGTTACGCGTTCCGCCATGTGAGGACGCGGCGGAAACCCATAGCGACAGGTGCATCGAGCGGAATTGACGTCGCGAGGACGCGATGCTACCGCGCCAAGTGTCGCCGTCAACTCGGTTGACGGTCGTTGGAGGATGATCGACGCTTCGGGGATCCGACAGCTTCCTCGGAGAACCGGCTCCATCGCATCGAAATCTCGAGCCCGTCCGGATCGACGGCTCTCGCGTACCGGAAGCTCCCGAGGACTTGGATCGGCTTCGGCCAGCAAGAAATTTTCCCGTGAAAAGGAAACGAATCGATTGGACAGTGTTTACGTTGTAAGTGTGCGACGTTTCAGTGTGTGTGTTTCCGCGGATGCCGAGGATCTTGCTACTGGCTAAGTGAAAGAGCGTACGCCAATATGCAAATCGGCGTGGAAATCCCGTCGCGCGGATCCGGTACAAGTGCTACGACCAGGTGTCGCCATGGAAATCGATGGAAATTGAAGAAAATCGATCCTTTCCTGTACGACGACGACGGCGAAGGCGGCGGCGGCGGCGGCGGAGCATCCGCTGGAGCGGAAGCTGCCAACTGTCATCCTGACGCGAGGACCGATGAACCCGGAGGACTTCCTCTCGTTCCAGTCGTGCAAACACCGCGTGTAACTCGCGTGAAAGTGAAACTTTTGCCTGTTGGACTCTTTTCTTGACGACGACGATGTTGCTGCTGCTGCTGCTGCTGCTCCTCCTCATCCTCCAAATGAAAACCTCAGAAAATTTCAGTGGAAAACTCCGATTCGTACCATCACGTGTGAAACCACCGACAAAAACGTCGTGTCCGCAAAGTTCCGGGAAATCCGAGGGAAACGTCAGACACCGTCAACGAGAAACACCGGGGGCCCGTATGATCCGTTGGACTTTAATCCGAGTGGCAGTGATGACGTGATCTAGAAACCGTTTCGACTCTGAAGAAAATCGCGGAATCAGGTGAGGAGATTTCTCCTGGAGTTCGTTGATTTTCAGTGGAGTCGGTGAGAACGGGCGGGGGAAGAAGGACGTCTCGAGATCCGAAGGGACCTAGAGTCCTGCGAGGATTAGGGGAAAGGGGCACGAAAGGTATCGCCGCGCCGATACCTGCCATCCGCTTAAAGGAGGCTCGCGCTGGAAAATCGGCAGGACGACAGTATAAACTGAATTGCGCCGATGTAAGCGTGAAATTAAAACG
Source organism: Sclerodermus sp. 'alternatusi' (assembly GCA_037305995.1). Taxonomy (NCBI): domain Eukaryota; kingdom Metazoa; phylum Arthropoda; class Insecta; order Hymenoptera; family Bethylidae; genus Sclerodermus; species Sclerodermus sp. 'alternatusi'. The sequence goes on from CM074551.1 coordinate 4,305,492, forward strand.
TATGGAAAACCGGTTTCGCGGGACTCACACATTGAAGCGGCTCGGCGCTATCGTGGCGGGCGCTCGGCGTGGGTACAGCGAGCTGGAATTTAATCGCAATGAATTTTACACGCAAGTGTACTTAGAGGTCCCATCGGCATTGTCTCCGTTTACGCGTGCACGATCGCCGATAACTTTGCGACCTTCACGCCATTACCGCTCGTTTAGCTGACGTGTCGCCGGGATTATTCTCGACAAGCCTCGCTCCGCTAATTATTTCCACCTCGTCCCCTCCCCACCACCCTCTCTCTATCTCTCTCTCTCTCTCTCTCTCTGTTTTTCTCTTTTTCGATAAATGTATCTGCTGTATGTATCCGCGATGTACACTTTTCTGCATATCACTGTCTGTCTGTCTGTCTGTCTGTCTCTCTCTCTCTCTCTCTCTCTCTCTCTCTCTCTCTGTTTGTCAAAGTTACTCTTGCCGCCGAAAATCACATTGAAACACGAGTGTCAAGGGAGGCGACAGGGAAACTCTGCGGATCGACGAGAAAATCGGCGAAAATCGGCGAGTGTTCCATGGGTGCGTCCGCGTCCGCGTCCACGTCCACGCGGTCAGTACATCCTGCGGGGTAATTTACGTGTCTGAGAAATTGCGAGAGGAGGAAAAAGTGGCTCGCCTTATCGATCGGTATGAATCTCGAGTACGTGGAACGGTAGAAAATGTTGAAAACGCGTAAATCTGCTGTCACGGAACGTGATTGACGCTCGCCCTCATCGCGGAACCCGGAATCTCGGAGGATCCCGTTAGCGAAACCCTCTCGGGTTGCGCGAAATTTGCATCCGGCTGTTTTATCGGCGATATTCCGGCGGCGGAACGGTAAATCACGGCTGGCAGCGCGTTTCTGTCGAAGCGGAGACCAATTTCGCGAGACGCGCCGCGTAATTCAGCCGATTTTGCGTTTACCGCGAGCGGCGGGGTCCTTGCCACGGCTGGAAAAGTGAGAAGAACCGCCTTCAAAGCGCAGATTTACGAGCGAGCGAGCGAGCGAGTGAGCTGACGCAACGCGCCTGCGCGGCCGCTAGTCCATCCAGCGGTTGCGCGCACCTTGGGATGTCCCACCGCCGCCGCCACTGCCGCCGTCGTTCCGAAGGAATGTCAGCCGTCAAACTCAACTACCCAACGAAATTACACGGAGAAAAGAAACTTTGACGACCAGCGCGCGATTCGCCAACGATAAAGAGGGGCCTCCACGGCGTCGTCGCCCAGGATCTCGAGGACGCCCTCGAATTCCTCTCCAATGGGAGAGCGGCGCGCAGTGGGCGAGTCCGTTTGTGCCGCGCAGAAGCTTCCTGGAACGACCTACGTCTCCGGATAGTCGTCGCGACGAGCGTGACGAATTCATTCGTGTTATGATTCGGACGCGCTATAATCGCATCGATTGAGAATTAAAAGTGATAAGAGAGAGAGAGAGAGAGAGAGAATTTGCCTAACGTAAATGAAGTGTAAACTCGTTGGTCTAATTGGCGAAATTCGAATAGTTAAAGAAATGAGAAAAAAAAAACTAGAGATAAAGAGAGAGAGAGAGAGAGAGAGACCCACCCGAAGGATTCCAAGAAAAACCGTAAAAATCTTCTTGTACACACAGAGCGGTAACTCGTGTGAGAATAATGAGGGACATAAATTTGATCGTCGTGGCGTCGCGTGAACCTATTAATTCCAGTTGCCAATATTAAATCATCATGCACCGGCCGGTGAGAGCGTTTGAGCACGAAAGGAGGAGGTATTAATTCTCGCACAGGTGGTCCGCCATTTTCGGCGGCGAGCAGTCGAACGTGGCGAGGCGAATTCGTAAATATGCCCGCGAGATGTGCACGGCGCATAAATCCGTGCGCGTCCATCAGGCAACAAAGTACGAGGACTCGGGCACGCAACGCTCAAGTTAGAAGCGCAAACGAGAGGAGGAACGAGGCGGAAACTAGCGGGCAGGGGACGGCCGGCCGAGAGATGCGAAGTTTGCCCGGAGCTGAGATCGGCCCGTCATTACTCCGCCTCACGCGGGATCGCCCGGAATCGTTTAGCCGAATTTACGGGCCCGAGAAATTGACAGGACGGGATTAAACATCGGCGCCACGCTCCGTCCGAACCCGAACCCGAACCCGAACCCAAACTCGAACCCCCGAACCGCGCGAGGAAAATCGACCATGGATCGCGAGAGCTCTCGGCTAAGCGAGTACAATTAGCGACAGCGCGGAAATCGTTCGGCAATTTAATTACCGTCGAAAGGGTGGGGGGAGGGGGCGGCGGAAGGGTAGCCGAAACCGGAAGTCGATATTTCCTCGAAAAAGATCGATCGGTGGTGGTTAATCGAGGGATGAGATAGTTAAGGGGGAAGTTCGAAGTGCAAACGAGGTTCGTCGAAGCGGAAACCAGCGGCGGCGGCAGCGGCGGCTGCTGGGGAGGACCGGTGGCCGCCACCGCCGATCCACCTGTCATTACTCCGCCTCGATCGGCCTCGGTAAAACCTCGAATTACGCGCGGAGGCTCCGCCGAGCGCAGCACCGCTCCAGCCGATCGAGCGGAAACGCGCTGCGCACGCGCACTCGCGGGGGAATTAAAACTGCGGCTCGCCATTAGCCGGGCTACCGGACCGAACGATCGAAATCGACGCGGCCAACGACAAAAAAGAAGCGTGGCCCAGCACGATCGCGAGAAATTACAGAGTTGCCCTCCGCGGGCCCCGTAAAAACACTCGACTGCGCCAGAACAACCGAATCCGAACCGATTATTATACCGAATTCGGGATAAAAACACCTACCGATCTAGTTGCCATTATCCGCTCGAGCGCCGCCAGGAAAGGAGGACCTAGAGGGTTCCAACCTCCCCCGTCCCATCCCCTTATGTAGATTTACCGTAGCCGCACGCAGCTTAACCCCAAAATTAGTAGAGTCTCTCCGCGGCTAAATTTCATGGCGCACTGCAAATTGCTCGCGAGATCCCCGCTACTTTATACGGCTACTCGAATTTATGAAGACATTCGATCGTTTTCCACGCGCGCCCCTCCCCCCACCCAGCCGAGTCTTTCGCGCGCAGGATTTCGGTGCCGATTTTTCCGTTCTCGCAAATATACCTCCTCTCTCCGTGCAGCAGCAGCGGGAGCTGGTATTCGATCGAAGAAATTTCTGAGTTTGGAAGAAGCAGCGCAGCGCTGCTCGAAGGAGAGGCGATGCGACGAGAAGAGGGTCTTTTTCGCGAATGCGAGAGAAAAGATTACAGAGTGCGATCGTTCAGATTCGCGTAGAGACTGGGTGGGGGGGGGGGGGCCGTGGACCGTGGACCCGGGGACCGGGACCGAATAAAAGCACCGGCTGGACGCGGTGGTCCCAACCGATCATTAGCCTGGCGAGTTTCCTCTCGCTAGCCGAGCATTCGAGCATTTGAGTTATTGAAGAAACGCTTCCACCGTTACCTGGATCTGGTTAATTGGCGTGGATCGGCCGTGCGATGTCCTCTGTCAAGAGGGACGCGACAAAAAACGCATTTCGTATGTAAATGGAGCCGTCGGGACGCGCGGGAATGCCATTGCCCGCGGACACTCGCACACACGCACACGCACACGCACACGTGAAATCGTGAAATCGTGAAATCGTAAAATTACAATAATGCCCGTGTTAAGTACGCGCGTGCGCGCGCGCGCAGCAACTCGGCCACCATAAGGCTCAACATTGTCTCTCGAGCCAAGGCCCATTACGACCCGGCTAATGGCTACTGGCCCACTTTGCCGCTTGGAATACTCCAAATTCTCGACAGGTGTCGTAGCTTTTTACCCCCGGGGCCTCTCCATCCCGAGAAATCCTCGTCAGAGCGCTATACTGTAACGAGATCTCTCCATTTTTCCTCTCGTCTCTCCTTTCGCAAGCGAGCGGATGCTCGCAATAGCGGCAAGGGCTGGTGAAACGGGGAAAGTGGGGAAGGGGGAGGGAATAGCGCGGGTATCGGATCGCCGCCGTGCAATTACGGCGAATTACAGCGGGGCGGAAGCTTCTAATTCGGTTGCGATCGGGACTCGCCAAGTTCGATCGACAACAATGGCCGCTCGCGCGACGACGGGCCTAATGCATATCCTCGCTGATATGCCGAGCTCGCGCTTTGTTCCGCGGAGCTCGCTGAGAACCGCTCGAGTTTCTTCCGCGAGTGCATTAGCGGTGCATTCCTTTTTTTCCGCGCGTTTTCCTCGTTGCCCCTGTCGCCGCGGGAAACCGGCGAACCCCGAAGCGCGTGCGCTTTCGCGCGGCCGCTCACTTCCGCTTTGGGAAATCCACGAGAGAATCGGGGGAGGGTCGTCGCGCTTAAAGTGAAAACTACATATTACGTTGATCGCGGGGGGGGGGGGTCGACGAGGGGATTCTCACTTCCGTTTCCGATCCGGCGAGAAACGTTCCAGTGTCCCCGTCGCGGGACGCTCCATTGCGCAAGAAGCGATAATTGGCGGAGAGTCAAGTTTTTCTTCTCAAATACCACCCCCTCCTCTCCCCTCGCAATGTTCGCGAGCAAACTCCGCGGGTCAAAAACGTTTCCCGTTTTTCCCGCGATAATAAACTCAGCCGGGATCCATCCGGGATATCTCCCGCGTGTTTCGCCAGTCGGAAGTGACGCGGCTTTGTCCGAAAAGAGGAAGGAAGGAGAGGAAGGGGAAGGGGGCGGCGGAGAAGCGGATCTCTCGCGTGGAAAGGAGCGAGCGAAAATGACGACGAGTCCGCTAAATTTCAATAAGCCTCGTTGAAAAAGCTGTTGCGCCGTAACGCTACCGCGCAAATAGCAGCGCGGCCGCGGCTTAATGATTTCTCTCATTCGCATTCGTCGTGTAGAGCGCGCGTCGCTAACGAGATGTGCGAAAAGGAAGAGGAAGAGAGACCAGCGCTAGAGAGGAGGAGCGATCCGACGAAGACGAACTCTCCAAGTCAGAGTTGCAATCTAATTTAGCGGCGGATATCCACGCGAGATCTTCACGATTTCTACACACGAATAAGACAGGCCCGCGGACCGTGAAATCATATGCAATGTCCAGTCACGGATGGCACTCTACCTTCGACGAGGTCTCTCTCTCTTTCTCTCTCTCTCTCTCTCTCTCTCTTCTCCTTTTTTCCCTTCTCTACCTCATCCATGCACCTCCTTGGAGTAAAGAGTGAGGAGAGAGAGAGAGAGAGAGAGAGAGAGAGAGAGAAGGAAAAAGGAGGGGAACTCTCCTTCTTCCTCTTCGGTCGAGAAACTCAACAACGCTCTTCGTGATCAAGGCCTCGCCCGATAGATGGCACCACGCATTGGAACTCGCGCACTTTATGCTTCTCTTCAGCCACTTCTCCCCGACGTACCTGAATCTCATCCCGGTTTCCCACGGTAGGATCGTCGTAATTGCTAAAGAAGAGGCTTCTGTTCCTCCTTTTCTTCTAATCCCTCTCTTTCTCTCTCTCTCTCTCTCTCTCTCTCTCTCTCTCTCTCCCCTTCTCTCTCTCTCTCTCTCTCTAACCATCCCTCCATTTTTTCCTTCAACGCTGAAGGATGTCGATACACTCGATAGAATATGGCGCTAAGTAATTAAGAGGGAGAAGATGATTTTTTTTCGCGCTTTTAAAGTATCCCTGTGGTTATCGTTTCAAGGCTTACCTTTTCTTCGTGCTTTGGACGCTGATTTGAAATCTAGGTTCTCACGGTTTTCACGATTTTTCTATTTTTTCCTTCAACTATTTTTTTCTTCTCTTTTTCTTCTTTTTTTCTCGTTTCTTAATTTATGTTACGTTTGGTCCGCGTTTAGATAAGGTTCCTCTCATGCGTGTAAACCATTGATATTTATTGCATCGATCGTTCAAGCACAACGAAATGGTTTTCATAGTTTTACGAAATATTCCAAACGATACTACTTTGGCAGATAATTTATTTTGACCATTCTCGTAAACCTATTTACGAATGTGTAATAATCGACTGAGTTTCGATGTAAGCGCGTTTGTGTAAAATCGAGAAATAGCGAAAGAGAGTCGGACATTAATTTCAGTTTTTATTTTTACGTGGAAGGTTCGAGAAAAATTCGGTCGGTCTTGCAAAAAAATCCTATGGAATTTCAGATTCGCATACGAGCCATCTGTTATAATTGAGAGACTCGCATTAGTCTTAGAATGAAGCGAAGATTACTCTGCCTTCAGTAATTAACGTATTAAGCATTACGTAATAATTGTTCACATCGTTTCTAACGTTCCACCAGTCCACCTTATTCCAGCCGACCAAGCGCGAAGTATTTCCCAGACATTATTCGTGAAATCTGCTAATTTGGAAATAAAGAACAGAAAAGTATCATTAATATATTTCAACTTGTTTATTAATTCCTAATTTCATTTCTTTCTCTGGCTCTCAATTAGGATCGAATCTCTTCATTAACATAAGGCGGAGAGTATAGTCCGCCTTTCAATGCCGCAATGATACGAAACTCGCGCGAAAATTTTACAGCGATCGACATTTTCAAAATACGCTCGAAACTGAAAATCTTTGGGTCCAGTGACGAAAGAGAGAGAGAGAGAGAGAGAGAGAGAAAGAGTACCGAGAGTTTGATAAAAATTCCATACTCCATCTACGAGAGACGGAGAGATGGGTGCGCGGACGCGTGACTAGGCGAAGAGGGATGAAGAGGAAGAGGCGAGGTGAACGAGTGCGGGGGACTACAGCCTCATTCGCGTGCGGGATTAAAATTCGAGTCTCACGGTACACACACGATGCTCTTGCATTCTCAGACACGACCGTTTAGATCCTGCCGTTCCTTTCACGTAACGACGGAACGTTTAGCCGTTTCGCGGAACTCTTTTCACCGCGGACCTCAACGGGGCACCGCGTCACGCACACATGCTAAAAATCTGAGTGACTCCCTACGAAATTTGACGAGAATTTCGCGTGGAAACGATAAACCACGACGGACGAGTCACACGAGTTACAAAAATCCTTTACGAACCAACTCTTCCGTTTCTCTCTCTAAAACTGGGTGATTCAATAAAATCCATCAGGTTTCTGGTCATCAACAACCGTCGCAAAGATTACACTTGTATTTTTATCGCGATAATAAACGACTGTATCCGGTGAAAGGAAAAAGAAGACTTTTTGGGAATCCTCCATTTTCTTGCGTATACAATCTCAGCTTGAAGTAACGATTTCCCCGCTTCGAAAAATAAAACGGGACGTCCGCGCGAACAAATTTGGAGTGGCAGGGTCCGCGAATACGAGTGTCCGTGGATAGTAGTCGGTGTGTTGCGCGTGCTCGTGTGCGTGCCTGAAGAAATATACACGGGACGTGAAAAGCGTCGCGGCGCTGGGCGTCCTGCGTTACGTCTACTCCGTCGGAATGCGTAAATATACAAGCGTGCGAGAGACAAGCTCACGGCGGCTCCACACACACACACACACACACACACATATCCGCGCGCAGCCACCCTGAATTTATAAGAAGCCGTGACTCTCTTCTGCTCTGGCAATTTGTGACGCTCGCGCTCTCTCTCTCTCTCTCTCTTTCGCGCGCGCGTGGAACCCACCGGAGAAGATCGGCGAACGCTCCCAGAAAATGGCGGAAAATAGAGGAAAATTGCAATTCTCGCTGTCACTGCCTCACGCGCGTACACGCACACACTCACCACACGTGCACTCCCTCCCACTGTCGCTCCATTTACGTTCCTGGCTTCCGATGACGTTGGACGGCTGAAAAATGTGTCGTTTTCCCGATATTTTCAGGACTCGCAGAACGGCCCGGTGCTGGACCGATGGAGTTTCTGCTCGGCTGAGGAGGAGCCGCTGGTTCTTCAGCAGTTCCTCAGGTTCGCCGAGACGCGTCCGTTCGTGCAGCAGCTGCTGCTGGCCGCCGGCACGTCGGGTTCGGATGCTATGTCACCAAGCAGACGAACTTCGCCACCGACGATGCCACTAGCACAATTACCGCCAACTCTGCACCCCTTCCATTGCGGCCTGCCGCCACATGGCTCGCGGTTGTCGCTGCAGCTACCACCACCGCCGCCCCCGGCGGTTTCGCACCCCTCGATGTCGCCCTCTGCGCAAAAGCACTACTCCTCCTCGGCCTCGATGAACTCGGGCCCGACGAGCAGCGGCAACTCACCCCCGAGAAGCCTCGAGTCCCATCTGACGTCACCGCTCAACAGACTGCAGAGTATGCAGCCCTTCGACTTCCGGAAACTCGGGAACCTGGGCCTGCCGACCTTCTCGCCACTGCCACCGCCTCCCGGGGATCAGCTGATGCAAAACAGAAAGTCCCTGAGGAATCCGCAGAGTCCCCACAGTCCCCCGCACCATTCGAGCTCGCAACTGCAGAGACCCCACGTTCCCGTCGCGCCGGTTTCCTCGTCTGCCCTGAGCTTCGGCCACCCCCTGTCGGTGGCGGTGTCCTCGGGAGCCTTACCGCCCAGTTTTCCCTCCCACTTTCCGCCCCCGCAAATGGTAAAGTCGCCGGGATCGGTGACCGGATTGACCAACCCCGCGGATATCCATAGCGGGGGTGAAAAGAGCAGCGAGTTCGGCTCCGAGGAGGACGACGTCGACGACAAGAGTACCGGAAGTGCTCTGAACCTCAGCAGACGGGATTCCCTGTCGAAGCATGGCTCGGAGCAACAGCGGCAACCGCCGCCACCACTACCTCTGCAGGCCGCCCCCCTCGGAAGGCCGCCGAGTATTCCCGGCAGGAAGCCCCACTCGCCCGGGAAACGTCCCGCGACCCAATGGGGAACGTCCACGAACATGCCACCGAACCTCGGCACCCCTTTCATCAACCCCACCACCGGAAAGAAGAGGGTCCAGTGTAACCTCTGCCTGAAGACCTTCTGCGACAAGGGCGCCCTCAAGATCCACTTCAGCGCGGTGCATCTGCGGGAGATGCACAAGTGCACGATCAAGGGTTGCCCGATGACCTTCAGCTCGAGACGATCGAGGAATCGGCACAGCCAGAATCCAAACCCCAAATTGCACTCGCCGCACCTCCGGAGGAAGATCTCGCCCCACGACGGGCGCTCGTCGATGGCTCACGCGCTGGTCCTCCCTCCCCAGGTCGGTGGACTGCCCGTACCGCCAACGGGCCTCAATCATCTGTCCTTCGGTTCGTTCCCGTTGCTGACGCCACCCCCGGACCCTCTTCGTTCTCCGGCGTCCCTCTGCGCTCTGGATTTCAAGCATTTGGACCTGTCGTCTTCGCAGAGTCAGGGAAGATCGTCGTTCGAGGAAGCGCAGCAGAGGATGACGGGGGCCGTCAGTTTGCCGACGACGACGTCGGTGTCGTCGGCGTCCTTGGCCATGAGTACGGCAGCAGCTACGACGACCACCACCACGAGGGGGGCGGCGAGTAGTTACTCGAACCCCTCGGGGCTGCAGGCCGGCGCGGTTTCTCCGTCCAGCCAGAGTTCCTCCATGATGCAGGAAGGGGAGGGAGACGGGGAGGAAGAGGACGAGGACGAGGACGGTGGAATCTACGTGGTCGCCGACGACGACGCCAGCAACCTCCCTCTGGGCCTGTCGAAACGCTCGATCGCCGACGACGACGATGAGCAACCCGCGGACTTCAGCATAGCGAAACGACCCAAGTTTTACTTTGCCGACACCGCGGGCGAGGAGGATGCCGTCAGTAACCCGGAGAGCAACGAAGATAACGACTCTATGGGGGCGACGGAGCAGCATCCCTTCTCCCTCGGTCAGCAAGCTCTGAATCCCGGTTCCCTACACAGCAAAGGCGTGCGCAAACGGAAGTCGCAGCATCCGACGAGGTGCGCCGTCCTCTCCGAGGTGCACTCGTCGTCGACCGACGGAGAGTCCTCGAATGACGAAGACAGGCTCCGGAGACGCGTTCAAGAGGGCGTCGTTGGCAGCGGCGGCGGCAGTGGCGGCGGCGGCGGCGGCGGCCTTGGTAAAATGCCGAACAATTTCCAGAACCAACCGGAAGACATGTCGATGTCCAGACTGGAAGCGGAGGAACGTAAAACGGCGTCCTCGTCGCCGAAGAACCTCGCGAGCTCGTTGAACGACGCGGACTCGAACTCCGGGTCGCCCGGGGCCGGTCCCCGGGAAACGGCTCCAAAAGGAGGCGACGTCAGGCGCCGAGAACCCGTTCCCCCGGACGGAAACCTCGCGGACGACCTGCCGCAGGACGAGCCGAGAGACCTGAGCTCGAGGACGAGCGGCGCCAGGTCACCGAGACGAGGAGCGAGTAGTCCGGAGTTGAGAACGCGCGAGGCGCCGGCGGAGCTCGGGGAACGCAAAACGGAGAACGGAACGGAACCGGGGCCCGGGCAGAACCGCGAGGGTTTCGAGCAGTCGAGGTATGGGCATGGGCATGGGCACGGGCACGGGCACGGGCACGGGCATGGACGCGGCGGGGACAGCGAGAATTCGCCTCGGGAGTGCGAGGAGAAGATCGACAGGAAGGAGAGAGAGAGTTCGGGGCTGAAGAAGAGGCTGGTGGAGAACTCGGAGGGGATCAGGAATCGGGAGGAGGAGGAGGTGATGGAGGAGGAGGAGGAGGAGGACGAGGAGGAGCCCCTGCCGGAAGCGGAAGTGGATGATGAGGAGGAGCAGGACGATGCGCTGCGCAATCAAGAAGGTGAGCGTCCTGATGACCCCTCCCGTGCCCCGAGCTCGCTCGAGAGCCGGCCCACCACTGCCGACGACCTCTCCCTCGACTCCTCGCACAACACTTTGCGTCAACTCGAGTCCTTGTCGCAGGGTCGCACGATGCCGTTCGCCGTGGCGCCGCAGCAGCAGACTTCGAGAGCTGGCGGAGGTTCCAGCAGCCCCCCCGTCAGCCTCACGACGCACCAGGAGGCCACCACCACCACCACCATCGACTCTTCGCGTTTCTCGAGCTCTTCCAGCACTTCAGCCTCCCCAACGGGCATGGATACGGACAGTAGCCTGATCACGTACGCGCGATACGAAAATGGCGGCTTCGTCAGCACCCAAGAAGTTCCGCTGGACCGCGAGAACCCGCGCCGCTGCACGGCCTGCGGGAAGGTCTTCCAGAACCACTTTGGCGTCAAGACGCATTATCAGAACGTCCACCTCAAGTTGATGCACCGCTGTAGCGTGGACGGTTGCAACGCGGCCTTCCCCTCGAAGAGATCGCGGGACCGGCACTCGGCGAATCTCAATCTGCACCGGAAGCTACTCTCGACGTCCTCGAGTCCGCCGCTTTCCTCCGGCTGCCTACCCTCCAGTTTGTCGCCAAGGGTGGAGGACGCGCAAATCAACCCCCACGAGTTCCTGGCGAGACTCTACGCGGACGCCGGAATCGGGCCCATGGCCACCTACCCCCTGGGAGTGGTCCCGAGCATACCATCCGCCGCCGATCTCGTTGCCAGGATACCGCCGCCGCACCCGCTCTTGCTACCTCCGCACCTGGACGTCGCGTTCCCCGGGTTGACGTCCTTCGCTTCCCACTTGGTCGGTCTGAACGGCCTTGCCCAGCAACATCTCAATCATTTGGCCAGGATGCCGCCCCAGGAACACGGCAGACATCCCTCCAACTCCGGCTCGCCCATGTCCTCTCCGGGATCCGACGAGCGGAAGGAGGAAGCCCGCTGCACCATCCCCGGCTGCGACAGAGTCTTCGGCTCCAGGGCTGTCCGGGACGCTCATTCCAGAGACCCCCAGGCTCACCGGGACTTGCCGATCCTCTCCAATAGCTCGTGACCGATCTCTTTCTACGGACGTCGATACGACTTCTCCTTGCTGTGATGCAAAAATCCTAAGGACGACTCGCTCGCTCGGTCACCAGGACTCTGTCGTTTCTCAGAATGTCCCGCGCGTCCCGTTAACGTACAACGCGTCGAATACGTGCAATATTGACCCTGGAGTGTGTGTACTGGAACGTTGCGATGCCACTTTCGAACGTACTTTGGAATTTTCTATTTATTTTAAAGACTGACTTTGTTTATGGTAGCTGTGTGCGTGTATGTATGAGTACGAGAGAGAAAGAGAGAGTGTGTGTGTGTGTGCGTGCGTGCGTGTACGTGTGAGTGCGTTAAGAATGCGTGCGCATACACGCGAGGATGAAACGAAAATACATGTATATTGTAAGTGTTATCCTTTGCACAAAATTCTTTTTTCCATCTGTCCATCTACGTTAAGTACTACGAGATCAAATGTTCTTCACTCGGTTCAGAAGATAATGCACAAGAAAAACTTGTAGAATTATAAGTCAAGTATAATCAAAAAGATAAAGTTAATAGTGGCGCGACGCAACGCCTGTCCCATCTTCCTGTTATAGAGCTGCGTCGGGTTCGGAAGACGAAGAAGAAGAAGAAGAAGAAGAAGAAGTAGAAGAGCAGAGTGGAATCCCGCGAGAATTCCTCCAGTAGTCGAGTGATTTTACTCGCGCGCATTTCGCGGCCAATTTTACGCTACTCGGAAAGGAAATGGTAGCACGCAGCGTTCTCCGCGCACTTTGTTCCAGTCCGCGTGTCACAAAGCACTCCAAACCGATTGGCTAAGAGAAGAGAGAGAGAGGAAAAGAGATTTTTACCCGTTCGTCTCCCCATCCCCCCTCCGTTTTCCGCACCATCGAAGAAATTCGGAAGACTCCGCTAAGGAGACTCCCTTACGGCGAAACGAGGGTTGCGGGGGGAGGTGGAACCGGAAGATCGGGGCCTTCCGCCCAATTCGATCTCAACTCGATCCACGCGCTAATTTTATCATCGTTGTGATAACGTTCGTATTAGTGAATACGCCACTATTTAACCAGTAATCACACAGTTTAGTACTGCTGTATATATATATATTATAGTACATCTGGATGTATGCGTAAATATTGGTTAAGTTAGTCCGCCCGAGCCGACCCGACCCGATGCGGCGCGGGTGGCGGCCACGCGTTAGTTTTTTAAAACCGTAGCGCGGAAATCAGAGAGAAAAGGACGAGGAAGAATTATCAGCAACGAACAGCAGCTAAACCGAAGAAGCAAATCCTCGAGGAAGCGTGTTGCACGAGCACAGGGCCAGGGCCAGGTCTCTGCCAGAGAGAGGAGTTCCACGACGATCGGACTCCGGCGAGTGCGTCGAGAAGCGAATTTTTCCTCGGCCGGAGGAAAATTAGCGGGAGACGCGCGTATCTTCTTCATCGATCAAAATAGTTTTCCGGAGTCAACTTCCTTCCGTGGAGAGTTGCCCTGGCAGAGTTTCTCTCGGGCAGAGCTTAATGGTCGAAAAGCCAAGCAATCGGCGGCAGGCGAGCAGAAATCGACCAGTAAATCAAAGTGATGGACGACGCTCGCACTAGATAAATGAGAATAGATAGATTTTATTTATTGTTTCCTAGAAACCCTACACACGATACTCTGTACCAGCGGCCAGTAGCGGGTACTGCCGCAGAACCTCCTCCTCTAGGATTAAATCGCTAAGTCCTTTTAGCGCGCAATTGGCTGCGCGGGAACGATCTCGATTGGATCTCGAACCCCTTGCCCCGGGCCACCCTTATCTCCTCCTCCTCCTCCTCCTCCCTCTTCCTACACATCCGCGAGGAAATCTTCTTAGGAAGTTTCTTTCAAAGCGAAATTCGAAACGTCGATCGAGATGAACGGACGGACGGACAGACGTCCCTTCGAGATCGTTCTCGGGCAGACATCTTTTGCTTCTTGTACATATATGTTTATTTTCTTAAGAAGTACGTCTTATTTGTTGAGGGCGCCGGCGTTCGAGATTCCAGCGAGACTCACGAAAGGGAGGACTTTTTCTACTCGTTTTTGTCCCCGTAGGTTTTTCATTGTCAGCGGCACAAGGAAGACCTCTCTCACGCGACAGCACAAACGACGAAACTAGTTACTCCTACGCGTTTTAAACGGCGAGTAAGATTTACGATTGTAATTATGTATAAACCGAATGCTATGATGTATATTATAGATCGATTATAAAGAACACTCATCATTATGAAAATAAATGACTACAAAAATTACTCGTCACTTGCCTCCTCCTTGCTCCTCCTGCTCACGCATCATTTCCCCTTGAGAGCCGCAAAAAGCGTAACAACGCCTTCTTTTTACCAATGAAGATAAAAGAAGCGGCGAGTAGGAGGCAGAGAGAGAGAGAGAGAGAGAAAGAAGAAGAAGGAATCCAGGTGATTTGCGGCGATTCGCTGATTGAGAGCTCGCGCAAGGCCAAGGGCCGGCAGTGTCCCTTAATGAATTGTAAGAGCTCGCTCGGCAAATCATCGCTGTGTTTACGGTAATAAACCGTGCGGGGTGAGGAAAAAACTCGAGGAACGTTGCTCCGCCCACGCTTGAGTGGCTCTGCTTTCTGCGAAAGGCCGAAAAAAATCAGTTCGAAATGAGAGCCTTCCTCCCTCGTTTATCAGAGATCGCGCGGGCGTGCACGCATACGCCTACCAATTCTCGCAGGACGAGGAGGGTGGCGGAAGAAAATGGAGAAGAAACTCTCGAGAGGAGTGCGAGGACGCGCCAGCTCGTATCCCTCTGTGCGAGCATGTGGATGAAAACTGGACGCACGGCGAGCGAGACCCATCCCCGTTTTCCCATGATTCGAGCAAAGAAGATGCGAGAGAGAGAGAGAGAGAGAGAGAGAGAGATCGGTCCTGATAATTTTCACGCGACTTTCTCCGAGCTTCGTCGGCAAGGTAGAGCAGACCAGGAAGATAAGGATAAGTATAACGCGCGATTGCGGTACGAGGGGGAGGGGGGGGGGAGAAGAGTTAATTACACATGGGGATAGCTGCTAGAGGCTCGTAGGCTAAACGTCCCGCGGGGTGATCGCTGCCGGCCTTTAATCCCTCGCGGCCAGATCAGATTAGCACCTTCGATGCCAGGCGCGCGCGCTAACGCACGACCCCCGACCACCTAATAACGGGTACCCGAGGAATCGAAGCCCGGGCCCCCGATTTCGATGGGAACCCCGTGACTTCGCGGGCCCGTAATTAGCGGCACGAGTGACGTCCGCTGTAATTAATGCGACCGGTTCCCCCCGAGCGAGTCACTCCAGTTTCGTCGGTAACGCGAAACCGGGTCCTCTCGATCCGTGCCTGACCTTCGACCCCTGGCGAACTCCTGAAAGCCATTCCCTGCACAACTCCCTTGTGCTACTGGTTCCAGCGTTCCTAAAAACCACCACAGTCCACAAGGTGGCCGATTGCCAATTTTACGGTAACCTTGACGATTCGCGATGATCCTATCGTTCCGTATCGCGCCAGTCGTGCACCATTCGCCGTTTTCCTAATCGAAGAGCGATACGGACTAATCGCCGTGACACCGACAGGCACCGGCTTCTAAACACACCTTAGGATCGTGGTCAGTCGGCCGTTTAATCAAAGGCTCCAGCCCCTCCGACGGGTTTCCATGTGGAACCGTGAATATCGGGCCACCATCTCATCGCGGCAGCGGATCAAAATCGACCATGGCAATTTCGTCGTCGTGCACATGTCGTGTCCCATCCGGTCTGACCGAATTAGTAGCCGGCCGTCGCGGAATTAGTGTGAAACAAGAAGAGGATCCAGAGAGGGCGGAACAACCTGTAACTCGTTGCAACGCCACTGTCGCGATCGATACCGTGACTGGCGATCACGGGTTCCATGGGAGACCGGCCGATATCCGAATGCGAAAGGAGACAAACTCGATTTCTCTCCTTGAGTCGAGTTTTCTCAATGGCACGACCCGCGCTGGAAGACGAGAGAATTGTACGCTATCGGTACGCAATTGTTCGATGTCGAATCGGTCCTAATTGCGCGAGGTCGGTGATCTCTCGCCGCGATTGCGCTGGAAGTCGGAGGAAGCCGGCGGAGCCGATCTATCGATCGACCGCAAGGCTTTTCCGGTGCGACCCCACGTCAGCTGGGACGGGGTACACGCGATCCGGATGGCCATCTGGACCGGCGCTAAATTGTCCCCTTCGAAAGGCGCGACAAGTTCTCCGGCACGACGCAATTTCGTCCCCTCTCCCGAAACCGCGACATGCAACCGATTTCTTTCCGCCGTCTCTTTGTCAGCGTCCACTCGAGAAATTTCATTCCGTGTCCACATGTTTGCGCTCCGCAGGACAGGACGAAAAAATGTCCGCGGGACACACATCCGCTAATGGAGCCTTTTTGAAAAGCGAAATCTTTCAAGATCCGAGTTTCAGGGGAGGAGATCTCTTCGTGTTCTTTCACTCGAATTCTTCTCTCTTTTTTTTCTTGTTTTTGGCAATTAAGAGGCAAGAGTACATAGCTGAGAGGATCGAATCGGTTGACAGGATTTCGTAGTGATGCGAAAGGGAGTGACGAGGGGATGCCCGTGGTTCGTGCGAGGAAGGAAAATTTGAGCGATCGGCAGGGCCGATAGCGGTCCGCTATCCGCAGTAGCAACAAATTGGGGTTCTTTAATCGGGCCGATGCATCAAGCGCGGTTCACGGCTGTGACGGTAAAATTGCAGCGAGTCCTTACGCAAGGGCCACGATCTTATCTGAATCCTTAAGTAGAGAGTCCCCGACGAACGTCGGACGACGAACGAGAGCTCGAACCTCGTCGTGAGAAGGGCGGCCGTCACGCTTGCCAGATTTGGTGACTTCTCGCGTGATTCCCCATTAAATTCGCCACAAAGTTTCCTCTCTTCTGTTATTAGCCTCGACACATGTTCCTTTATGTAAATCTCCGTAATTCTCCTACTATTATCCACAATCTGCATTTTGCTAAATGCAATACCTGCGAACTCCTCTCGCAAACATAATCGCTCCCCCCTCCCCCCGCCCCGATTAATTCCACTCTAAATTAATAAATTAAGCAACACGCGCGCGCGCGCGTGTATGCGTTGGTCTCTCGAGCAAACGCCCGTGGGTTCCAAACCTCTTGGATAGGGATCGCGAATGAGAATGAAATTCCAGTTTTTTCCTGGTGTCTCTCGAGGCCGGTCCCCGGACGGTTCCGAGTGGGATCGTCGTCGACGCTCGACTACGTCAGCTGGTCAGATTCCTGTAGTGGCGCGGGGAGGAGGAAGCGTTGCGACACGCGATACCGAGATTAACGCTCGGCATTCCTGCTATCAGAGGATCCCGGCAGAGCCCCCAGAATTCTGCGTGTCGATAAGCGGTGATTACCGATGCGCACGATGCGCCACGCTGAAAACGTGTTTCCCCTCGAAATGCAAGGCGACCTCTCCGGTTCTTCGACCTTCCGTCGTTAACGGTGATTGCGCCGTTTCGCGGTCCTCGGTTGACTTTATTCCAACCCGCTAATTAGACATTAGCCACGTGATGACTTTCAGGAATTCCTCGATTACATGAATTTCAGCAATGCGCGGCTCTTACGGTGTCCGTCGATTAAAGGAAACTTTGATGGGAATCTAATTCCTTTGGCGGAGGTGGATGAGGAAAGAGAAAAGTCGGAGGAGTGAGAGAGGCTGATTTTCCATCCTGCGAAATATCTGTATAATTTGGATTTTTAGGAGTGGCTTTCTCCTTGTGGAAATGTCGAGGGAGGAACGTGGAATGGGGAATGGGGATGGAAAGAGGGAAGAGGGAAGAGGGAAAAGGGCAAAGGGAGAATCGAGAAGTAGAAGCGAAGTGGAATAGAGAGCGTGTGGCCAAAGTGCAAGGTGTATGCCTAGAAGGTATAGAGAGAAAATGGTAGCCAATGGCGTTGGCTCGGCGTCGTTGCTACAGTATTGAACGTCTCCTACGTGGGGTCCAGATCTCGGTGCGTCCCTCTTTCCCTCTTCCTACTTCTACCACCCTCCGCCCCTCTTCCGCCGCCTCATCCTCCTTCCACTCTTCCACCCCTTCCACCCTTGCCATCCTGAGCTATGTACGTCGGTGTCTCTCGGTCTCGTTGTCCCTCCTTTCTCGCCCCCTCTGAACGTGCCAGTGCTCCGTTTCCTCCGGTCGCCTACCCACTCCCCTATCCCCACCCCCACCCCTAACATTTACCTTGCCCTCTGTACTCTCTCTCTCTCTCTCTCTCTCGTCTTCCTACTCCACCACCTCCTATTACTATCGTACTTGGACTCCTACTTCACTCTCTCCTCTTTAATTCTCCTCTCCTTTTCTTTCGCGAAGCGACGACCTCCTCTCCTCCCCCCACCAACCAGGGTGGAGACCCTCATGATCCTCGTTCTTCTCATCTCCCTCTTCGTTACACACCAGTCGTGGTTGCTTCTATACCTCATCTTCTATATCTTTCGCTCTCCCTTCCTCTGTATCTCTTTTGCTTCTTTTTCTGTTTCTTCTTCTTCTTCTTCTTCTTCTTCTTCTTCATTCTACCTTCCTCTTGAATCAGTTCTATTTCACCCCCTTCCACCGAAGAATCTTCTTTTTCTTATACCTTCACCTACCATTCCCTCTTTTCCTCCTTCGTTCGTGTTATTTTTTACCTCGCTTCTCTCCTTCCCACCTTTTTTCCCCTCTCGTCCTCCTGCTACGGGAAACCAGAGAGGTAACCCTTCTCGCCAGCAGACGACCTTACAAATCTTCTGCAAGCTGGGCTATCCACCCATTAATATCGAAAGACACAACCACGCAATCCTGGTCTCCTTTGGAACTCGTCTATCGCGATGGACCACATAAGAAAATACTGGAAATCCAATGGGTCTCTTTAACAAACGCTCATACCAATACCTCAGAAATCACTGACAAATCAAGAGATAGCTACCACCCTTGAAAAGCGAGAAATCCCAAAGGGGGAAAAAGTTTGATAATTCTAAGCAATACAATTGAGGAACGCTTATAGACTCTCTTCATAGAATCATCGCTATCACGAGTTACAACGCAAGACGCTTTATTCGAGCTGCTGCTCGAATCGGATACCGGGATAGAAAAATGCGCTGGGACTCGTGGGGGATGGGAGGAAGGATTGTGGTGGGGGTGGGTGGGGTGGGAGGACTGTAATTGAATACTCGAGCTACGATTGATGCGCGGTGTCAGTAGCAGCGCAATCGGCGCGTTGGGGCCTTACGGTTAATTATGCCGAGACTGAAACGCACGTGATATACCTGGTGGATAGCTAGTAGTAGAGTGAACGCGCGGATAAGTACCTATCTTTGCGTTGCGTAAGTCGAGGTGCAGCGCACGATACAATCGGCACGAACGTCGTTCGCCGGCCATTTCCGAGATTGCCAGCTTACTCGGATTCCTCCCCTCCCTGCCCCCCTCTCACTCTCTCTCTCTCTCTCTCTCATTCTTCCTCCTCCATCCTCTCATCTAGCCATCTTTATCTGTTTCCCTTTACCTCCCCACCAGCTAGCTACTTCCTCCCTCATGAACGCATCTAGCGATACGATGCGCTACCTCTTCTCAGAATGAGGAACTCCACTCATTTTCCGGCCCCCCAGGAAATATTCGCTGCCCCCGCGCTCCTCCTGAGAAATCCTGTGCGATGCGCCCGTAAAATTACAGCCTTGAGATTTTTCTTAATTACTATAATATTCGGGGAGCTAATGCTGCGAGAAATTCACGTGGAGCTCGTTACACGGCCGGTCGCCGGTTTTCCAAATATTTCTTCGAAAGTCAATCGCGTTTTTCGATTCCCATATACGCGAGGAACGCGTGGAAACTCCTCGGCGGGGTGTTCCTCGAGCGTTTTGCGAGAAGAAGAGGGATTTTCGCAAATAAACGTTGGAATACTCGAGAGTTGATGATTCCGCGGATTCATCCTTCAGGATGGCGGAGGAGGACGATCTTTTTTTCTCGTATTATAAAACGGAAGGAGGGAGACGGGGCCCGCGGAGACTCCGCACGGTCTGCAGCTGCTGGATCTTATGCTAATCCCACCCCCCCCGAGGCTAACCCCGGTGTGCGAGCATCGCATGAAAAAGTTGCTCGTTACACGCTCGTCCATAAATCTCCTTCCTAAGCTTAATCTGTTCGCTGGCGCTCCTCTTCTTGCCGCGGAAAATTCCTAGGGGCGGCAGGTGTATCCACCCCGTGCCGCGGATTTTCATAATTTTTTATCCTTCGGCGAAATTTAAATTCGACCCTCCCCCGCCGACTCCTCTCGGAAGAGCCACCGCGTGAAAACCAGCCGAGCTCGTTACGCAGTTGCCAGTGTCGCGAGCCAGGTGACTCTCACCCCTGAAACTCCCTTGAACTTTAACCCCCAACTCCGAGCAACTCCGGAATGTATAATCTTCCTGTATTACGTTATAGCACCGAGCGTGAAATGTTTCCTAGCGAAAACAGGAGCTGACCTCCGACCCGTGCTTCGCTCTCGGATTTATAATGGTGTGGGGGGGGGGGGGGGGGATAATCGAACACTTCCACCGGAAGTCGAGACACGATTTCAGGTGGACGACGGGGAAATTCTTTGCGAGTAACCCCAAGATGTCGATGCAAAAAGAAAACGATTTGCAATTAAAGCAATTAAAAGTATTCACGATACACCGTAGAGAGAGAGAGAGAGAGAGAGAGAGAGAGAGACTCGAATAAGAGAGACGGGGGCGCGCGCAAAGGACGGCCTAGCCTCGTTTCTTGATTAGACGAGGGTGAGGAGGGCGAGGGAGGGACAGACTTCGAAATCCCGTGGGGTTCGCAGGTGCGAATCCGGCGCGCATAACGAGCGGGCCGCATATTCTCCTACGAATCTGCGTGCGGACGTGCGAGTAGGAGGCGAAAAAGGAACAAGCTGCTACTCATTTTAGCGTGAGAACTCCCGGGAGCTCGGGACTCGGGACTCGCGTGAAATCCCAAATGTAGATATTACCGTGGCCTTCGGAAGACACGGGAGGGCTGAGCAGGGTTGTTTTGGGTTCACACGCCGCCAACAGGCGCGCATCAACCTCCGGTGAAAGACACTTTCGAGAACCGTGCCAAAAATCTGGCTGCGGCTGTCGATTCTCCTCCGAGCGAGAGGCCAACTGCTGCTTTGCTTTGCTTTTCGTCGTTTCCCTCCTAGCTCCTTCAACTCTATTCCCAGAAATTCTGGCCTATCATTAAAACTCTTCTTCATTCGTAACTCTCGCAAAAAACCACCCAAATATCCACTCAAGACTGACTAATTATCGTTGAACAGAGAAATTCTCTCGACGTGTCTATACTCCTCCCCTACGCGCAAACAGTCTGAGAATTTCTTCAAATTTCACAAGAATGCGTTTTCTTCTTCTTCTTCTTCTTTTTCCCTGTCTTTCTTCTTGCATGCCTATCGTTAGGATGAGGATATCAAAAGATTTCATTAAACTCTAAATCTAAATACGTCGACTACCACTCGACGTATCAGCAGCTAGTTGGTATTAATACGTAGCAGATTTTCCACGCGTCACGTGTGGTGTGCGTGTGTGCTGCGATGCTTTGTCATAGGGAGCTAGGAGAACACTTTCAGGTTCGTCTCGGAGCTTCCAGGAGGACGTATACAATGCGGATAGAGCGTGTGAGAAGGCCGAGGGGCGTGGGGGCCATTATGGAGATGGATCTTCCTTCGAATAAAGCTCGGTGGCGTGGCGGGGGTGGTTTGAAGTACCGGCACAGCATAGGATACAGGGGGAGGAAACGAGAGAAAGAGAGAGTAAGTCGCTGGTGGGCGGGGGTGGCTGTGGCCCCGGTGGGTAGTTCGTGGTAATATATCACCCTCTTGTCGTCTGTGAGACGCGGAGTAAGCCTGTCGGCCAGTACCCATCCCCCACTTCCACCCCTTCCACTTCCTTCTTCCACCTTCCACTTCGTGGAGGTGCGGAGAGAATCGATAGCGGCACAGACACCAATCGCGACTCACGAATATATGTCTCCAACTCTCTATCCTTTTCTAATTTCTCTCTCTCTCTCTCTCTCTCTCTCTCTCTCTCTCTCTCTCCCTCATCATCCTCTCGCTTTCCAGCGGACATTGGGAGCTAACAAATAAGTTTATAGAAAAAAAAGCAAAAGAGAGAGAGAGAGAGAGAGAAAGGAAAGGGAGAAAAAAAGGAAATAAGTAGAAAGCATTCGCGAGAAAAGTTTGCTTCTCATTAATCTTCCAGGTTGATGCAGTGCTCTTTCATACAAAGTACGTTCATTAACTCGATAGAGAAAAAGAGATTCTACGAAACAAATACAAGCCTTTTTAATATGCTAATTACCGAATGGGAGGAAAAAAAGCAGGCGGCGAGATTCCTGGCCGCGAGAAAGATTTATATATTTCCGTGTAGCAAATATATTGTTTCTTTGGGATATTTTGCGGTAACCCCGATAGGACGAGGGATGTTGGGTAGGAAAGCGTAGCCGGAAGAAAGACGATATTAAATTCGCGTCGCAGCTGCAGCCGTGCTTTTCTGCACGGCCTCCCCCGCCAGACCCTGCAGCGTCAGAGTTGCTGATACTTTTGTAAGCAGCAACGCCGCAGCAAACGCGGTTTAATCAAGGAAAGGAGACGCGGGGGTGGAGAGTGGGGGCGGAGGCAGAGCCAGAAGAGCAGGTGCTCCTGTGTTCGTACTTCACCTAAGGCTACGTGTGCGTCTATCCGTTCGTACGTGTCCATGTATCCAGGTGTGTGTGTGTGTATGTGTTTGTGCGCGCGCGATCTCGAACGAGAGAGGGAGAAAGAGAGAGAGAGAGAGAGAGAGAGAGAGAGAAATGAAAGGAGAGGGAGAGGGAGAGAGTTTGGGGACGCCAGCGTAGGTGGAGGAGAGGTTGTAGAAGCTTGGATCGATGTGTCGCCGCGTGTCCAGCGGTCGCGAGCGCTTGCGCTCTGCGACTGCCAAGTTTTCCAACCTGGAGGTAGCTCTGATTCGTCGAGTGCGGTGACAAATTCAGAGGATTGTCACTCCGTACACCTCCCACGCGAGTTTGTCACTCGTGCTGCCTCTTTCCACTGCGACAACCTCGGGCCGCCCTTCGTGGGTGGGGCTCTCGCGTCCTCTCTCCCTCCTCTCCTCAGGACTCACCGCCTAATTCTTTCTCACCACGTTCCACCCTACCGATTCCTCCCCTCTCCTCGCGAGCTTTCCAAACTTTAGAAATTTCCTAAGGCTACTCCTACCCGAGAACCGAGTCTATCGCCGAGTATCGTCCTATCGATGCTCAGGATTTCGCGACACGCCATCGAACCCCAGGATCGATGAATGATACCTGGATCTCACCTGGGAGTAGGTAAGACAGAGCCACTGGCAGACGCCAGTACTTTAGGCGGCTTAATTACGCCGAGGCAAGTAGAAGCTTCCGTGATTTAACTCCACTGCGAGCATCCAACTAGCTGTATCAAGGGCTAATAAAATTTCTCTCTCTCTCTCTCTCTCTCTCTCTCTCTCCGCTTTCCACCGTCCTTCCCTACGTAGAGATGGCCCAATTTAATTTGATTAAAAGACGGGGAAAAAGCTAGAGACTGCAGAGTCGTAGCGAGAGCTTAGAAATTTTAATGATTTCAAGGAAGGATGCAGAAGGTAGAAAGATTCCTGGAGGTATTTGGCAGACGAACGAAAGGAAGGAAGGAAAGAAGGAAGGAAGGAAGGAAGAAATGAAGGAAGCCATTTTTAATAGACGGACGTTTTGTGGAATTTGGCAAAGGGCGAGGAGGCGGCGGGGTAGGTGGAAGCTTCCATCTCATTCGGGATTTGAGCGGGTGGAGCCCGGCTCGCGATTCGGCAGGAAAGAGGGACACACCGGCTGTGTCCGTGAGTGTGTGCGTGAGTGCCAGGAGTGTCTCCACGCTGGTTCCCCGCAGGGCGACAACGACGACAGCCGCCATTGGCCGCTCAAGGGGACAAGGGCGTGGTTAACCTCCATCGCGTCTCTCGATAATTACACGCTGGGAAATTCGCTTTTCTCTTCCAGCCACGTCATTCGGCTACCCGAACTTCTCCTCCTCTCGTCATTTTTCACCGAGTCAACCCTCCCCCTCCCACTCTTCGGCTCGCATTAACGCGACTTCTCCTCGCGTCCACCCTCTCTTTCCCACGGAACGTCGCGATCGACCCTTCGTGGCGAAAAGACTCTCGTGGTAAGAAAAAAAAAAAAAAAAAAAAAAAAGAAAAAAAACGATAAAACAGCTTGGAAAATCGAAGATGGCAAATTGGAAGGTAACGTCTCGAGGAGAGAATCGCGGATTCAGACACCGCGAAGAGACGCATTCCAGGATGCCCCGAACGCCCCAGTGACGCGATTAAAAGTAACAGCTCGAGAACTTGCGATGTCCGTGGCGGCAGGGGAAGGGGGAGGGTTGGGGTAAGTTATCGAAGGGAGCTCGCGAGTCACGAGAGTTCTCGCGCACGAAAGGTAGAGGCGAGGTTGGGAGTAAAATGGAAGGGGGCAGCAAGGGAGGAAGAAGATGGGGTAGAGTGGGGCAGGGCAGGGGGGCGTGTTGAAAATGCTCTCACGGCGAGGTCCTGCCGTGTCGCGGGATAATTGGGACACCGTGTATTATCGCTTGCGTGCCATACGCGCGGTGCGCAGTGTGTGATTGGATAGGCGGAGATGGGACGCGCAAGATAGCTGACCCTAACTAAGGTAGAAGCCGAAGCTATATCTCCGAGGACCATCTTCTCCATCTGCGGCAGCATTACCTATCCACGTCACGCTTGATGCATGGCGTGGGCGTTCCTGCGTCCGTGTGTGCAGGGGTTCTCATTTAATTACCAACGATTCGCGCGGTTTTCGCTTCCTAGCCCCAGCGAATGTGTCAGGTGGGCTTCACCCCGAAACCCCCCCCCCCACCGTGACACACTATAATCATCGGAATCTCCCCCCGCCCTGCTCTACCCTGCGTGAATGGACGCGACGCTCCACTCGTTTCCAGGTTATTAAATCGTCCGCAAACCACGCGAGCTTCGTAATTGAGCAAACTCACCCCCCGAGGGTGAGGCGAGTTTGCGTCGTCACCGCGCCGTGACGCGGAATTTGAAATTTTCACGCTCTTTCGTACGCGGGGAAATTTACGGAGGGGCGAGGGGGGAAGAGGATTGCGCGGGGGGCAGCGCGATCGAGGATTACCTCGGAGAGGACGACGCGGACCGTGTATCGGGGACCGCTGTTGGCCAAGATAATCGAAAGCGTGCGGGGAACAAAAGCGAAGGGGAGGAGGGCGCGGCTGATTATAAATCACGCGTTTGGCGGGGGCCTTTGACTATTCCACTATTCCACGCGCGGAACCAACACACGCACGAGTTCAATCCGTCTCGCACGCACATGCGACAGGGGGGTGGGACGAGAGTCCTCGTTAACTCGTTATTAATAGCTTCGCCGGTTCATATTAATGACAGACGCATCTGCCTCCTCTATATAAATATATCTACCTGGGCACCCAGCGCTTCTTCTCACCCGACCTCGTCGAGGACTCGAAATTTTCTGGCACAGGCTCCAACCACCCTCGTCCCTCCCCCCGTTCCCGTCTCGACGCTCCGCGTCAAATAATTAGGTTCCTCGTCTTCAATCTGGCAGCGTTCACCGCTGGATTTCGAAAAATCGATCAACACACCCACGCGCCACCTCTGGCTAGTCGGAGGACCCTCGGGTCCTCCCCGATAAGGGAACTTTGACCTTTGCTTCAACCGAGAATGGTCTCACCACCGCTTCGTTCTCGTGGATTTTCACGCCGGACGAGCTACGCGAGAATTGGACGATTATTACGGGGATTTTGTGTGCGAGGAAAGAGGGGAGGGGGGGGGCGCAGGTCCAGCGAGATGATAAATCGCGCAGCAGAAGGGGCACCTCCGGTAGCGGCTGATGCGCCCGCCCGGTCCCCCAATTTGCGCGTTATTCAGGGCGACACAAAGACATCGCGATGGCTCATATGTCATCGTGGCAAGTCTATGGGGATCCCGCGCCGCCGCCATAAACGCGCGGAACCAAAGTACCCTGCCAAGGGAGGTCCCCCACCCCCCTCCCTTTGACCTCTTCCTCCTCGTCTTACTCCCCGGGTGCGGGAGCAAATACTAATTGATCTCACTCCGAATGGGCCAGCGCACTCGTCGTGTGTGGGCCCGGAATCGACGGCGGCCATTATCCGCGCCTCCTCGCTACTTCCTCACCCCCTGCCCCCCACCGTGCTGAATTCCCCCGCGGTGACCTTATCGCGCACTCGGGGCTCACGATCTCGTGGTTCCAATCGCCTCGAAGTCAAATTTTTACGATCCACCGCTAGGCCGTGCGACTTTCGAGATTTCCCCGAGAAGTCGATCTCGGAGTTGATCGGATCGAGGGGATCGGGGGGGGGGGGGGGGTGAGGCTCTTGGAGGAGGCATCATCCACTCGGAGTCGTTGCTCGATTTCGGGCGGGCGCGACTCGGAGGAGACGCGCGTAACAATGAAACGATCGAAATAGTAGGGCGCAGCTGTCTCGGAGGACGATCCCGAACCGGGAGCTATCCGAATCTATGCGCAGCGTGTTATTATTTTTTATGGCCGCCGAGAGAACCGCGTAATTTGACGTTTAGCGATTTAAACGTTTGTCTGTGATCGCCGCGACGCATCTATAATCTTCAGGCAGTCTGAGGCCTCGGACATGCAACCACGAAAATGCAGCTGCCCCGCTAACCTCCCCCTCCCCCCTCTCTCTCTCTCTCTCGTTCCTCCTCTGCTTCTCGTGCCTCTTTTGCCGCTGCCTCTTCCTCTTCTCCCTTTTCTCCCTCCACGGAGAGAGAGGTGACTTTTTTTCCACAAACTTCTGCGCGTGCATCCCGTCTAGCTCGCGAATTCTCCGGAAATTTCTCCATTTTGCTCTTTAAATTCTCGACGCCGGGGCGAATCGTTCTCTCTCTTTTTGGAGATTCGCGTAAAAGAAAATCGAGAGGGGAGAGGGGAAGACGCGTGGAGGCTACCAACGGCGTCGTTCGAGAGAAGCGCGAGCGGCATCCGAAATCGCGGTGTCAACGATTTCCCCATGATTTCCACCACTCGCGGGACGTTCTCACGGAGAGTCAGGGTGGGAGGAAGCGTCGGCGCGGGTCTTCCCCGCGTTTCCACCACCAGAGCCATTAACCGGTTTCGGGCCGGTCGCAGATTTCGTGCGGTATGGCGCGCGGTCGCCGTGCGATTTGCCGGAGCGATACCCTTTTGACGGCGACCGCCGTTCGACTCGCAGCATCCCTCCCTGCCCCCTCCTCCCCGTCATCCCTTTCGCCCTCGCTCCCTCAGCTGGTGTTTTCGCGATCTCACGATTGAACGAATTCTCGCACGCACAGCATCTTAGCTCCGGCCTGGATAATGATCTAGTTCTTCGGCTAAAGTAACGATAATTAGAAAGTCCCCTCCCCTCCCCTCCCCTCCCCTCCCCTCCCCGGCCCTCGATGGGTGAACGAACGTTTTCCCCTGCGAATCGAAAGATCGGAGGGGGTGAGAGGGGCGCGAATTCTTGTCGACGTCGACAAGGCGTCACGTGACCCCGGCGAGGTGCAGCGAGTCCTCGGAGGAGTCTCGGGGGCAATCGTGGAGGCTCCTTGGGAGCGCCATCGCACAAAGACACACGGGGCGCGGGGAGGACGGTGATTGGCACGTATTCCGGGCGTGCATGCGCTGGCGCGCGGTACTCGGTGAGGTCGGCCGCGGTTCGTCGTAAGTGCGAGTCCTTTTTGCTCGCAGTGGGGGCCCCAATGATTGCTGGGAGGCCTCGGGATTTCTAAGCTGCCGAGGCTTCTTTGCGATCGGCGGCGGAGGTGGTACCGCGGCATTGCCATACTCTCGCACACGCACGCAGGCACGCACGCACGCACACTTTGAGCGCTTAAACGAGAAGGAGAGAGAGAAGCGATAGCTACGCGAGTGACCGCTCAGGCCCCCTCCCGCTAGCGGGAGAGGAGAGGAGAGGAGAGGAGAGGAGAGGAGAGGAGAGGAATGGAGAGGAGAGGATTGCCGGGCCCTTCGGGGGACTCGTAACAGGGAGCTGGGAGAGGGGCCTTCCACAGAGGGCTGTTACACGATCCTCCCCGCCCGTCGAGCTCGGTCGCCGAGAGCCAGAAGGGGGGCAAACTGCTACGCAGGCCTCGCCGCGCGAGGGGCACGGGGGCGTACGAGAGCAGAGGTTACTTTTAATGTCTCGCGTCACGCAGCCCAAGGCACCGTGAGCCTCGCCTCGTCGTCCTTACTAATTTGGCGCCAATTTCCAGCCAACCTCCCGAGCAAAAAGCGAGCGCTCGCCATACACACCGGT
Organism: Sclerodermus sp. 'alternatusi'; assembly: GCA_037305995.1. Classification (NCBI taxonomy): domain Eukaryota; kingdom Metazoa; phylum Arthropoda; class Insecta; order Hymenoptera; family Bethylidae; genus Sclerodermus; species Sclerodermus sp. 'alternatusi'. The sequence goes on from CM074551.1 coordinate 4,333,503, forward strand.
ACCGGACCCGTCGTACACACAGGCCCGGCGCGGGCCCTGATTAAATGCTACCCACCATCGCGTTCCCACACTGCACGATGCGCCTCCACGCGCATTCGGGACCCGCGAGAGGACCCGGCCTCGGGGTCCTCCCAGGGCGCGCACCACGTGCGTGCCACGAGTATCGAGAGAGAGAGAGAGAGAAGCCCTTTTCCGTCTATCTGTTTTCCGATTTCGATCACGACCGACTCCCGCAATCCTGAGGATCGAGAGGAATCTCCTTTCTTCGATGAGAAAAATGAATTTGCCCTTTTGCGTAGGTAATGATGTAAAAATATTCATGCTTTTGCAAAACGTAGCACAAGGATAAGAAACAAGGCCGTAAAACGACGTCCTTGTCCGATCGCTGAGAAACAATATGGAGGTTCTTTCGGTATGGGTGTAGTTCAATGGACGGAGGGAGACTCGCGATACGGTCAGTCAGTTAGCCAGGCCTCCGGTAGGCATCTCCGTGCGCAGTATATCACAGCCGGGGATAAGTTTTTGATCGGGCCCTTCGCTCGGCTGACTCCCCGCTGCTTGACCTCATCACGCCACGCTATGGGGGTCTTTATAAACCAGCACCGACCGCGAATATCCTAATCACCTTTTGTCTCAAACCCACCAAAACTCTCCCGCCCCCTCTCCCCGACCTCCTCCCGGTCATCGTACAGCATCCCCCGATAACCAGACAGACCGACCGACCGACCCAATCCGGACCGATAGAGCGTCTCGAACGTGTGGCCCTCGTCGACATCGCGTGGTTGCGTCATCGTCGGTGGGGGCTGATAGCCGCGCGTTGTCACGAAACGGGTGGAAGGCCTCTGGAAGGAGATGGGCAAGGTCTGCGAAATGCTCTCTGGAGGAGCGTAGGGTCAATCGTTTAAGAATTGTTAAACGCGGCCATCCATTTATCCCGTAATCCTTTAATAATATTTGTGTATGTATAATTAGTCGTGGAGCTACCATTACCACGGGTTATTATGGCCTCTCCCCCGGCGGCGGGTTCTCAGGGACAAAAAATGCTGGGCGAGCGAGCACTCGCGGAAAGAGTGCTGTTATTATTATTATTATTAATAATCCCTAGGCGGGTGATCTTCAGTTGTTCGAGTGAAAGGAACTAGCGAGGATCGCGTGCTAATTCCTTTGAGGTTACACGAATTTCCGAGGTCCGATTGCCCTCGATTTCTCAAAGCTTGTCGGCGGCTTGAGAAACATTGCGCTATGAATGAAAATACCTGGAAGCCGACCTGGATACGCGGAAGCCGGATCGAGGAGATCGTCTGGGTCGGCAAAGAGGTGCTCGCCTGGTGTTCCGGGCTGTGCATCGTTTTCTTCCACGCCACGGAGAAGCGTCAGAGTTTGCGCTGGTGCGCGGGTCAGTCGTCCGGCGAGGGTGCCTGTTGCCTCTCGGGTCACGCGGGGGTGCCGGTTTTCGCCTTCTCCGAGAAGGCCGCTCACCCGAGAATCCTCGTGTTCGCCTACCCCTCCATGACGAAGATATCCGAGTGCGCGCAAGGGTCCCCCGCCGGCTACCTAACCACGGCCTTCACGGCCCAAGAACACATGGTTTCCCTAGGGAGCTACCCCGATTTCCAGCTAATCGTGTGGTCCTGGCGAACGGGCGAGAAGATCGCGACGGTGGATACCGCGATCCGCGACAGGGAGGGTCAAATCCTCAGGGTCACGCAGTCCGGACCGACGTACCTCGCGCAACTAGCGAAATCCGCCGGGAAACTGATCACCTGGGAGCTCGACGTCCTGGAGAAACTGGTCATTTTCAAGGATCATCGTGTCAAACTACCCGAAAACGCCCGGCCACTTTGGATCGATTGGCGTCCAGGACCGGAAGCCCTTTTGGCGATCTGCGATCAGCACGGCCACGTTTACCTGAGCAGCCACGACGGTAGTGACATCAAACGAGTCGTCTTCTCCCAAAGGTGTGGCATTTGCCTGGAGTACGAGTTGCCTAGAATCTGCTGGTTCAGGGGTGGGATAGTTCTGAAGACGACCTTCTGTCAAGTGAGGTTCTACCGGAAGAATCGCAAGACGAGCCAGTGGAACATGGCGTGGTACATAAAATGCAGCAGGAGACCTTGCCTGCTGATCGCTCACCCCTCCAAGAGCGATCGTCTCTTCTATCAGACGCTGGAGGGTTACCTCATGCAGATCGACTTCCCCGAGGAGCAGGACACGCCGAATGTCCAACGGCACATGTATTACGGCGCCGTTTACAAGCTCGTCGAGTTCGTCTACCCCTCGTGTCACTTTCTCGTCGCGATGGACGAGTTTCGCGAGCTAATCGTCCTCGAGCGCTACGGCGGTCGGGAGATCTCGAGATTCGCCCCGGATACGAAGGGACGCGTGAACTCGCTACTTTGCCACCCCGAGCAACCGCTGGTCGCGTTGCTCACCACCGCCGGGGAACTTGTCCTGGTCGCCCTTATCCATCCGCAGGAACCCAGTGTCCTTGCGCGCGTGCACCTGCACGGTGCTCCCCTGGATCTCATAAGATTTTCCTCTCGTGGAAAGTAATGGTTCAGAGATATCCCCCGTACAGACATCACGAGGCTTCGGCGAAAAAAGTCTATGAAACCAGGCGCTTTTTTCCCCACAGGTACCTTCTGGCAGCCGAAAGGAGTTCCGGCGTCTGCTTTTGCCTGAACGCTCTTCAAGGGAAGGCGCTTCGAGTGCTGGCTGAAATACGGACGAGGAAAGTAATCGCGGACGCGGTACCGCTCGAGGCCGGCATATCCCTAAAAGTGATAGTTCTCTGCGCCTCCGTCAAGCAGATTTCCAGTGGCCAACAGCTACTCGCTTATGACGTCACTGGAGAACAGACTCTGATCGGAGAGCACGCGAGTACCGTGAGGCTCCACACCTTTTTCCGAAACATTCACCAGGCTCCCGGTACTGGCAACATTTTCATTGGTTCGCCAAGTCTGACTCGTCAGTTGCACACGTTTAAACTACCCGAGCAGAAATCCGTGATCATCGCGAATGCCTTGGCCAGCGGTCACCACGTGCGCGGGGCTTCGGTGTTCGTTAATCAGAATTGGGTCGCGACTGCCGCCATGGACGGTTTCGTCATTATCAGGGACAGGAAGCTGAAGAAGCTGCTGAATCCCATGATGACGCATCATCGAAAGGATCTCGGTGTCCTGAAGGCTATCGTCGATACCAATGGGGAAAATCTCGTGGCGCTTGGACACAACGGGTCTCTGGTGGCCTTGAGCAAATTTTCCAAGGAAGAGGTACGTAGCACGGAGATGTTGCGCAATTTAGACGTTCTACCAGCAGATGCATATCGCAGGAAGGCATTTCGCACATGTATCGAGTGGATCGAGAGATGTACACGAGCATGAGCGAGAGAATTCGCATGGAGTGCGATAGCCTGGATGAAAATATCAAAGGTCTGCTGTCCATGAAGAAGCAAAAATTCGCAGCGCCGGAGAAGGAGGACGACGGTACCTGGACGGAGTGGAGACAACGGAGAATGCTGGAGAACCTGGACCAGCAATGTTCGAAAGAGAAGCAGAGCATACGGCAAGAGTTCTTCGCATTGCAATCGGCCTTGAGAGATCTCTTGAACGCGAACGAACTCTGCCCCGAGATAGAGAAGCTACCGATTTCCACCTTCGATCTCGACCAAGCTCTCCGGGAGAATAGGATACAGCGGGCCAAGGAGGAAGCTGAAGAATTACGAGTGAAACTCGAGGACGAGTGCGCCAGGATGGACCAGCTCTCCCACTGGGTAAAGACGAGGTACTGGGATCCTCTGATAGTTCTGGGCCAGTCGATCTTCCAGATATTCGACACAATGGAAGTGGGTAATTATCCTGTGGTGGCGGACGACACGCGTGCGGACGATACCTTGATGTGGGCACAGTTTAATAAGGAGTCATCGCGCAAGATACTCGAGAAGGGAATTCTGGAGGCGTGGAGGCCCCAGTCCGAGAGCAAACTGGAAATGGAACTTCTTATGCCCAATAGATTGCGTCAGGAAGATGAAAGGCAACGAATGGACGATTTGCTCGAGGAAGAAGAACTCGAAGTTGTTTATGGCGGAGAATTGGAGGAGGAGCGAGCCTGCAGTGGTAATACAAATACACACACACACACACACACATACACTTTAATCAACTTAAAATATTAACGGAAAAACTCCGATCGCGGAAGTAAATAACATAATGAAATTTCTACGAAAGGGATGACAACTCATTTGTACGTGGAGCCCTGTCCTGGCTACTACTCGCAATTGGAGTCTTACGGGTTCACCCACGTACTGTACAACAACCTCTTCCTCCTGGAAGATGGGAAAAAGCTTCGGGCATACTTTAACAAGCTCTTCAACGACATGCTGACCATGAAGAAACGAGATGTGGATGCGTTGTACGAAATGAATAGGAAACTGGAGCACATCAGTTCCGAATTGAAGACGATGTTCGCCATCAGTATAGAAAAAAGCGCGCCAGCTGATTATCAGTGGCACTGGAGGGTAAGTTTCCAAGGAACGACGAGTTACCGGTTCCAGGGAGAAGCAGTCGATTGATCGAAGAATCGATTCCCATAGGAGAGACCGGAGGGTATCCCAGAGGTGCTGGACACGGAGGTGAAGGCAAAACCCTACGTCTCACCCTCGCGGCAAGCGATCCTGGACGAGGAAGCTGCGGAAGCCGAGAGGATCAGGCAGTTGCTATTGGCCGACGACTTCCGAGAACGCACCCTAATGGCGATGATGGACGGCGTCCTGGAGGTCCGCTGGGAGGACATCATCAAACGGGACGTGCCCAAGCCAGAGTGCATGTTGCGCAAGAAACCCGAGGAGTACAACGCCGAGGACATCGCGGTGGTGAAGAAGTACCGGAAGGACGTGGAGACGCTGAACGAGGAACGCGAAAGGTACAAGAGAATCTTGAAGAGCGATTACGCGAAAACCTGGGCACTTCGCCAGGAACACATCGAAAAGTTTAATCTGAGAATGAACGACTTCTCTCTGGTAACTTTCTGACTCGGTTTTATCAGCTTCGTCACGTGAGACTAGCGCGCGAAACAATTAGGCTTTAAGGGATGTGATTCGTTGAAATATAGGAAAAGATCAAGATGGAGGCGGCACTGAATCAATTGAACCTGCGTTACGTGCGTGGGCTACTGCGGAACCTGAAGAGGGTCCAGGCCATGCGGAAGGATGTCGCCATCAAGGAAAGCATGCGCGAGAAGCAAGACCACATGATGATCATCGAGGACCACTTGCTGGAGATGGAAAAGTTTCGGCAGAGCGCGCACTCGCGCTACGAGGGTCTGCTCAACTACGAGAAGAACCTGAGCAGGAAAATGAGAGTGGAATTCCAGTCGTTCGGCAAGGTCGTCGTCAATTACCTGGAGCATCTGTACGGACGAAGGCCTCGGATGACGTTGAAGCTGTCAGCGAGCGATCTGATCGATTTGGGGCAGCATGTAGTGTCTCAGAGCAAACCGGTGCACTTGCCAGCGGTGTGTGCGGAGTACCTGAGGCACTTGGAAAATCTGGACGCGTTGCCGACGAATCTGCCGGAAGCTATCGGGGCTACTCAGTGGACCGTCTTCTGTCAGCTCCGCCGTCAGAAAATCGAGTTTGAGCTGAGGATCAGGGCCCACGCTACCGAGATCATAGAGGCGGAGCGCAAGATCAATAACGCTCGCGAGAAGATGGAGAGGCTGAGGGAGTCCGTGGAAGGGCTCCGGGGGCAGCTGCGGGAGAACCGAGAGAACCGAGAGAATTTCGACCGGAACATCGAGATCCAATTGGTTCTGAAAATGGGCCAGATAGAGGTTCCGCTGAGGGGCCGACTGGACGACGCCGCGCACGCCGTTTTCGTCCCGCGCAGCGCCGTGGACGACGTGAACCGTTTGATCCTGGCAGCCGGCAACAGGAAGATCAACACCATGAACCGCATCGTTCAATTCCGACGAGGCATCCTCTTCAAGGAATGGAAACACGAGAGTCTCCAGCTGGAACTGCGATTTCTCAAGGAGGAGCTGGAGGAGGTCAAGAGAATCAAGGTCACCATTGAAATAAGAAAGTTCCTCAGGAGTAGGATCGCGAAGGACCGAAAGTCCAAGAAGTCGGACGCCGAGAAGATGCTGCAGGAGCACGAGAGGGCGATCCAGAAGGAGGAGAGGGCGCTCAAGAATTTCCAGGAAGAGTTCAGGAAGTCCTTGAACCTGGAGATCGCCAAGTTGGTGAGCATCGAGGCGAAAATCGCGTCCATGAAGAAGAAAAACGCTCTGTTGGACAGACTGGTCGAGGAATCGAACGTTGTCAGGAGCGAGATGGAGCATCAACGCGACATTGCCAGGGAGGAGGGGGAGCGGAAGTTCGAGGGGAGGAGAATGAAAATATTCCTGCAGCGATCCAGCTTGGTCAGGAAGATACAAGCGAACTACATCGAACTCCTCTCGCTTCACGCCGAGCACAATCTGCTTCGACTGCGCAGGTCCCCCGGGTGTTTCCGGTTGCCCGAGGACCTCCGGCAGAAGCGGAAGTGACTGCCGCAGATTTTGCCGTTTGCGTTTGAACTCTCACACGCTCGAGCGGCAAAAAAGGAGGCATCCCTTAAAATTTTTGATTTCTGACGATCTGGGAAGCGTTAAAGTCGGCCGGTAATGGAGACCCTCCTCCTCCTCCTCCTACTCCTACTCCTCCATCTCCTTCTCTACCACCACGGGGATTACCTTTTGCACTTGGCTTAAATTACGAGCGAGGGAAGGCTTTAATCGGAGAACTATTTACTCCGTCTCTTACAAAGGACAAGCGGCAATTTACGGCGACGTATAAATCACTCGGGGACGCAGTCCGATACATAATAGGCGCCGCGATCTATAGAGTTTTTAACCATAAATAACTACTAATAGTAGAGCAGCGCTAGAGATGAATGATGCACATTCACATTGGACAGTCGGAACGCCGCAAAATACCCGTACGAATCAATTTAATCTGAGAAATTTCCAGGTGGCCTTTCGGTACTCGCACAAAGAACCGCGAGGCTCGGCTGAAAAAATGAAAATCATGCCAAGACGATTAAACTTCGACGTCCGATCCGAAGTGTTTGGCCTTTGCTACCCCGCGCGAGTGTTTCCCGATCGACCCCATTGCCAAGTCGATCGGGCGACAACGGAAAAACCACGCGGGACATCGTCAATATTTTCCTCCACCTGATGATGTTTTAAGTTTTATTGATGGTCCGCGCGTCCCCTCTCTCCTCTCTTCGGCCATTTTTATTCGCTTCGCGAGGACGGTAGAGTTTCGTCACCCAAAACGAAATGCGGGGGGAATTTTTCAGGACGGATCACCTCCACGGGGACCATCGCCGCCAGGACGAGTTGCCGATGGTAACTGGAACCGCGAATTTAGAAAAAAGAAAAAAATTGTTCTCCGGGATGGCGGCTTTAGTTCGAAATTTAGAAACGAAATTGCTGCGTGGCAAAACGCGTTTTGCTCTCGATTCCGTGCACGGGGAAAGACAACGGTGGAGGAGAGAGGGAGAAAGAGGAATGGGAAAGAGGGAGAGTGCTCGCACGAGAGGATATCCCCGTTATCGAAAAAGCCTGCACTCCAATCAATGCAAATCAAATCGAGAGCCGTGAATACGAAGCGTATAGTCAAATCAACTGAATAAAAGCTTCATGAATGTAAAAGACTGGTGAATGCGGCGCGAGCCAATCTGGTAATGCTTCCCTCCCCCTTTCGATCTTTCTCTCTCGTTCTTCCTCCACTTGGCGCTCTCTCCAACCCCGCGCGACCCTGGCAGTCCGTGGAAAAACGCAAAAATATCGCGTCCCGCCAAACTTGGCGCACTCGCGCGTGTAATGGACATTGCGCAATTCGTAAACGTGTCCCAGGCTCGAGATTCGCTTTGCATGAAAGGAAAGAGCTCGTGTTTTCGAGTTTACCACGGTACACCTGAATAAAATTAAGGAAAACGTACTCCCGCCATTTTAATCCGATGGAGCCTCGTGTGCGAGAGGAAGAACAAAAGAAAAAGGAAGAAGAAGAAGAAGAAGAAGAAGCAGAAAAAGGAGCAAATTGAAACTATCGCGAGTGGGAGAGAAAATCTGGAAATTAGATTTCTTATCATCGACGTATGAAGTTCGGCGATGCGAGAAACAATCGCAAGGCGAAATGTGCGGAAACGCATGGGGAAGGAAGGAAGGAAGGAAGGAACGAGCGGGATAATCGGTATCGGGAGGGGAGAGGTGAGACGAGGCGAGGCGAGGCGAGGCGAGGGGTGGGTTTTTTTCAGGCGAGAGGATAGGAGATATTTTCGAGGGATTTTTTTGCGGGCGCCCCAGGACCGAAGAAGGCGAGAGTGCGAGAGTGCGAGAGTGCGACCGCACTGTAGCGCGCACCGGCTTTCGTTGGCGTAATAAAAATTTGACACCGTCCTCAGGATCGGTGCAGGAAGAAAAACGGGCGTTGGATGGGAGGCTGACTTTACGACTCGCACTACGCGAAGGGCGAAGGGACGACAACGAAACTCGTTATTATCCGACCGTACTTCTTCGTGGCGTCCAAGAAGAAGACGGCGGACCCAGGTTGCTACACGGGCCACTTTCAGACCATAAAGAGACAAAGGAGCATTCCCCCCTCCTACCCCGTGAAAGGCAGTAAACTCTCATTTTCGCGAAATAAAAAGAGCAAGCTGCCACGGGACGACGCTCCGCACTCTCCGCGCTCTCCGGAGATGCGCACTTCTACAACGACCCAGCAGCAGCAGCAGCAACAGCAACGGCAACGGCAAATGCAACTGCAACTGCAACTGCACAACTGCGCCACAACCACCGGGGATGAGATTCCTACTCGCAATCTGATCGATCAAGGCCGAACCACCGCTTCTCTCGAGAGGAAGAATCCCCAGGCCAGCGTGATACCGATTTTCTTCTCCGCCTTCCGATGAGTTTCCACCTTGCCGTCCATCCGTCCGTCCGTCCGTCCGTTCGTTCCACGCTGAAATTACGAGGAAACACCGGATAATGTCGGATAATAACCGAAGGGGATGTCGAGCGGCGAGTTTTTTCTAATCCTCCCCTAATTATCTAATTGAGAAATTCGCCGTGGAAAAAAGCGTGGCCACCTTGGTTACACTCGATGAACGATACTTCCCCGCTCTTCTGCCCACCCCGCGATATTCGGTCCAAGTTCCTTCGAAACTTGGGATCTTCCGGAAGTCGCGCGAATATCGAGGATTTCGAGGACGAGAGATTCGGTGGTTCTGTCGTGGTCCTGAGAAACAGACCTGGGGGAGCGAATGGTGCGCGAGGGGACTCGATAATTATATCCTTTATTTATTCAATGTACAAATGGATGCCCCCAGTGAGAGGTAATTTAGCGGGTTCGAAAAGAATGTTGCGTCTAGTCGAAGCGGGGTGCGTCCCTCCACATAGAACGCGCAAGGGTTTCTCGGTTTGACACGCTCTTGAAATACGACTGGTCCTTATTACCGCCTTTATTTTACATTGAGAGCAACTCTCCTCTTCCCTCCTCTCTCTCTCTCTCTTTCTATCTCGCTCGCGCGCGCACGCCCGGACTTTACGATTACGAGACTAATCTCATTTTAATGACAGGGTCCCACGAAGTCGGCGAATAATGAAGTGTCAAATCGGGCTCGCAGTGGGCGTTGTTTTCCACTCGAGCCTTGCTAGCCAGCTGTAATGTATTCTTCCAGCAGATTTTAATTAGCCGCGGGAGGATCCGAGCCGTTACCACCGCGCACCACTGTATCATTATGTCCTCCAACCCCCAGTGTGCCAACGCGGTCATTCCCAAAGCGACCTGTCAGCCCCCCCTTCCAGGAGCGGAATTTCTCGAAAAGGACTCTTTTCCATCGCAGCACCACGCGACTTTCCAAAATTCTACCTTACGTCCTTCCCCCCACCCCCAGCCTCCTTTCACGAAACAGCAAAGTTCCTCTCTCGCAGTTCCGGAGAATGACATACAGGGGATTTATTCTCTGGGAGAATGGACCGCTGGGGTACTTTCAGGTTGAAACGACCCGGGGCCTTTGGCGTTCCTTCTTCTTGCATAGGCGAGATCCTCGCACGCGACTCTCGACTTCCGATGCACTTGCTGATGTGGCACACGCACTTGCGCGCCGTCTCACCCGCGTGGGACCTCCGTTCATCGTACACGATCGTACACCCCCCCGCCCTGGCGTAGAATTGCCTCTGCTCTCTACATCGTCCAGCCTGGAATCCCTCCCCGCTGACTATTCCCCCCCCCCTCTGGCTCCCGCCACTTTCAATATCGAATCGTTGTTTCCCCCCAGTTCTTTTGCCCAGTTTGCTTCCGCGAAACGTTTCTCGCGCTCGGTCGACGAGGAATCGTTTCCATTTCTACTCTCGGGGATGAGGGACGGATTATTTACTTTTATTCCATTCCCGGTGCACCGGGGGTGTGGTGCAGGTTTGGCACGATCTTTCGCGAGAGAACGGGGCGAGGGGCTCGTATCTTTGTTTCGAGCTGGCGCAGCTCGGCTCGGCTCCGCTCCGCTCGCGGTATGTCTCGTTTCCCGGCGAAATCTCGAGGGTCATTTATTCTCGACGGTGGCCGACAGGTTAGTCGAGTAGAACAGCCTATTACAGATATCGCGGACCCGGCCGTGGGCCTCACGGCCCGTTGCGACTCCTATCAAATAATTATTATTGTTGTTTGCTTTGCGAATCCTCTCCCGCAGCATCCCCCGTGAACCCACGGAGGTCGCCGGGGTGAGCTGCAATTTGCGCTAGAATTTATTACCGATCGACGATACCGAATCCGTTCCCGAGGGAGACCGGCGAGCTCTGCGATACCACGGCGAATTTCTTTCCTCGCGAATAATCCACCAGGTGCACGCACCAGTCTCGAGAGTTCATCCCTCTCTTCTCCTCCTATTACGCGCTCTCCGAGCTTTTTATGAATACCGACCGACCGACCGACCTACCTATCAGGTAGATACATCCACCCACCCACGCATGCTCCAGTTACAACTATAAAATAGCAAAAGTTCAGCTGGATATTGCAAGGTCGCACAAGCATCGGGTTGGAGGCGCCAATAGAAAATTACGAGTTCTCTCACGTTCAAATGAAACAAAGAACAAGTGTAAAGATAACTAGTAGGAAATAAAAGAGAATGAACCACCACCACACCACCACCATCGCCACCCCAGAGTATTGGTGAAATAACATGTAGCGAGAAACAATGGTAGGCTAACAATGTTAAGTATAGTGCAGGTTGCAATTTCTCTCTCTCTCTCTCTTCCTCTCTTCTAAAAAGTATTTGACCAATGTTAAGACGTACGAAGATCAACACCAGGAGGTTTTGCCGAGGGAACGGAATGGTTGGTTGTGCTGGTGGGGGAATGGTTTGGGGGGAGGGGGCCTGTTTTCGGCGCCCACGGACCCCACGGAACGGTGGGAATAACGCCGTAACCATGCAAATTGCTAATCGTCGATGACGCTCGCACGCTCAACGTAGTAACAGCGTGTTTACTACCGCTTCTTGGTTCTCGTCTTCTTCTCTTTCTCCTCCTCCTTCTTCCGCTGCAGGATGCAGACCTGGGTGGAGGGTGGAAAAAAGAACGCGAATCCCGAGTCCTCCCATCGATATTAGGCTCTGCGTAGCCATCACGCGACTACCGTCCGCACCGCGTTACCGTTTCATGCTGAGGGTATCCTCTTCTTCTTCTTCTTTCTTCGGGATCTTCGCTAACTATCGATCACGACTGCGGGAACACGTTCCCAATGAAATGGCTTTTGAATAATACCGCGTTATTCGACCGAGGGTATGGATAATTGATGGAAAGATTTCGGAATGAAATCTTCCTGGAATATTTAATGAGGTTACCTGAAGAAACTGCGGAATACGTACATGGTCGCGGTGATAATTCCTTGCCCAGTCCTGGGCGCGGACGAATTCGCAAAAGCTACCCTGGTCATTTTCGAGGAAGAGAAGGAGGAGGGAGCGAGGGTACTCTCGAGGAAGGTCGCTCCTACTTTGCTTAGGAGCCGCGGGTGTAAGCGAGGACGAGGGAGCCGAGGGGGGTTCTCTCTCGTTTCGGTCGGTCGATTGTAAAATCCTAAGAGCAAGTGGATGCAGCGGCTGCACGGGGCCGCTTGCCAAGAGTGTCCTTGCTCGCTATTTACGGGGTCCGGCAGCGGTGGGCCGTTTCTCGGGGCCCGGCAGGCAGGGGCACGGCAGCCATTATATAGTAGTAAATATCGTAACGACTGCGCTCGCGCTCGCGGTGAGGCGGGGAGATGCGCGAAGACTAACCACGAGTAATTATGTAATTGCCGAAGAATTACTTACCGAGCCAGTCCTGGCGCGGTCCGTCATTCAGTGACATTCCCGTTCTTTTTACGAGGCCCTGAGTGGTGGGTCGTTGTCTTCGGGAACCACCACCCGCCCCCGGCCCCCGACCCCTCGCGTGATACCGCAGCGTTGAGCTTCTTTCGTCTCGAGAGAGAGAGAGAGAGAGAGAGAGAGAGAGAGAGAGCCGCTGCCGAAGCAGCTGTTTGGCCATAGGTTGTAACTAACTCGTTCCCGTCGGTTTTATACCGGCACTTTTCTAATTTCGACCAGTCACTGTGCGCGCAACTCCGCTCAAATGCCTTCGTCGCTCTCTGGAGGAGCCACGCAAAAATCACCGATGCCCGCACCGCACCGAGAGCCCGACCAATTAGTGGAAATATCCAAATGTGGTCAGCCGGAATCGCGCGCGTGTGCTCGCGCACCACGAGCTTTTGATTCAGCGGGGGTGGTTGACGGTGGACGGTCGACGGCGACCGTCGCCGATACTCGAATCGCTGAATCGATCGGCTGCGGTGAGACACGGGGGAGTAGAGAGGGACGCGTCGCGATTAAACGGAAATTTTATTAAGCGGAAATAATGGCTAATTTGCGGCTTGCTAGGAATTCAGTCCTTTTTCGCAGCGCGGAAGAGGATGAAACTGGGAAAGGAATGGAGGGTAGATGAAGTTTACTGCCGAGAGCGGGAAAAAATGGAATCGCAACGGATGGATCGGCGTGGAAGCCGCAGCGCGAAGTCTCTCATCGGCTCGTTCCATACAAGGTTGCGTCGTTGCTGGGCTTAATTCATCGAAATTGCTGCCAGCCATCTTCAGCTGCCGCAACATTGTCCGTATCCGCTCGGCCGAGTGATCTCCGACGTTTTCAGTACGACTCGCGTAACGATCCGCCTTCGGAAATTAACTGGTTTTCTGCGTAAGTGGACGAAAAAGACTCGGCGAACCCCGACGAAACACGCCGGCCATGGCGGCGGAGGGGGAGGAAGGTCTTTCTCGATAATTATCGCTTGTTGATCACGTGCACCGGCCGATTTTTGACGTTGCTGAATTTGGCCTTTTCTCCTCTTTCGTGCCAATGTACCTCTACCTACCCTACCTACTTTGTTCAAGTATTTTGCACCGATTTCAACCTGCTACGGAGATCATCGCAAAAACGAAAAACACAAAATCTTTCTTAGAATGTGAACGCGCTTTGATGGAAACCTCGACGTATCTTTTATAGAGAGAGAGAGAGAGAAAACTGCTCTCGTCTCATCCCTCGTACGCACTCTTATCGAAGGTACGCGATAATTATCGCGTAATGCAAAATTACCAAGTGGAACGAGAATTCTTTGGGAAATCAAAACTACGTGGAAACGGCCATCTCTGACTTTACTATGAATTAATTTCTTAAATGGTTAACTTTAAACCCCCTCCCCCTCCTCTCTCTATCTCCACTATCTTTCTCTATGGTTGATGATGATTAAAAGTTGAATCACTGCAGGTGTTCGTCCAAGTTGGTTCGCTGGCTCTCGTCTAACCCACTTCTAAATTACTTCCCGTGCATATACTTCCGGTTTAGCCTAATCTAAACCATTTCCGGCCTGATCCACTTGTCTGCTTTAAGCCAGAGTATTCCCAGTTCGGTGCGCTGAGAGTTCTGCCGAGTAAAAGAAAAAGAATAGAGCGCGCGTATAAATGGGCATTCGAGAAATATTCATAAGCCCATTTGTCTAGGATACATTAGAATGCAGAAAAGCTAGAATTTGATCGGATTTTACAGTTTGACCGTGCAGCTGAAGGTTCTCGAGACGTGATTCGGTAATTGCCGCAATCTCGAAGGCGCCTTTCGTTATTCCCCGGCCATATGCTGCACGGCCCAAAAAGCCCCGAAGCTAAAAGTCCACAAACTACCCACGGTAAAACTTCCTTCCTTCCCTCTGGTTCGGTTCATCTTCATTTCCTTCTTCCATGCAATGACGAAAAATAAAAGTTTCAGCAAAGGTAAGCGGCGACGTCTCTTGCGACTTCTCAGCTGTCAAATTTTTCAGTCGAATAGACGAACATCATCAGGGAAAACGCGAAATGTTAGATAATAGCCGCACCCGATAAGTGGAATCCTGGAAGCATTCCATGAAACGATTTATTTGCACCCGCGGCCGATTATTGTCCGAGTTGAAGACCGGAAAGGATTCTTTATGATCTTGCTCTCTTATTCCAAGCCGATATGTGGTTGGATAATGAACACTTGAAGGATGATGAGATCGTTCCCACGATAAGCGTTACGTCGTAGAAAAATGGAAATATCATTAGTCCCCCACCGCCTTCATAATTATGCAAAAATATATTGCCGTTGTGCACGACAATCCGTAGAACGTTCCATGGCAAGCACAGCGCGAAACGGAGAGTACACTTTCGTTTCATTGCAACAACGGAGCCGTCTCTCCCTTCCGCCCCTCTATTCCAAAACGATCCACTTTGCAAGTATATTGTACACGACGTAGGTTTTAAAGGGTCATCGAGAAGGCGAATACGAGACGATCTTTAATTGTTCATTTCTCAATTTAGAATTTCAATTGTGATTTGTCAATGCCAATGATTTTCTACGTGCACAATGTGATTAGCTCTCGTTCACGGTAAATGAAAATCATTTGAGATTTCGAACCTCTTCCGCGACCTCTTAAAAATTTTCCGTATATTATTGTTACACCCCGTATATTCTGTGCTCGCAGATGCCAATAAACGCACAGTGTAACGCGTAAATACTCAATTATAGGAAACACTCCACCAGAGTAAAATACCAATAGGAAAAGCATGCATACTGCTTTATCAAAAGTTTTACCACTGCTATTTGATTCAGCGCACACACGTTGCGAAAAAATTCAACTATACGATACCACTGGCCGCCGATGTAATTAGTGAACTAGAAGCACAAATGTAACATTGCGAAAGTTACGAGAGGAAACCTCCGGATAATCCATGGTATATTGACTAGATTATTTTTGTTCAGTTACAAAGCAACGCCATACAAATAAGAATAGTTCGCTCACTAAGTTTTTCAAATTAAATTCAATTTACAATGATGAAATTCAGATTATTTACCTGCACTGATCCTCTGAGTCTATTTAAAAGCACCTTCTTCATAAAATATAAATTTATATATTTATTAAGATACATTTCCTTAGTTATATAATTAATATATAATAACTTGCAATATCTCATAAAACAATTTTCTTTCATTTCTGTCAGTAAATAGATATCACAAAAGTTATAAAAATACCACTTACATGAAATTATTAGAAATATCACTGTTCCTATGTATGACTTTAAGTATAGATCATATATCAGAATATAAATATTCTTAAAAATGCCTTTGTTTGTAAGCATAATGTTTTTTATTTGTTAAATAACTTAAGTGGATATTAGATTTGCCACACGTAAGAAATTTATCTTGATTCATCTTTTAATTAAGCTCTTTTAGAGTCTAAACATTCATTCATATACCATCATCAGTCAACAGTGTTGAATTGTAAACTTTCAAAATTGTACTTTATAATATAATTTTCGATTTACAAAATTTAATTACAATAATACATTATTACCTATAATTATTACAACGAATTACAATTTGTATGTGATTATTGACAAGAGAAATATTCATAAAAAAAACATTAGTAAATAACATTTCTTATAAAGGCGCGAAAATTTATTCGACGTGCATTACTTATACAAAATTTATACTATTATCTTTTAATCATTTTTCATGTGTCTAGCACCCATTTCTTATTATGTGCTAGTCTTTCAATTAAAGCACATATATCTTACTTTTGTTCAGTAACTTTTCATCTTATCATGCTTATTGTTTATTTAAATGAATATAAAAATATTACCTTTCGAACTTTATCGTTTCTTTTTAATTTCACTTTGATTCTTAATGTTTTCTATGTCATCATCTCTTATCGTATGTACTTCAATATCACTGGGATCTTTAGTTTTTATTTTTTTATCAAGGTTTATTGTCGATTTGTCAGATTTTTTAGACTCTACAGCTACATCTATTTCATTATCTTTCGATATGGCATTAATTTTACTATTACTCACAGAATCACTTGAAACGGTAACTTTATCCTGTTGTGTATTAAGTACTTCGTTTTTTATTTTTTCTCGATTTACAAACTGATCCAATAAGCTTTTCTTTGATGCTTTACTAAATTCTTCACCTCTACCAACGGAAATTAAAGCTACTCTTTTAGGCGGCCTCTCAGAAGTCGTGGCTTGTGGAATTTTTGTGGATTTAATAACAACAGTAGATGTTGAAAGTAATTGATTCTTCATTTCCTCTTGTGTGACTTTTTTAGTAAATTGTGTGATTAACGAAGCATACTTCTTTTCTTTCGGCTTTTCAGTTTCTTCTTTATCTGATTTATCTATTTGTTCCAGGAAATCGCTTTTCCTACTTGGCTTCAGAGTATACGTCCATCGACATGGTACTGTATGGAATGTGTCACCTAAATATTTTTTACGAATATCTTCAGAAACGTACCAACAGGATTTCTTATACAGTGGACCTTCTTCGGGCCATGCCATCCATTTTGCAATGTCTCTAATTTTTTGCGATAAACTAGCTTTCGAAATGTTCGCTTCACCACTTTCTGATTTGCTACTCCAATACGCAATAAACTCCTTAATGAGGAATATTCTTCCGTGAGGATTCCCATGAACCAAACGAATCAAATCGATTATAGCATCTTCCGGAACTTTTGTTTTCTTTGATCCAGTAAAACTTCGATTTAATTGAACAACAGATTCGGAAGTTATTGCGCTATCACTTTCTGAAAATGATGGTAAAACAATTGGTATCTGATATACCCAAGCTTGTCGTGCTTGTAAAAATTCAGCAGTTTTCGAAGGCACTGAAAATAATAATATAAGAATTATTATATTTTCCTTAGTAAAGTAATATTCTTTTTAGCGTTTGAAAAAAAAATTAGCATATATAATACCATTATCCGGGAGAAGGTTATTTGTATCTTGCCAAATACATCCGATTATTCTTGGTTTTAATTTTGAAATCTTCAAATTTCTTTCAGCATCGAATTCCTCTCCTAGTATTTTTAATTTAAATTTCCGCATTTCCGGTGACTACGATAGAAATTAGCATTGGCTATAATTATATAAAAAAGAAGAAAGCCTTTAAAAACTAATTTTACAACATACCAAGTCTTCTCCATCTTCATCACACGCTTTTTCTTCTTCATCAGATAAATATCTAGAATAGTACGAAACGAAATAAATATGTATGAATAAATTTAATAATAATGCAAAAGATCCTTGCACAGACGTAAGCTTACCCATGAGGAACTAAAAATTCGTGATCTTCGACATATTCATTATCATCCTGTGTATCCTCTTCCTTTTCATCGTCAGAACCTCGTAACGATTCACCAGGTTCCTCTTCTTCCCATTCCTCATCAGAATCAATTTCATAATCAAACCATTTCTATAAATGAAAAAAACAAATCCATCGTTTAATTATCGTGTACATCGCATTGATTTAACAAAATAATCCACGGAACATAGAAATATAAGATGCTTTATGATGAACGTGTTAATGCTTCAGTCTTAATAGAAGTACATTATCTCTTGACCTTTTTTTATCCTATTTCTCCAAGTTCGAGCACAGCTATGAGCTTGAACTGGAGCTGTCATGAATAAGCAGGACGTTGGTATCGCTTCAACTTCCTTGGCGCCTTATATCACATATAGACAAACATCCATATTGAGTTGGTATTATTCTCTGAATTCTAATTCTCTTAGTCGAGAAAGAATCGTTGTGGAAAAAAGAGCTCATCAAAATGTAGAGACTTTTCACGTTCTTACAATTATCGCTTACAAAGTACAAGTTTCACAGTAATCGTGGTGAAAGGTTCAATTATTTTAATCAATCGATACGATTGATAGTGAAACTAACTTGGTAGCTTGAGAAGTAGCTATTTTTTTACGTAAAACGATTCTCCAAAGTGGGGGGATTTCTACATCGAGGTAGAAGCTCGGGTAAAATAAAGAGATAAATGCAATTCACTGGTCTCTGCAATTTCGGTCCTGTCATACATTCAATGAGAGTCGATTTAAAACTAATAATCCAAAACAATTAATTAAACGAAAGAAAACGAATCTCGATATATATTATGGTAGCGTTTCCTCGCCGAAAAGTCAATAAATTTTGTGTTCTCTTTTTGCGCGATGGAACGGGATTCTTTGTTCGATAAATCAACGTCGATTTCATCCCTACGTGAGCATCAATTACAAGACGTTCCCGAGACATTAATTTATTATTGGAGAGAAGCGTAATCCTCTGATCAATTGGTCCTCGCGTCACTGAAACGTGACCAAAAAAGCAACAACTTTTCGAGGAAGGAAGACAATCGTCGAGCAGCTTTTGGCAGCAGTAGAGGCTACAGAGGTATTTAACAAATTCCGCCAAATTTCTAATTACTAACGCACGAGCCAACCCAATATTCATTTTCTCTGTTCATCGAAGCAAAGTTAATCGATCGAAGGCTACAATCGCTTGTCAATTCGTTGCCAATGAATTTATCGAGCGTAGCAGAAAAGTGACGAGAAGAAAAAAATGTGAAATTTGTAAGATCCTGCAGTCGGCAAACTGTTATGTAGAACACTTTAATATAAGTTAAGAGGTGGTGTTGATGTAGCACTTGATTCTTTTTCACGCCATGACCTTTCCACGTTGCTTCTGCGTAGGGCCGTTGCGATCTTCTCAAGTACTTTTAAGCACCGATAAATTTTATCTCGAAGAATTATGCCCATTTTGCGGCTACCATCCTGTGCATCCTGCATCAGGATACAGCAGCAGGGGGAGAAAACAGATGCCGCTCACGTACACAAATTTATCATAATTTCTTGACTTGAATTTAAGAAGGCCGAGATAAATTACATATCGATCACTCTATCTGCTTCTCCGTATCAATGGAAACCTTTACTCTCGATCCAATGCCCGAGAGTTCCAAAATGAGAGCCAACAATTTTCCGAAGAAAACAAATTCATTACCGCGGATTAATAAAATAAAATAAAAATAAAATAAAAAAAGTGAAAAATTTTCCATGAAAGAAAATTCTATTTTTCGTGCAATATTTAGAGTTTTGCGAAAAAAACCACATGAAACGCGTTAATTTTCGCGAATCGCGCGACGCATAATTTATCGCGACGACAGGATGAGTCGAAAAGGTACCCAGGGAAGTATAGGGAAAAGCCACTTATCGTGGTGGCATGACGTTAAAGTTACGTCGAAGCCTGGTGAACACGTTATATTTACAACGTGTTGTCACCCGGCGGGCCATCTGTAATGACTGTTTTATGCCCCATTAAGATAATACTCATGCTCCTTGTCCCACACACACCGGAGATTAATCTCCAGTCGAGTTGATTTATTTCCAAATTTTTCGCCCGTGTCCTGGACTTCGTAAAGAGCGAGCCTATCGAGCGAGGACGCTCGCATTCGGTAAATATCGCCGCTATCAGGGAATGGAAAACATTCCTCCGCGCGAGTGCCGTTCAGCAATTATTTCCCAAAGGGCCTCTGGGAACCGGCGGAAAAACACGAAACTCTTACGAGTCAATCGCGGAGCTCCCGTCATTAAATCGATCGTACCTCGCGCGCCATCCATTGATCATCGAGCGAGCGTCGGGGGGTCGTCGCCAGTCGAAGGGTCGAAATTTTTCGCGCGCTAACGGGGCTAACGATCTCTCATGGGAGAAAGGAGCGCGAGTTTCGGGGGCCGCGCGAGCACTTTGCGCGCGGCTGATTTTTCCGCGCGCGCCATTATCCGCGCGATAACGGCTCGATGCGGTGTAACAATGTAATTAATATAAGTTTTTAGGGTTAGCTGGAGTGAACTTTCCTCGGCGCATTACGGCCGTAACGAAGTTAGATATAACGAGGCGAGGTTTTAACTTTCCAATTAAAGCAACGCAGCCGCAATTGTATTATAACGTGCATAAACGCGGCGGCGGATTCCACAATGCGTCGTTAGACAGACACACGCGTGTTTGCCTGCGCGCCGGCATAAATTTCGCGCAAATAACGCTCGCCCCGTAGAGATAGAGCGGCCAACTTATTTCGCGAAGGAAGAGAAGGAAGGAAGGAGAAGCTGGAAGCTGGAAGCTGAAAGCCGCCCGGGGCCCCGACGCTGGCGTATTAATAAAATTCTGCTAATTGAAGATCGCGATACTTTCCATCGGACTCGCGAGGGAAAAGAAGAGGAGGGCCGTGGCCATTTGTTATGGCCCTCGCGCGTTATTAAGGGCGCCAGCGCAAAAGCGGATAATTACGCGCCGAGAAAAAATTCAAGAGGGATTATCCGGAAATGCGAGCAATAAGCGCCGGCCTTCTCGTGCCTTCCACTGGGTCATAAGGAAATAATCATCACCATCTCGCGGGCTCGGATAAAACTTGCGCGGACCAAAAGAAAAATGATCGGCGTGCGATTACGACGATGCGGCCCGACGCGGGCGACGAGTGTGTTTCCAAGTTACAGATACGTCGCCACCACGCGCGTATCTGCTTATTAATTAAAATACGTCACTGGCGATGGTTGTACGCGCAGCAGCAACAACCCCGTGTGCCTGTCGGTGATAACACGACGAGTTACGCGCGTCAACGAAATTCCAGCAGCCAGCGAATCGCTACAACAGTTTTCCGCGACGCTTTACACGAGTGAACTTTGGGAAAAGCCTCGCCCCGATGTCAAGCGAGTTCATCTCCCGCGGGAAAATCACATACGCCGGCACCCTTTGGAGTGCCGTAACGCGTTTCCTCAAAATCAATCGATTTTCCATAAGGTTCCCGGTGCAAGACAAGATTTGCCATAAGGGACGGGAGGTTGGGAGTTGGGAGTTGCGGTAATTAACAATCTCGAATGAATTCGACGTAGGTGAGAAAGGATAACGATAGACTGGTAGTAAAATACGCAAAAAGAGATAGCTCGTATAGCAGTCGCGATAGCCAATTATCTACAGGAAAGAAAAACGCACACGAATGGCGATAGCCTTGCGCAAAACGGAAAATCTATCCGATATCCGCTGCTGGAAACGAGAGTAAAACAATTCGATCGAACTCATCGAATTTCAGAAACGTCGCAGCAACACTTTAACCGATCACCAATTAAAATCCAACTCGCCGGAATTGGATTAGGAACGAGAATCATGCGAGGGGCGAGTAATTAGTACTGCAGGAAGGATTAAATAAGCGAAAACGAGGAAGATGAATTAAGCGTACATGTGCAGCACGTAGACGTAAGGGGAAATCTGCCCGATATCCGCACGTGCCAGTGTCGGTATCGCAAAGGCGCAAGTGCACCGGATAAGGGTTCTCGTGCAAGATATACCCGTTCAATTCGCCGGATAAAAGCGATGCCGATAGATCACAGTACATATACTGCCGTGGTCTGGCTTTTGTAATTCTGGCAGGGCCGTCGACAAATATCGAGCGGAATAACTTATCTATCCGGCTATTCGTTAGCACACACGAACGTCACGGATTCCTGCGAATTTCACAAGGAACTCGAAGCTGCCGCAAACTCTGTCACATCCGAGGTCGTCGCTTCTGACATTGATTATTGCGGTCCCCTTCCAAACAGAATTTAGCAAAAAAACGACCTGCCAGTATCCACCAGAGGTTTCTCGATATGATCGAGACTACGGGAGTTTTTCCTAGGGATTAGATTTAGAATTGTTAGTGACATTGATGAAATGCTTTGAGAATAAAAAAGTAATTAGGGAGAGTAAGAAGATTCTATATCTACGGTCAGGTATACGCGAACTCGATAAACTTACTAGAAGAAACAGGAACTTATCAGGTTCCGAGGTCCCGTGCAACTCTAGGTCAAAGCCACTGGCAGATCCATCAGCGACTCTTTACAAATATTCTTCGGAGCTTCCGCGGTATCAATTGAGTGAAACGTCCCGAAGGCAAATCAGCTGTGGCGCAATATCTCGTTTAAGATACCAAGGCGCGAATTCACGGTGTTAATGTGTGTGCATTAATGGAGTTTAATTAGGACTGCATAAATAAATTTCTGATAAAATGTGTACACTCGATTCATAAGTATTTGTCAAAGCTACACACGTGATTGCCTCTGATCAGCAACAGATCAGTAAACTTATGGATTTTGGCAGCAGGTTCGAAGCACCTGTTTGCCTATCGTACTTCAAGTTCACCTAGAAGTAATCCAAGACAATTGCGAATGACAGAAATATGCCTTCAGCCTCCCCTCAACCCCACTCATAAAGAAAACCATGAAACGTTTAGGAATCTGTCCTGCCGTTATTTGTATGTATCTGTTTTATCTATTCGAAATGAAACCAGATGAAAATCAATCAGTCTATTCAAAGTACGGCGCCAGTATTATCAACCTTGATTTCACCAGTCGAACATCTGCCCCTGTGAGTGTCCATCGTTAGATTTGCGACGGAAGCAAAAAACTTGGAAGACCACAGGCAGTAAAGGTTTCCTCTCGCCCTTTGCCTCTTGTGCGACATCTTACAATCGTGTACAATTTTCATTGATGCCTCATCCAAACAAACATTTCCAAACCGGGGCTTCTATCTCGGTCATATAAATTAAGCAAATCCATCAATTTGCGACTATGTGGGCAAACTTTGTCGAAAAATGAAGAAACAAAGAAGATAACGTATCTAAATCGACTTGTTTACTTATATGCATTTAACAAACTAAACATTAATCAATTCTATTTTTCGTGAATCGAGAGAACGACGGGACCGGTACGGTTGACTGCTTATGTAATGGAGGCTGATTAGACAATGCTCATGAAGACGTTTCCAAGATGACTAGAGCGATCAACGATTGTATACATTGATAGGCGACCGGGTTCACTTGCAACTGTGCAAGTGGCGGGCACCGGTCACGGAGCATCTGCCCACGCAGATTCGAGCAGAAAGTCGCACAAGAGACTCAATAGTGGCCACGTGTTGCTCGGTTGGTTGGCGAGATGTGCCAGAAGATGCGAAGATGGTCACCGGAGGACTATTAGGCGCAATCGCCAATAATAAAATGGCAATATCGGCCAGTAATCAGGTCCAATTAGTCGAGGCCAGGAAAGTTTACGCATACGTTGAAGCTTTCGAGTGTTGGGACTCGCTACTGTGTGTATCTGGACCGATGTTCTGGATCGGGCCGATCGTGCCTGATCCCTAGGGAGTTGCACGGCGACAGTACCGGCTGGTACAGGCCTGATTATCTATCTCGAGCTGAGCGACAAGGCACACGACTCTTCGTCTTCGATGGCGATCCATGGATCGCAGTCTCGCATGGATCGTCCCTCGGGCACGAAGGTAGCCGCTCCAACTAGGGCATCTCAACCCCTAAATCCACCACCGTCGTTATACGTACTGTGCGGAGCACGTGCTTCTGTACGGCAAAGTGTGCATACTGTGCGAACAGTGTACCAAAGTGACCAAGCCGATTGTCGCACAAACGATCTTTGAAGATTCGCACAAGATTTTCGAAGATCACTCCTAATACGTGAAGAGTGAACTCTGCTAGAGTGTGATACGTATTTTAGTACAAAAAGTACAGCGCATCGTGTCCTTCCAGCGCATTGTCAACTGATTGGCACAGACAGACAGTGAGGGAGAGGGTTTACCTGGAAATGATTAAGAGGGTACATGGTTATTGATAGATGATTCATTGATAACAGTAAAAGGAAGCACACGGTGCCCCGTAAATATCCCACGGGGTAATCAAGGAGCCATCATTGACATTACTTTCACGCCAAAGTGATTGGAGTTATTGTGATGAGTCTGACGGAAATTTGCCTGAAACTATCGTAATCGCGCGTTTATTATATTCTTTAGCATGAGATAACTTTAGAAAATGATAATATTAATTGAGTGATAGCCAAAGAGAGATAGGTCAGCACTTAGTATTATTAATGATAGTTGCAATTGAAATTAAAAATAACAATTAACTCTCGAGGAAGATTTCAATGAACTTTTCCTACAATCAACCGCTGTTCGACATGATTGAGGAGGCATCGATGTTCGACGTGAGTATTTGGCAGAAGACATCCGGGAATCAAAACAATTTCGCACAGCCGCGGATAAACCACATGATAAGCCGCGCATACTCGCTTCGCTTATCAAGTAAACTTTAGTAATGATTTTTATTCATCTTTTTCTTTCTTCTCGATTCTTTTTAACAGATGGCAGATGAGCTACTGTTCTCCGCTCTTGGCCTAACCATGGACACGACCATGGAAAGACAGCTGTTCTCTCCAATTGCGACAACGTTACCTTGCGATTACGAGACCTCGTGCGGAACACCGCTCAGTGTCGATTCTGAGGTTACGGATAATCAGACAAGTGCAGCAACGAATTCAATCGAGTGTTACACTGATTTAACTTATTCACCGGAAGTGCCCTGGAGCGACTGGACAACCAACGCTTCCACCACTTCGTCAGGTATTTGACTACCTTATGCGACTCACTAAAATTCCAGCTAATATAACGTAATTCATGCATCCCTTAACGCAATACCATTCTCTGATCTAACAGGTTGTTTGAGCGAGCTGAACGATCTATGCTCAGAATTGGAATGGTGCTTGGACGAAAGTTGGAACTCGGGTCTACCAGAAAGAACACCACTGTGTACCTCGAGATGCGACAGCTTCCTCCATTTACCTTTACCAAACCCGCAGCAAACTTTCCAAAATGAAGAACCACTGTTGGTTCTTGGTATTGACCTGAGAGCACTAGATGATTCCATGAGCACAAATAGAATAGGTAAGGAGACTCTCTTGCATGGACATAAAGACACTACTCTGCGAGTGTGAGAACGAAGACAAATTAATGACACACGCGTTAATTACAGACTACAATAACAACCAAATAGACGAGAATCTCATAATATCATCAGCAGCTAGTGCAGCACTGGCAACTCACGACTACACCAATCGTAGTTTAGCTAACGCAGTAGAGGATCGTTGCTTTCCTTGCACTTATCAAGGATGTGTTAAGGTATTTCAGCCAATTAATCACTGCAACATCAGTGGTTAGTGTGCCTGTCATTTATTCTATAGGCTCTCTTATTAATTGGAGTTCCTTCGATCTTCAGGTATACGCGAAAGCTTCACACTTGAAAGCGCATTTGCGACGGCACACGGGTGAAAAGCCATTTGCCTGTACGTGGGTAGGTTGCGGATGGCGATTTAGCAGATCGGATGAACTGGCGAGGCACCGAAGATCCCATTCAGGAGTAAAACCATATCCTTGCGAAATGTGTTCGAAAAGATTTGCCCGTAGTGACCATTTAGCTAAGCATCGCAAAGTTCACCGCAAGAATGCGTACACGCTGTTTCAAGGAGGTCGAGGATTTCGCGAAAGAAAACTAAACGTTTCGCCCACAGAGATTTAGCATTTGTTCATCCAAAGAATCGAATTCTTCTCACGATTATCCTTCAACGAATTGATTGTTATTTATAAGAAATGTACTTACTGCATAGACCCAAAGAAAAATCATAATTGCTTTTGTAACTACAATTGCATAAAACCTGTTATTAAAAAGTGAAAATTGTTCAATGCTTAACTGTTCCATGTGTTCTAAAACATAGCATTCTACAGTTTTTAACATTTTTAAAGTTAATTTTAGAGTGTAGTCAAGTTTAAAATGAAATTCTTAATTTCAAAGAGAAATTATGTAAGAATAGTATTAGTTTGATTTACATACAGGCCGCAGTTTGACTTATTTCAATAAATAATGAATAACTAAGCTGATAATACGAGTCTCATTCATTGAGTGTTCAAAAATATTACTTCCGCAAGGTATCCCTTTACTTACCTCATCCTTTGCAAATGGTTTTTTGGGATTAATATATTCACTCTGCTTTCTCCATGTTCCCCAGTATGGTGGACGGCGGTTTCCATTAAATTGTAGCAGTTTTGGACGTAATTTTTCAACGTTCCGAGTTAAATTCACTACGTTCTGACTATTCTCATCTTCTTCTGTTAAATGATTATTATTAATTATACTAAAGAAAAATATCAATAATGATAAAAAAATGCAAAAATCTTACCAATAATGATAACATCGTCTTTTGTTTCTATAGGCCACGTTTTCTCAGATTTTCGTGGAGTAATTATTTTATTCTTTAATTCTTTTATATATAATTTATTCTTCTTCACATTCTTTGTGTGTGAATTAATGATTTCATCTAATAAAGCTTTATCTTCTTTATTAAAAGTTCTTCGGAAAATCGGAGCCATTTTCATATCCGCCTTTACTTCGAAAGGCATAAAATATTCAGTATGTTTCTCTTCTTCTATTGATTTGATAGTATCAGGCTTCTTTGCTACGAAAAAGCTTGCAAAATTTGATGCTGCTTTCTGCTTTTTACGTTCAGCTTCTAATTTTTCTTCTTCTTTCTTACGTTTTTCTTCTTCACGTTTCTTACGTTCTTCTTCTTTCGCCTCTCTTTCTTTTTGCTTTTGCTCATTTTCTTGCTGTTTCTTCAATTCCTTTATTTCTTTTTCTCTTTTCTTTTGTTCTCTTTCAGCTTTTAATTTCTCTTCTCTTTCTTTTTGCTTTTCTTCTTTTTCCTTTTTTCGGTTTTGCCGTTCTTCTTCTTTTTGACGTTCTCTTTCCTATGGTAAATAAATAACAAATATTTATTAGTTTAAATTAACTAAGTATTTACAAAAAAGAAAGTTACTTCAAAAATATTACCATTCTAATTCTTTGCTTTTCTTCTTTTCTTTTTACAATTGCCATTTGTTTTTCTAATTGTTTTGGAGTTAATTTTTTACTAGGCGTATATTTCTTTTTAGGTGTTAAGTCCTCATTAAGTATTTTCATTGATTCTGAACAGGAATCTACAGTATTGCTATTAGATTTTTCGCTATCCGAGGAATGTTTTAGCTCATCATTAGAATTGTTATCAGAAGATATAGAAATCTTTTCAGTAACTGACATATTGCTCTGTTTTATATCGTCAATATCTTCTTCACTAGTATCATTTTTAATATAACTATTTTCATCAGATCCATGGCTATTATCCTTCCTAGTATTTACATCTAGTTCATGCGTTACATCAGTATTAGTTTCTGAAGTTATTTCTTTAACTTCAGTAGGAGGCACTGTTTGATCCAAGTTTTTAAAAAATTTTGTTAATTTACCAGGTTTACTCTCACTTTTATTTTCTTCGTTTATTTTCTTTGATATTGATTTTCGTTTTTTTTTCTCAACTGATTTGCTTAAATTTTTCGATACTTTTTTACTTTCTTCACTGTCATCACATTTTTCACTTGAAACATTACAAAAATCATCTGAATACTGCAGGATTCCATCCGCATTACTATTTTCTTTTAACATTACTTTTACTAGTTTACGGCTCTTAGACTCTACCGAAGATGGTGTTAATTTTCTTTTCTTATTGGGTGTGTTTTCAGTTGTTTTTAATCCACTTGATATTTGAAAAGGCAATTGTGCTAAAATAATAAAATATTCATATATATATATATATATATATATATATATAAGAAATTGATAATATATTACCTTGTTTCAGTTTCTTCTTTGCTGGTGGTGTCACCATCTGAATTTTACTATCACTCTCTTCTTCAGAAATATCCATTACTTTCATTTCATTCAATCTAATCTTAGAAAAAATACATTTACCTAAAAGCAAAGTAATTATACTATATAATACAGTTAACTACAGAGAAATGTATTTCATAAAACAGAAATTAATTACTAACTTAAATAAATCACTAACTTCTTTTTCAACTTGAACAGCGTTAATTCTGTAGCATAACAAAATAAGAATCTGTCATTAAGTTCTATTATAACCTTAAGAACGATTTACTATTATACTTAGAGATTGAAAATATTATTTTGGTGGTTATAAAGTATAACAAATATGCAGAAACAATAGATAATATATATATATGTACACACGAGTCCCTTTAAAATAGTAAAAGAACTCTTTAAAAACCCATTATACATGCCGCAAACAATGCGGCTACAAAATAGACTGAAACACAATCACGATGAAATCCGCGGGAAAATAAATGTGGAAGGGATAGGGGCATATACTTAGTACTCCTATACCGTGTGTCACGTCTTTTTCACGTTGTTGGCTCGGTCAAAGAAAATGAGACAGAAGTATATGTCGTAACCGTTTTATTCCTAAACGAAGTAATTTCGTTACTTATGCGCATGTCAGACTCGATAAGGTAGTAGTATATATATCTATATATCTATATATATATATATAATACAGGGTGTCCGGAAAAAAAGGAGACATTTTTTGAGAGTTGGTTCCTGACGTAATTCTAAGAACTTTTTTCTCTTGGCATTTTTTGATTTAAAGCTTTATTTCTAAAATATTCAACAATAAAGCTTCCACTAGTTAGACAAAGATACTCCGATAGTTGAAGCGAGACAGAGTGGTGCAGTTCTATCTTACTCTGTCTTATAAACTTTATAGAGAAAAATTTCTGTTAAGTAACACTAGAGGGCTAACAAATATAATGGCGGCAATTATAAGGCACGTACAATTTTTGCTTTCATTTCTTATAATTCCTTATACTTATTACTAACGTCTTCAATTGAGCCGCAAACTAATATTTTTCTTTTAAACAATACTTATTAAATTATAAAGAAAATAAAATGGATCATGTTTTAATAAAAGGCCCGAAGGGCCCTTTGCATTTTCGAAAGAACCGATGATAACCCCAATTTCCAGAAACTTAGCATGTGGATAGAGCTCGGCAAGACAGAACGAATTAACTGCATTTTCAGATTTTGGAAATGTGCATTTTCCTGGAAAATGCATTCGAGTTTTCCGCTTTTCCGGGATTCTGAGCTCAAAAAACGCGGACTTAGGAATGGTATTACTTTTACATATCCAAGAAAGATCCATCGGAAAAACTTTGATTTTCCGGAAAATTTTTTGCAAGTGGCACCCCTTGGGATTTTCGGAAAAATCGGAAAAAGCATTTTTTCCAGGAAAATGCACTTTTCCAAAATATGAAAATGCAGTTCTTTACTTCTATTTTACGCAAACTTAGTATTCGATGTATAGAAATTAATTCAGAGGGAGTTTTCTAATAAATTACTGACTTAATAGAAGTTATAGTTACTTTTCTGGAATTCTTTTCTGTTCTGATAATTACTATAAGCTTGCTGAATTGCTGTGAATATAGGATAATGGATTGTAGGTTGAATTGGATGAAAGAACAATGGAAACATATATAAATAGTAATTTTGTTTATTTATAATATATATTACATATATGCATACATTTAATTTACATACTTTTGGCAAAATATTTAACATTAATCTCTCTCACTATTATAACTTCATTTGTGCCTTTAATGACAACTGGAAATTCAAATAAATTTCAATTGTCATACACTAGGTAATGTTTTTTTTTTTTATTTTTGATGGGAGAAGAGAATTTGAAACCAGACACCCTCGACCGCCTAACTCTGATGGAATCGTCTCATGGCATGCTTCTTTCGATGGTTCTGCCTCTATCTTGTACTTCCTAATCTCTAAAGAGATTCTTTATAATTTAAAGTATTGTTTAAAAGAAAAATATTAGTTTGCGGCTCAATTGAAGACGTTAGTAATAAGTATAAGGAATTATAAGAAATGAAAGAAAAAATTGTACGTGTCTTATAATTACCGCCATTATATTTGTTAGCCCTCTAGTGCTACTTAACAAAAATTTTTTTTTATAAAGTCTATAAGACAGAGTAAGATAGAACTGCACCACTCTGTCACGCTTCAACTATCGGAGTGTCTCTGTCTAACTAGTGTAAGCTTTATTGTTGAATATCTTAGAAATAAAGTTTTAAATCTAAAAATTGAAACAGAAAAAAGTTTTTAGAATAGCGTCAGGAATTACTCCTCAAAATGTCTCCTTTTTTTCGGACACCCCGTATATACAGGTTGTTCGGAAATTGGCGCACTTCTTCTGAGGGTAAACCGAGTCGAAAAGTCCTTGGCCACTTTTTAATCCGGAGCTTAGTTTTTGAGATATTTAATAATAAAGATACTATATATTAGTTAGGCAGAGATAGTCAATTAGTTGAAGCGAGATAGCATTTTTCTTTCTCACTTCAACTATCTGTCTGCCTTTATCTAACTAATATAGTACCTTTATTATTAAATATCTCAAAAACTAAGCTCTAGATTAAAAGCTGATATAGGATTTTTAGACTCGGTTCACCCTCTGAAAACTACCCCTCAGAGGAAGTGCGCCAATTTCCGGACACCCTGTATATATATATATACTACTACCTTATCGAGTTTGACATGCGCATAAGTGATGAATTGCTTCGTTTAGGAATAAAACGGTTACGACATATACTTTCGTCTCATTTTCTTTGACCGAGCCAAACAATGTGAAAAAGACGCAACACGCGGTATAGGGGTACTAAGTATATGGATAGGGGAAATCCATAGATCGTAATGAAATTCCGATGGTCTAGCTATCACAACTTCCTTCGCTTTAAACTTAGCCCATGAAGCAGAGAGTATACATAGATATAGAATATTTGCAAATTCACATCGAGAGTTCGAAGTTTACAGCAGATGGTGCTGCTTTCGCAACGCTTGCAATTGCATGTGCATTTGAATCGGTAAATCGAGAAATACTTACAATCGATAATTCGACACTGAATTGAATATAGCAGATCAGTGACTATCTCAAAATCATCATTTTTGCAAGCCAGATGACTCCACCGATCCATCGACACATTCAGTATTGTATAGAGATATTTCATACCGATCGGATGCTTCATAACAAGCCGAATGGTTTAGTCAATAAGAAAATTATTCTAAACCATTAAACCGATAGCAAACATTTATTATATTGCTGTACGTATCGCGTGAAAATACCAGAGAGGTTCTTTACTTTCGTTTAAAATCTTTCGTAGAAGAAGAAATAGAAGCAGAGGTAGAAGTAGAAGAAGAAGAAGAGGAAGGATATCGAAATAAAAGTGATGAAATTGGTGCACGATAGTGTGAACAATTGTCCTTGATTCTCGAAGGTTAACGCATTACTCCAGCAGTGCTATTCTCATTTTATGGAAGAAAGGAACTACCCTTTTAAATGCCTTGTGATATGCCGGTGCCCCACCCCCTAATACGCACCATTCGAAACTGATTAAAATCCTCATACTCGATATTACACAATGTTCAATATTTACAATCATTGACAGGATTGTCATATTTCGTAAGGTGAGCCTCCTCGAGTTACCTTCTCAAATTCCAATTCTCCACTAACATAATTCAATATACTCTACAGCTGTAATTCTAATCGGAAATTTAAATGTCTGTAAATACATCGATTAATTTTATTTGTTAATTTGCTTCAGCGATATTGTGTTTCTCTGTTCGCTGTATCAAATAGATTTATTGACATAGTTAGCGATTCGAAATTTCTAAATATTAATGACTTACCGCGATAGAGAATCATTGAATGCTACATTTGCCATTATTCCCTGACTAGAATAATAATTCGGATTTCTATGTGCCTCGAGTACTTTTTACAATACGTAATGTGTTTGTGCAATGAATAGTACACACTCGCAGAATATAAACGACTAATATGACATTTAATAGCGTAAAATCGTTTTATTTCATTGTTCCCTCCTGTTTGGCAGAACATAAAGTCGCACTTTAAAAGGCAACAGAGAATGTGCTTATCTTTTTTAGTTATAAGTTTTTTGTGAGAATAATATTTGCAAATATTTGAAAATTTTCATGTATTTAAATGTGTCTGTGCAGCATGTATACGCTGCAAATGCAAACCGCTTGCCAGGGAGAGAGTAGTGGCGAACCAGAAGAAACGAGCAGGCATCACCAAGAACCTATCAGGACTGAAACGCACGATTGTAGTAACTTCGATATTGTAAAAGCAACTCAGGTGATGATGAATTCATATAAAAATTGTATAACTTTTAATCTTTGAGATTATTAAATTTTAATAAATTATATTTAGTATGGGGCACTCAATCGTGTCACAGAATTAGTGGAAGCTGGTGCAGATGTAAATCAACCAGATTCAGAGACTGTTACACTTTTACATTGGGCTGCCATCAACAACCGCAAAGATGTAGTGAAATACCTTATAGCTAAGGGTGCTATTGTAGATGCACCCGGTGGTGATTTAGGTGCCACACCTTTGCATTGGGCAACCAGGTAGAATATTTTATTCTAAACTTCACATTTGATATTAAGTAAAGTTAAGTCATTTAAGTTGTCTATTACAGACATGGGCATTTATCAACAGTAGTGATATTAATGAGAGCAGGAGCAGACCCAAATCTAAGAGATTCGGAAGGATTCTCCTGTATTCATTTGGCAGCACAGTTTGGTCATACAGCTATTGTCGCATATCTAGTCGCTAAAGGAATAAATCCAAATATGCCAGATAAAAGTTCTATGACACCATTGATGTGGAGTGCCTATAAAATCAAAAGGTATTTTGTAAGAAATAAATGTAATTAATTCTTTTTAGATTTTGGAATTATCATTAATGAAAAAAGACTAAACTATAATGGTTAATATAAAGTTATTTTTTTTGCAGTTTAGATCCAACGCGTCTATTATTAACCTTAGGAGCATCGCATTCCTTAGCAGATAATTTACATGGCAATACAGCATTACATTGGGCTATTATTGCTCGAAATGAATTAGCAATAACTACTTTAGTACATCATGGGGCATCTCTAGATATTCCAAACTTCTTAGGTGAGACGCCAATGACATTGTTGACACCTGATCTTGGAGCTGCTTGGCTTGGCCATAAGATTAGTCAAGAAATTAGAGAAAAGCAAGGTAGATCAAGAGACAAATGTAGAGATAAGGTAAAATATAAATTTGTGTATTCTTCATATATTTTATTTATTCGAATTTGTACTAATTTATAAAAATGTGAAATGTTTTCTGTTTTAGAAATTTCGTTGGTACTGTATGGTCAGTACTCCATTAATAGCATTTTATGTGATTGGAATTATTCTTCAAAGTGGATTGGATTATTTGATAAAACTAGGTGCCTTTATCACCCTTTATGTAGCAGCCTATTTAGCAAACCATTATGTATTTGATGAACGACTCTATCATGTTTTACCCATGTCAATCTATTTAGCAACAAAGGTAAGACTTTCATCTCTAAAATTTGATTGATAATCTCATTTAATAAGTTAAAAGTCAGATGTGGAAAAATAAACTAGTATTTGCATAATCTAGATTTGATTTAAGAAATAACGTCACAAATTGATGTCTTTTATAATATCTTAAATACATACCGTCTTCATAATTCTTATCATACTCTTCAATATCTTGAATAGATAACCTACATCGGCAAATATATCGATAGACATTGATAAGCTGTTTTAATAAAGCCAGAAAGTGTATCTTGTTTGTCTTGTTCAAAATTAATCACTTGTTTTTTAATCGCTATTAATTCATCAAAATCTTGTTATAACAATAAATTTCTATTCATTTTAGTTTTGGATATATATGACCTGGGTATTTTGGCTGGGTATACATGCAGCTTGGTATCTGTGGTTATTATTAGTAGCTGGATCTGTACCATTATGGATTTGCTTTTTACAATCCTGGCGTGGAGATCCAGGAGTTATTACAGCATCGCACGAAGACAAATTAAATGTATGCACAATTTCATTTATTTAATTGATTTAATAATTAGTGGCATATAATATGGTTCATTTATTGTTTAATTTTTATTAGACTATAATAGAGTTAGCCGAGTCGGGTGGTTTCGATCCGCAATGGTTCTGTAATAGTTGCTTAGTAAGAAGACCCGTTCGGTCTAAACATTGTTCCACGTGTGATAGATGTGTTGCGCGATTTGATCACCATTGTCCTTGGGTCAATAATTGTATCGGTATGTAGATTATTAATAATTATCAGTTAATAAAATACACGTTTTCCAATTAATTATAATCATATGTATATATTGATTTCTAGGTGCACATAATCATAAATACTTCTTAGGGTTTTTGGTATCATTATTGGGCTTGTGTATTGTTATTTTATCTGCAAGCGTCCAATACTGGCAGTTTGAATGCTGGACAAATTTAACTAATGGTAATACCGCAGATAATTATCTAGTGGCAGCTGCAACGTGCGATACTTGGGTTATGTGGGTTGCAGCTAATACATCTCTCCATTCATTTTGGGTTGGCACTCTTTTAACGTGTCAAATCTATCAGGTAAATAGTTATTTTTAATTAGATTTTTTAAATTCTTCGTTTATCATATTTTTACTATTGAGTTTATAAAAATCATTTCAGATAATGGTTCTCGGCATGACGACGAATGAGCGAATGAATGCTGGTCGTTATGCACACTTTAAGGATGGAAATCCTTTTCACCGTGGAGCATTACAAAATGCTGCAGACTTCTGTAATTGTAGTTTTTGCGGAATGAAAGCAAAGCCTAGTTCTGATTGGTTGCATAGTTATGATCTCAAGCAGAGCATTGAAAAAGTACCTCTTCTCGCGACAAAAGATAATTTTCAATATGTTTAGGAATTCTCATATATTTATAAACCACACTGTCACAAAAATAATTTAATTTAGCCACAAGAAGCTAATACACCATATCACTTAAATATATTGTAATTCTTAATTACCAAAGAGTTACTGTAATATATAATCTAAACGACTTCCTAGAAAATAGGAATTATACAAGGAGAGTTAATTTAGGTAGTATCAATTATGCAATAGAACAAAATTATGTTTATCACAAGACTGTTCTGTATAATGAACACACATATCTATAATTTAGTCAATTCTATTCTGAAGAATATCCTTTAAAGGATAAGTTCGTCATTTTAGCCTAGTTATGTTCAACCTTTTTTAATGTAAATTTGTATTTTTTTTGTTTTTCTAATATTTACAAGTAGGATTAAAATCAATTTGTGATCAAATTTTGAAGTAATAAATTATACTACACTTCATAAAGATGTGTAGTATATAAAAATAGTAGCTTTTATATCATATGATTATATGAGTATCGTGTATTTAATTAAAGAATACCAATAATCATGATTAATTATTAAAAGACGTTAAGTGATCAATAAGGCATGTAATCAGAACTATATGTATAAAATTTGCTTTAGTTAATATTACTTTAAGAAGTTAGAAATTTTATCTCTAAAGCGTAATATAAGATATTAAAAAAAAAAATGTAGCGCTACCATGGCATTCAAATCTAATCTTATGTGCTATATTTCCAATCAAGAAAAAAACATAACTTTTCTAACTTATACTTCCTGTCATGCAAGGTTTATAAAGTTAAAATAGTTTGTTTCAAATAGCATGTAATAATGCATAATATATAAAAAATATGCTTTTACATTATCATATTCATATGCATCTTGTCGTTCTTTGGTTTTATAATATTTCGATAATTATACATATAATATTTTATACATATTACGACACATTTTTATATTTAAATCATATATAAAATATAATGTCTTTTATAAAAAAATGAAGTAAAAAATTCATTTTTTTTATAAATGATTTCAAAAGCATTCTATATATGACCTATCCTGTGTGCTTATGATGTATATTATATTTACTATATTCGTATCGATGAATATGAAGCACGTTTATAAAAAGTACTTAAATAATTATCATCACATATATAAAAATTAAATAGTAAATTCTATAATTTCTAATTTAAATATATTAATTTTTTTAATATATGTATATCACACAACTTTCAAGACTTTTATTTCAAAAGAATACTATTCCATATTCATAAAAGTTTACAGCTTAAGTTAATTGTCGCTCCTGTGAAAATGTGAGTTAAGTAATAAATAAAATCTTTCCGCTTTTTATAATAATGTACAATAATGAATTAGAAAATTTAAAAATTTATATTAAAAAACATATATTTAGACCACACAATACTTATGCTTAAGAAATTTTTTTAAGAAAAAAATAACATGTTTTTATATTACAAAATGATATTACTTCCACGGTAGAGTAATTAGAAACATAAAAATAAGAATATCGATATTATTACATTTGAATGTTGTGACTGATAATTATTACTTAAATCTTGTATAATTCCAATTTTCTTCGTGAATTATATGTTGCTTTTCTCAATATATCTTTCTATACATATGTCAATATTATTATACTGTATAAACAGTATGCAGTGCACTTGCACGAATTTATTAATACATGAATATATGTATATTTAAGTGCTTGTACATACATGCAATTAATACTTGTACAAAACATGAAAGATTAAAAGAAAGGAATCATAGATTTATCTAGTAAACGATTATAAGATAAAGTGAATACTAAGAATAATATATTTCATGTGAATGTTATTAATACAAATGTATAAATCCGATATAGGAAGCAAAATACTGTATGATGACACCAACTATTATCTAAACAAATGCATTCTAAATATTTATGTTGTCATGTATTTCTGCTTTAAGATCTATATTACTACTATAAATGTTTTATTCTAGTCCAAACTGTATTTTTCATAATCAACTATTAAATGTGATAATATCAAATGACTATACGTGTTAGATTAAATTGTTTGAATAGTCGTTAGATATTCACATAGTTTTATGAATGTACCTGCTAAACGTTTAAATATGAAAGATTACATTTTTTAATATTTTTTCTTTTACAAACCATTTGAACATTTTTTTTAGCTACTTAAGAAAAACATAAAAATATATCTAGAGCTTTATACATATTATAATTAAGCAGTATTATTAAGAGTTGTTTCAGCTAATATTGTATCGTGTGAGTCGTCTAATTCTCCTCCCTCCCCCTCTTCGTTGAAAAAATATTTAAGAGAGAATTAATGTAAAAATTATTAAAATTACATTTTAAAAATATATTATGATTTATATGCACAAAATGTTAAGAATGAAAAAGATTCAAGTTTAAACAAAAATTATTGATAAAGTGCAATATAAAATTCATGATATTGATGTGAAATTTTTTATATCTAAAATTTTAAAGTTTTCGTAAATTTTTTCTTATGAACCTATATGTATCAAGAAGATGATTTATCTTCATAACGAAACTTGTTGTTAATAACAAAATATCCATATAATAGGAGATATTTATCTGAAGATACCTGCTCTATATGGATTTCTACACTTTGAAACATAATAATTATAAAACACGCAATTGTATGGAATCAATGAATAATGAGAAAGGATAAGGATTGTAATGATTTTGATAAAATAATTAGAGCTTTTAAACGTTACTTTTGGTGTGAGCATTTTTTCGGATATACACAATGAGATTGTTACTAAAGTATTTAAATGCGATGTATTATACTCAGCGAAACGAAAAATAAACTGCTTATTTAGTATGTACTCCACTCGTTCAAAGAACAATATATTATAAGGCTATTTATCACGATTTATTAATTAATCATATGTTTCCTAAACACTTGAAAGTCTATCCTGTTTTCCGTAAATTATTTCTTATATTTTGACAGATAAGTTTTGATCTTGTTATCGTTAATATGTTAATTTTTTTTTCTTTTTAATTATACTTTTTTTATGATCACTTATAACAAATAGTAATGAGAAAATCTATTTCTGAAGATGAATGTCTTTGTACGGAAACAAATATAGAATCTCTAAAATCGGAAATTGACGCAATAATTAATTCTCCGCGGTCAAAAAGAGTCGACGAA
The DNA here is from genome assembly GCA_037305995.1 of Sclerodermus sp. 'alternatusi'. Taxonomy (NCBI): domain Eukaryota; kingdom Metazoa; phylum Arthropoda; class Insecta; order Hymenoptera; family Bethylidae; genus Sclerodermus; species Sclerodermus sp. 'alternatusi'. The sequence continues at coordinate 4,371,591 of CM074551.1, forward strand.
GGTGCAAAGGAAAAGAACTTTGATTCTGATTCAGCTTGTACGATTAATGAACTATATATTTAGTAACAAATAAAAGGAAATAAAAAAAATTATAATAAAATTATTACTTGCAGCCAAAAATTGTAAATGTCATGAAATATTTTCACATTATTTCTCTGAAGTATCGGAAACACATGCAAAATCTGTGTCAGAGAAACAATCTTCTCATCGCGAACTGAAAACGGCAGAGCAGCAGTCAATGACAGAACCTGCAGTAGATCATTGCGTTTGTCGTAATATGTAAATTATATTGTTCAATAATATAAAAAAACATATTTAAAAACACCAAATCATTACGATATATAGCTTGATTAAATAATACAACACTAACATTAATTTAAAAGTATTTTATTATTCCTCAGTGATCCATATATAAAACCTTTAAAATCAGAGAAAAGTGAGTTAATCTGAGAATTTTAAATAACGAATAAATATAATGGTTATGGAAAAATTTTAGACGAGCCATGTAGGAAACCACTGTGGTGTCTTTTCAATTGGAAGTGGCCACAAAAAGAATATTATAATAAACACACTAAGAGATATGAAGTTAAATTAAAGCCAGAGAAACATCCACATTATAGAAAGGTTTTAATTTCTATATAATACTGTAAAATGATATATGTTAAACGTATCTTATAACGTATATTAATATTTTTTAGCCGTTTGTCTGCTGCGAGATAACTGGGGGTAAATCTAATAAGCAGAAATTTAATAAGCACAATAAGGTGAAACATCATTCTAAACGAAAGGACAAGGACATAGCGGAAAGAATCGATATCTATTACTTTGATCATGGAAACTCCGCGTGGGTACATTGCTTCATTATGTAACCGTACATATACCAACATGCTTCTCTCTCTCTCTCTCTCTCTCTCTCAAACTACAAACGCTTTTATTCTACAAACGTGCATCGCACATTTATACTAAAATTAATTACATTTTCAAAATTATATATATATTTATTCAACATTAAAAAAATAATTGTAATATAAATTTAATTTTCCTCTCTTACAAACTATAAATTTAGAATGTGTAATGGGCAATATTACCAATTACATTTCATTAGAGTAATATGATTCATAGTTTAAAAATAAAATTATACTTGCCTCTCACGTAAAAAAAAAAAGAAAAAAAAGAGGTCATTCAGAAAGCAATACTGATATATTAAATGTTCTATAGGTATTACCGAACGACTGACTCACCTCCAATAGTAATATCAGAAAAATGCGCTGAAAAAACGGACGAGGCGGCAACCCGCTTTTGGGCTGAAATATTTGGAACAATTCATATAGGAACAGCTTTCGTAACTTCGTTCATCTTACAGTTGTTACGTTTTGTACTTTATAGCATTCTCAGGCCACTCACGGTTGGAATAATACAATTACTTGGGGATTACTTTTTAAAACCGTTCTTATCCATCGTTTTCAATGCCATAATACAACCGGTATTAATTTTATTGTACAATATCGCTACGTCGTTGAGAGATTTATGCGAACCCCTCGCGGAAGCACTAGGATTGTTCTTAAAAGAAATAGCAAATATTTGCCAAGCGATTAGACTCGTGGAAATAAAACAAACGAACTGCTCTTCTTCTCATCCAGTCTCTTGAGATATCAGTAGCAAATGGTATTTTGATCGATTAAGCATGCAATTTTGCGGAACCCGCTGGAGTCAGTCAGTACATAAATAACACATATCTTAACACCAGGTATATATTTGGTATTATTTTAACTTTACAATATTATTATTGTTTCATTTTTTACAGAACAAATTATCTCTTATAGCAACTATGTCAATAATAATCAATAATCATCCTTCATCTCTTTCGTTTGTCATATTGTTTAATAAATTATGTACAATCTCACAAACAACAAACGGAGGAACCTAATTACATCATGTAGTTGTTCACGCTTTACTATGTACAGGTACTACTTCTTCTGATTTTTACAGAATTGCGTTCTCGCTTCACTTTGCGCATTACATCGCGTGTCATAAACTCTGTTTTAGGTATTTATATATATATATATATATATATATATATATATATATGTATACATATATGTATATATACATATATAAAAAAAAGAGAAAAATAAAAACAAACTCCTATCGTCACCTAGTCTCAGGAACTGCAACCTCTGTCTCATTCAGTGTCGTCGTCTAGGTGGCTGTGGTCGGAGTCTCCTGGATGGCTAAGGTCTGTGAAGGCGCGGATGCTGAGTCACCTAAAATAAATAAAAAATATACTGCTTTCGTCATTATCTAGTCTCTTCATACTTAAATCACTTCATCTCTACATAAAAACATTAATAAGAGCCATTTGCCATCATTGAATATTGAATTATTCATGTTTCGAAGATGGCAATTTAAGATATTTCTTTGTCTTTTATAAAACCAGTAGAAATCACCGGTGTTTTCTCAATTTGTTTTGCAACACGGGTAAATATTCAAGTGTAATTTACCTAACAGCGATATTCCATCTCTAAGATGTTCGAGTCGTACTAATCTAATACTGATAATTCTTACCCAAGAGGGCAGCCTCTAAATCTCCCAGGATCTCCGTTTCCTTGGGATCGATAAGGTTAAAGCGTTGATTAAGGAGCGTGAGGTGGGCAAATACACAATTGAGGTGAGCGTGTAGCCCCAAAAGCGCAACCTCCCTGAAGTGGCAGTGGTAAATGTGTGCCACCACGTGGTACAACAGCCGCAGGATCTTACGCACTATCGACTCGAACGAACTTGGGAATTCATTTGCTTGAAAAAATTAAAAGAACACAGTTAAAATATCAATCCATCTTCTTTCAACGCAAAACAGAGAGGGGGGCATCTATTGCAAAACTTTCAAGACAATATTGGCACATGTATTATTACTGCGATGCTTCAATAAGGGCAATAAAAATAAATTCGAGTTCCCATGGGGAGATATACCACACCCCCTCCTTTACACACCATATTTCGTAGGAAATATTGTTTCATCGCTAACGGTGCGCTGTGTAAAAGTCATAACGTAGTCTATATATTGCGGCGCCGCCACTCTCGTCTTCTTTCCTTTTTCGTCGAACCATAAATATGTTCTGAAATAAAGAGAGAAGATAACGATAAATTCTCATGTGAGGGGATTTGCAAGTGTATAATACAGAGAATGCAGCAAGAGAGAGAAAGAGAGAGAGAGAGAGAGAGACATAATGAAAGGGGCAAGAGGGTACCTTAAGCCAGGGCCAGTCATATCGGGACAGCCCGTCATAGTACAAAATTCGGAGATCGTGCCGTAAACGAGATTGATGTGCTCGAATAGTGCCAAAGTATGAGAGGCCAGCCATTCGTTATAATCCAAGCCAGGAGGTAAGTCCACCAGCATCCTCAGGTCCAGTTCTGGTAGCTGTCTCTCCAGTGCCGCTTCCTCCAGGTACAATTTCGGATCCTCTGTAGTTCCCGCATCTTTCTCCTTTCGTCGGGCTTTTCTGTAATCAACGACAAATTGCACGCTCAACATCATCTCTCTTGTTTCTCGGCGCGTACCGTAACCGACGAGAACTCCCTTGGCTCTCATCAGGGATTCTGGAATTCTAACGTGCCCCCCCCCTCCCACTCTTCCGGGCAGTCGAGCGTAAAAAATATAAAGGAACCCAATGAAAGAAGCAAACGACAACCGGCGGGGGATGGATTAAATCCGCGATCGAATTGCTCGCGAATTGGATGAGGAACCAAAGCGGAAGTCAGCGGCGACCTTGGAAGAAAGAATTTGGAAAAGAGGCGACTAGCCAGCCGGTTGATTCGTTTTGGTTGGACCGAGCGCGAACTGCGAGATGTTAGTCGCACATACGCGTGACATCCTAAATAAAAGTGTAGAGAAAACAATGAGCTTAAAAAGGGACACCTTGGTTGCGCACGGTGAAAAATGTCCACTAGGATCATCTGGAAATGGAGTGCAACCAGAGAACGCACAAAAGAGAGCCGACGTGTGTTAGGCAATTCGCTTCCATGGTCCTTGAAAAAGGGGACAAAATGAAACGCCGAAGAAAGAGTGAAGGGTTCTTCGTGTTCACGTTCGAAGTTCGCATTTATTTTTAGAACACGAGACTCCCATCGAAGCAAATAATTAATCGTCATCGTCATCGTCAACATCATCATCATCATTATCATCGTCGTCATCGTTGTAACTAAATAAATAATAATAATCGATTTCTCGAAGCGCAGAAGAAAAGAAAAAGAAAGGAATAGAAATCCGTGCACGAGTTGGGCTGTAACGCGATAAGATTAGGGAAAAGAATGGACCAAGAGATAGGAATGACTTTAAGCTAATATTGACTGATTTTTGATTGCCTGCGAGGAACTTGGCGATGCAAAGATTTACTCGTATTGGGTGGTGATGTAATATCGTATGGACGATCTCTCGAAGCTGCTAAGGATCCAAAGATCACGTTTTGCTTTTGTTTGTATAGGTCTTGACTCTTGTGACAGACGCCAAGTTCCAGATTGACCGAGCAGTCACGTAGTCGGCTAATTACTCTTAACACATGGGACCGGTAAGATTCGTGCTCGAGAAATACCGATCGAAACCCATCCGATAACTTCCTGCATATCCCGTAATGCCTGGAAACACCATGAATTTATTCCCCGTTGTTCTGGGCAAATGTTTACCGTACGTGTGATCTCCCGTGTGAAAATAATATTGTACTCCTTCCACCCGGAAGTATGCAACAATCAAATTACCAATGTATAATATATTGTACATACACGTGTCGCCCAAACGAGTGTGACTCCTCGGATAGAGGAAAATCCATAAATTAATTCTATCTGGCTTCTCTTCGTACTACAATATATACTTTTCCTATAAAACTAATATCTATCTAAACTACTCTCTACTAAATATTTATTGTATTATTCGTATTGAAATATATATATATATGTGCATAGAAAAAGTTAATTCCAAGTAAATATATATTATTTATACCAAGCGTACACGCTAGTGAAAGTGCAGAATTTTCGAGTAACATGCATCAAGGCAATATACGAAATTGATATCTATCAATCGGCGTCTCTAATTTATACTTATGATAATACGTTAGCTAATTATAATTATCGTAATAGCGTTCTTACCCATAACAATGCTCTACCGATTATGCATATTAAATTCATATTAAAACCATTGGCGCAAAATAATAATCGTCAAGGTTCTCTCATCGTATCGAACACTACACAAATTAATAATAATAATAATAATAACAATAATGTGATAAAATATACTTATCGATGATGATATACTTGACCCAACCAATGCAAATTATTATACAGCTAAAACATTTGTCGTATAAAGCAATTCTTTCAATATATTATTCATACACATAAATAAGCTTAAGCTTGGTAATATAAAACATCTAGGTTTCTTTGCTTTATACTAATGATATTTGCAGTTGCAAGGAAATCATGCAAAACAATTGCGGATTAAAAGCGATACGTAGTTGTCTTGATTATGCCTAAGAAGTAACTCTTGTAAAAAGCCAGTATTATATCAAAGGGAAGCTCGAGCTCAAACTACAGTATCGCTCTCTTTAATCTTTTTAAACGATTGCGTAAAACGCAATCAATTGCTTACAGAGGAACCCTATCGTTCTATCAGATCGCTTAATCTCGCATAACCATTACGCGTGATTATTATTAGGGATTTTCTCTATTTCTCTCCCTTTCTCTCTCTCTCTCTCTTTCTGTGTGTGTGTGTGTGTGTGTGTAACTCTATTGTTAGAGAATCAATTTCAACGTACAGACACAAGTAAACTTTTCAATGGAGCTGTCAGTTTCTGTGGAATTAGCCGGGGGTCTAACGAAAATATTACTTGGAAAGTGAGTTCCTGGCGAGCTATGGTTGTACTTTCTGAAAAGTTGCCTTAACAGATTTATCTTGTGCAAGACACTCGATGGAATATTTTAAGAAGATTACAAGTATATCATCAGTGTCTTATTGACGTTCAATTTGTGAAATATGAGTGGAATGACGAAATACGCGTGAAATGGATTGAACGAGCGATAGAACAGAGACGCGCACGCAAATACTTTTGCGCTTATCAGTTTTCATTGATGTGTACGGAAATTGCAAATCGGCTTTCTCCGTGGTTTGGCTAAAAATAAAGGGTTTCCAGTGAATTAATAATGATAAAAGCGCTGCATTTACAAGCGTGTTTGGCGGTGGCCTTGATTCTCCAGAAAATTAAGGTAAGCGTGCACCGCGTTTTCAAGCCTCTAGTGGTAGTAGTGCACTCTGGCAGAAGACACGAAGATGCCACTTGTGCCAACTGCTTCCCTATTCGTTCGCGCGTAAGGCAATTAGCGAGTTTCCCCCGGATCCCCGGGTCCTTTATTAAATTAAAATATACTAAGCGCCCCAAGATCTTGGCGGAAGTCTTCCACGGTTTTATTAGCCAAGGCTAATAAACTCGACGAGCACGATACACGCTCGAGGTTTCTTGAGTAGCGGAAAAGGGAGAGAAAAAAAAGAAGAAATTCCTGGCTGAAAGGAAAATAAAGAAATTGTTCGAGCAATTTCATAACTTTTCCCTTTTTTCTTCGTTTCGCGTCTGACACGATTGTGATTAATGCAACCTCCGACCGAATCAAACTTGTTAATGCGCGCGATCTAATCTTAGTTGCGCGAGTTCAACATTTGATTAATGTTCTACATAAACTGTGATATAATTTTACAGAACGTGAATTCCACTCAATTTAACTTTATTCCAAACTGACGGAATACGCGCCATACTCGTGCGCGTTTATGTTTGCTCGTACCGCGATCAAAATCACCAGTCTCGATAGTGAATCCGCTAAGATATTCTCGAAAAATTACAAAATTCACAGGATACAGACTCTAATGACGAGTTTGAAAAAGAAAAGTCGTTCCTCTCGTGAAGAGAGAAAGAGAGAGAGAGAGAGAGAAAAGATGGGAAAAAGTTTAACGACCGATAAATAATGTTTAATTACTCCGCGTGGTTGTAGCAATCAGATTAGAAGATTATTGGGTCTGTCGAACCGATATCAGATGCTTCGTAACTCTGTTCAATTTACTTTTAATCTATCAGAGGGTCATGCTCGAATCGTAGTTGACCTTTTACGCTGCTATTTTTGCGGAGTCTCTCTCTCTCTCTCTCACCCCCTTTCCCCCACTCCCTCACTCATCATCAATAGATTACATAACTAGTTTTTCCTCAAACCACGTGAAAAACCGAAACTGAACCGCGAAAGTGCGCGCACACACAAAATTAAGAAAAAAGTCCAATTGTTCATCAAAAATAACGGTAAGCTCGGTCGATCGTGGGAGCAACGAGAAGAATGAATCGCAAGAGGCGGCCAATTGTTCCGAGCAAATTCGTTAATACGTTTAAGCCGCTAATTGCTTGAAATGAAAAGTTTCAACGGCCGGCAGCGATCCGGTTGTAGTTGAATAGTGAACGTAATTAACGATGCTAGCGAGAGAAATGACAAGGAAAAATGCCAGGAGTTTCCGTGTGGGTAGTTGTTAGAGGAAAAGGAAAAGGAAAAGGAAAAGGAAAAGGAAAAGGAGAAGCAAAAGAAAAAGGTGGTACACGCCTGATTATCTAGATAGCCAGTACCGTGGTTCGTGATGTGACGTGGCGTGGTATGGTATGGATCTGAAAGGTCAGTGCGAAAGGTCCTTCTTGCGCTGAGTATTTTGGCCGCAAAACGCCTCGCAGCTGCTGCGGTTGCACATTAATCTTTTTGCCAGGCGAAAATGCCATGATCGCATGCAATAATGAGAGCAGAGATAGATCCAGCCGCATTTACAAGGTCAAGCAGAAGAAATCGCTTCGCTGCCGATACGCCGCCGGATATCGAGTCCCAGACTCGCCGGAATCGCTTACATCGACCTTAACCACCATCGCGGTCACGTTTGCGGCGAAAAGAGAAGGAAAGGGAAGAAAAGAGAAGAGAAGAGAAGAGAAGAGAAGAGAAGAGAAGAGAAGAGAAGAGAAGAGAAGAGAAGAAAAAAGAAGAGAACAGTGAGCGCACCTGCGGCACTTCCGGTGAGGGTGGAAGTGGAATATTAGAGGAAGCTCCCGTTTGGGGGGTTTCGCGGCGTGGCCGAGGCGCGAGGTTACGGCGAGGGTGGTTAGGGTTGCAAGGTCATGCAGCAGTAGTTGTTTTATATAAGGCGAGCACAGCTGTCTAGGAGAAGGTATGTCACACGGCGGGCCCGTGGTGCACTCACGCGACAAGCTCGCCAAAGAGCCTGATCTTCCTGTGGCAGGTGTCGAGGAGGGAGTGGCGCGAGGATATTCCGGAAGAAGAGCCGGAGCCAGAACCGGATCCGGAGCCTGAACCAGTGGCGTGATGCACGGGAGTCGGCGGGGCCGACACGGGCGCCGACCCCGGGGAACTTCCGGTCTCTTGGAGAACGGAAACGGCGCCTCGAGCCGGAGAACGCAACATCCTCGCGGCGAACGTGATGGAGCTGCTGCTGTTGCTGCTTTTCCTGCTGGCACTTTTGCTGCCGCTTCCACTGCCACTTCCGCTGCCGCTTCCGCTTCTGCTTCTGCTCCTGCCACCGCCACCTCCGGAGGACCGAGCCGGCCCCTCGCCGTCCTGCCCGAGGCCTTTCTCACGCGCTGGTAAGCACCAAATCTTGCTCAGCGCTGATCATCGAATCACTCAACCCCGACGACCCCTACGCCCACCACTTTTCATCCCCTTTTGACCGACCGATCTTCCTTTCACCCTCTCTTTGCTCTCTTCCGAGACGCTCCCCCCAAGAAAATCCTCCTCCTTTCTCTCTTGCTCCCTCCCTCCTCCTGTTTCCGTGCTTGGTACGATTGGACGGAGAGGAATTGACTTTCTTCCTTCTTCTTTGTCTTCCTCCTCTTTCTCTTTGAAACTCTTCCTTTACGGACGATCGGATAGCGGCTCCCCGAACGATGATTTCTGTTTCTTTGGACTTTGCGACCTCGGCAGATTCGGACGACGAGGAGACTGCGTCTTGCGGCGTTCGGACTACTAAAAGTGCTCGGTCCTGAGGAATCGCGAGTGCTTCGCTCACCAGCAACAAAATTACTGAGCGACCAAGCCGGTCGGTGCTGCCCTCGACTTATCAGCAGTTTCCGCGTAAAACCGCCGACATGCTGACCTCGTCAGAGGCGGCCGCGTCTTCCGGGAAAACGGAGGAAGCAAGTTGTAGCTCTCCGGTACCACTGGAGCACTCCGGTAAACCCAGTACGCGAACCCCCAGACGGATCTGTGGGTTCAAAGGTCACGCGTTCAGCTCCAGTCGATCAGTCGACACGATCGATCGATCACGGTTCCGGGATAGCAACTCGGAACGGTGATAACGGGTTTTTTCTGTCGTGCTTGGAAGCGCTAAAAAGAACTGGAAGAACTGGAAGAAGCATAAGAAAAAGAAGAAGAAGAAGAAGAAGAGAGAAAAGAAAAAGAAGAGGACTGCACCGCAATATCTTCTGGGATGGGGCCAAACACTTGACGATATTACCCCCCGTCCCTGTCGACTGTTTTATTAGTTTGGCCGGGCGACCCCTCCTCGCTATGCTCGATATTGCAAAAACTGCAAAGGGCGCACAATCGCAGGTTCGCAAATGCGTAGGGTGAAGAGTTTCGTAGGTCGGTTACTCGGTAGAATCGTCTCCGAGGCGGACGGACGGACGAAGGCACTCTGCTTAAGCGAACTTTACCTCAGCTCGAGATGACCTTGAACGTTCAATTGCGCCAGGAAGCCGCCGAGCTTCCGCCAAAGTGCGCGTTCAGCCAAAAATACGAGGAGGAGAAACGTCGTGGGATCTCGAGGGAGCGATTCGCCAGACTTCTGGCCTTCCACCGTCCATCCTCCTCCCATGGGTCTCGCATAGGACGACCTCCACGACTCCTAATATCATTTGATCCAACTAATTTACAGGAATATTCACCACGCGCCATTCTCGCAAAACTGATAAACTAATCAACGACGTCCTGGTGTGCGATAACGGCATCGGAGAAGCGGCTACGGTGATTCAGCGGCGACGGACCCTCAAGGTCAATCGGCCACTATTTCCGATGCAATCGCGAGATTGAGTTCCGGACTCCGAGCAACCCGAAGGATCACCGATAAAGCTGATAAAAGTGACGACGAGCCTATAGCGGGAGAGCGTAAAAGTATGTGCGGTAGGTGACCCGGAGGGAAGGGGGGTTGGGTTGGAGGAGAAGCTGTTGTCGATGGCGCGCGTTAATTAGGCGACCTCAAGGCTGCACTGGGGCAAGCAAATTCAGTAATTGCGTCACGGATGCAAGCAGGAAGCGTCGCGTTTCAATGGTTGACGTAACTCCTCCCGAAGACGATAGTTCCGTAATAATAGGTTCTCCCCAGCTACTCGAGGAACAGGTTGCGGCTGTTCCCACGATGATATCGTGACAAAAAAGTATTTAGCGTATTATAAATCCTCGGATAAAATTCTAGTCGCTGGGAGACCGATTTATCGTCACCGGCTGAGATCGAGCGGCCAGCTTACCTCCTGACACGTGAAACTCCCGGGAAAGAGTCTCCGGCGTTGCGCCAAAGTGACACCCCGTTCACCTTCGACAAAATGGAAAACGTCCGGGGAAATAATAGATAGCCACCAGCGAACTTCTCCCACCTCTCGGGAAATCGTTCGAGAATTTGCATCGTCGCGAAATGGACGAGGAGTTTCTCTGTGTGTGTTTGTGTGTGTAACTTCGGGGTCAGTTGCGGGAGGGTGGGAAGGGTCGGAGGGATGGGATCACGAGAGAAAAATCTTCGGAGAAGAATGGGCGATCCATCACTCTTCCGTCCGCCCTTAGAATCGAGAGGGTGGAGGGATGGTTCCACGTGGATGTTGTCGAGGTGGATGATCTGGGGGAGACCTCGCGGTGGCGTCAGATTCAAAAGTGCGCGCCAATACTCGAACGTGGAGCAGAGGATGGGGTGTGGTGGTCGCCGGAAGCGGACGCCATGTTCGGTCGGCGCGCGAACGTTCGAACTTGACAGCTTTGCAAAGTTAACGGCGAACAGCGATACGGAGTAACCGAGTGCGAATAGCGCAGAGTCGTAATGGCTACCGGAGAAAGTTGAACGGATCAGGATTTATGGGGGCTCGGGTTTGTATGGGAGTCGCGCCGTTGTATGGGTAAAAAACACAAGCACACGGTCATCAGCCGCTCCGAGAGAGCAACGAATTCCTCGGGACCGAGGCGATCGGGGGCTGCTGAACCAGGCTACAAACCTCAGTCGCGAAATCTTGGATACTCTGGGTATGACGGGCAGGGGGGTAGGATCGAGAGGGGAAAGATCAACCTGCTTTCGCGAAACGAGGGAGCATAATGGGCAAACGGAGAGAAAGAGCGTGACACTTTCTCCCGTTGCGCCGATACGCACTCGCGAGCAGATAATGAGCTCCCAGCAAGGGAGGGAGAGATCCGTGGAGAACGAGCGAGTGAGAGAGAAAGAGAAAGAGAGAGATAGAAAGAGAGAGAGAGAGAGAGAGAGAGAGAGAGAGAGAGAGAGAGAGAGAGAGAGAGAGAGAGAGAGAGAGAGAGAGAGAGAGAGAGAGAGAGAGAGAGAGAGAGACAAGTTCCCGTCACCGGCGAGTTTCGCCGACTTTCTCGCGCGCTCGGCGAAAACGAAAGGAGACACCGCCATCAAAAACTCACTCGGCCGGATTCATCGCGACCGGCGAAATCTCCGGAAAATCGATAGGAGGACCCCTTCTTCCCCTCTTTACCTCTTTCCACCCGCTTCTCTCGTTTTCTCAGCACTCCTGCACTTGGCAGTTGGGTCGGTTGGATAAACACTCGTGTATTCGTGTCGTTCGACTTCAGGAAAGATCGCTAATGATCGATTCTCGAAAACCACCCCCCTCCTCCCATCGATATCAAAATCGAAACCGAAATCAAGGCCATCTTGTTTCTAGTTGTTACGATGAAGCAGAGAGAGAGAGAGAGAGAGAGAGAGAGAGAGAGAGAGAGAGAGAGAGGGAGAGGTTGAACGGAAACACGTAGTTTTGGAGGTTTCCTACTCAAAGTTGCATTATGATGATTATTAAGAAAATTTAGTAGGGTTCCTCGCGGTGGGGTTGCCGTTTCGTGAGGGTCGTAAGTTTCAGGGGAGGTTTCCGGAGGAGACTTCAAAGGAAGTCTCTCTTGGGATTTTCGCCACGGTCGTGTACCGTTTTTCTCGTGGTGCGGCCACAGGCCACGGCGTCTCGACGTGTCGTCGCCGACTAACGCGGCTGCGAGAACCGCGCTAGTCGTGACCTTCCCCCTCCAGGTCGGCGGTTCCTCGCCAAAAGGGATTCGCGCGCCGTCGTGGATCCGCGAAGCCCAGCGGCCCCGCAGGACCTACCTACATCCCCAAGAACACATTTTGAAGAAGAAGCGGACTCGCAACCCTGAAAACCACAATCCCCGCCATCTACCCCCCCCCCAAATAATTGTAGAATTGCGCCATAGGGGGGGGGGGGGGCTCGAGGGAACGAGAAACAAAATAATCCGGGCAATCGTGAACTCCTTGGCCGATTTCCAAGGGCCACTGGATTTTCTCCTTCGCGAGACGCGACGAAGCTGCGACGAGGCTCTCCAGCGAGATGTTGTAAGGTCGAGGGCCTGCACACTCAAGGGCAGCGTAGGAACAAAAGTGTCTCCTCCCGGCACGTAGGCGACCTTCGAAGCTCGCGGGATTCTCCCAAGGTCCGCTCAATCGGAATTTATCAATGAACAGAGAACCGGAAGTTGCGCGCGAGCTGATTACATCATTAAGCGTAGCGACAAATCTATTGACCTTGATTTCGCGCAATCCCTCGTCAGAAAAAAAGTGACAGCGATTCCAGTTTTTCTAGTTGAACGAGAATCGGGGGCGAGACAGAAAAATCGCCCGAGTAACTTCGACCCTCGAGTTGGCAGAACTGCGAGACCCTGCAGGGGGGGGTATAGAAGGAGCCGTGACCGGAGCCGAATAGGGGCTGGAGGATTTCTCCAAGTCCAGGCGTCTCTTCCAGCGAGGGGAGAGAGCGGGGGGGGGGGGAAGGACTCGAGCGGAGGAAAGCTGGTCAGTCGTGCGAAGGAAAAATAATCGAGGAAGAATCGAGTTCATCAGGGCGTTGGGGGGGCAGAGAATGACGTGGACGTTGGAGGGTTGCGGGGGTGGGAAATTCGATCGCGTCGCCGCCAGTTAGGAGGGGCGAGGAGAAGATGAACGAGATGAAGATTGCGAAAGAAAGGGAGCCTGTGCGAGAGTCGATGAGGTTGTTAAGGGCAGAGAGGTGGGGCGGGGACAACAGGGGTAAGAGGCTAGGGCAGCAATGCGACGGTGGTTGCGGCGCGGCGACGTGTGCGAATCAGCTGTGAGTCGGAGACTCCAGTCAGCTGACTGGTCGACCCCTCGACGGCGCTCCAACTCTGCGACAATCAATATTCCACTTTGCCCCCGCGATTCTACCGACTCGCCGCGCCCTTCTGCGTTCCGCTACTGGCCCCCTTCTGCCATTCCACACGCATGCGGACTAAAACAAGCCCGAGATTATACCCGATCCCGAGGAACCTCTTGCTAAACTCGCCGTGGATTCTACCACGATCCTCCTGTAACACGTTTCTACACAGTCATTGCTCCCCCCCCCCTCCGGCACGGCCCAACCCATTTAAATTCATGAGTTTAATCGCCTTGAAAAAGCCCCCTGACCACCCCCAATTATTTCCTGATTAAATTAGAATCTTCCATTATGTTCCACCGTGCACTTTCTTGTTTAATTATGCTAATCCGGGTTAGAATAATCCATTGTTCCCCGATGTTTCAGGATTCTTTCGGCATGGGGGTTTGCGCGCGCTTCCCCGACACCCGCGGAGACGCGGTTGACTCCCCTCCACCCTCGACCGGGGGAGTTCTTCCTTCATTTTCTTTTTTTTCTAGGATGACCGCGCGGTGATTGCACATAATTCGAGGAATTATGAAATTTTCTTGTACGGTAATCGTTGCTCATGGTCCGGAAGAGATTCCATGGGGTATTTTTACGAGTAGGTTCGATACACGGGGTGTCTCTCGACGCCCCGAGATTCTCTTTCAGATTTTTCTGTTCCACTCTGGTGCATGGAAATTACTCCCTTGGGTGCGTTCGTCAAATTGGAAATCCTGCGATTTTATTGCAAGGGTTACAAAGAGATTCTCTTTACGCTCTTTTTAACCCTCTCCACCCCCCGCCTCCCACCTACCCTTCTTTCATTGACAACATTGCGTAACCCTTCGGTTTTTATTGGTCTTCCCGATCGCACTGCATTCCTCGCATTTTTCGTTAACTACTCGAGGATTAAACGCGTTAGACAAAGAAATCTAATATTCATTGAGGAAATCTCCCCTTTGAGGAGAGAATTCTCCGAGAGAGAATTTCATCTACTCGGTTCATTTTGCGATTCTATCGGTAGTTGAGACACTTCTCCCTCAACATTTCTTTTCCGCCAGCAGTTCTTTTAGCTGATTGGTTCTGTCGCGAGAGACATTCTTTGAGTGAAAAATACACCCGTTACGTTCCCTCTCTCCCTCTCTTTCCGCCCACGATTTAACGCTATTATCTCTTTTTTATTTTTATTATTATTATTATCATCATTGTCGTTGCTGTTATTAGAGAAAGATTCCATTCTCGTAAAAGAGAGCCTTCTTTCCGCGCAATATCGTTCTCCCGAGAAGATTTGCCCTTTATCGAATCTTCATAATCGAATGCCGAGTCGAGTGTGCGAAATTCGTATAATAATAGATTTGCGGGGTTGAAAGTGAGACGCCCCATGAAGAGAGCAACCGAAGAATGCGCAATGGCAGCGCCATTCTCTTTCAGGGCTTCAGATTTTTCGCGATGCCTGTTCAACGCGAGTTCCGCGGGGCCTTTAAAAGTGTGTCGTCGAAATAGCGGTATGACCTTGGGCGAGCCGACCTTGCGTCGAGTCCTCGAGCTCGAGGCTCGGAGACTAGATCGAGGTCGAGTCGATGAATTATTAAGAAAAGATAGGCGACGTTACGTAAAAGGATTTCGGAAGAATTAATCGATGGGTTTCCCAACGTCGATTGGGAACGGCTGGGGGAGAGGGGGTCCCCTATCTTCGCGGAGCATCGCCAATATCGGCGAGCTCGAAAAACCTGGCATCTGTCAATTGTAAAACGTAGTGGCTCGCTCAACGCGAAATTTACCCTCCACACTGGGAGTATCGATTTCGCGTCATCCTTCCTCATCACCGAGGCTTTCGCTGCTCTTCCATCAGCCACTTCAAATATAAGAATCCCAGAACTTCGCCCGACGAGTCCCCTCCCCCCTCCCCTTGGTACGGGCCGCAACACACGCGGAACATCGAAACCCTGCTGCTGGAGCAAGCGCACTGGCTCATAAATATGGAGAAACAGATATTTGGGTCACACGTCCTAAGATGAGGAGAGTCACGTGTCCCCTAATGACCCTTCGTACATAGATTAATAGAGATGGCTGCTTACGAGCTTACAAGTCTGGGGTTGCCTCGGCTCTGCCACCGCTAGAACTGTTGGACCAACGATCAAGACGGCGTCACTGAACGATCAACGAAGGTCGCTTTGTCCACCAACCTCCGAGAACTGTCAGGAACCGCATCCCCCACCCAGCGTCACGAGGGAAATCGAAGGACATCCGGTACCAGGGAGTTATGGTCCTCTTCTCCGAGATACACCGACGCCGAGCTACCATTCGAGACGGGTCACCCACTTCCTCCAATGGGTTCGTTAAGAAAAGCTAGGCTAGCTTCAGGCCGTAAAACGCGAGGCGACATCCGTTAATGGATTGAATTTCCTAGAAGTGCGGGTCCACCGCTCGCGAAAAATTGCTCGACGAGACTCGGACAGTTCCTGGGACGATCGGTATTTCAACGACAGTTCCGATCCTCGGAAGGGGGAGCTCTGGAGACGGTGGTTCTAGGATCCCTCGTTGCGTGCTTCCAATGGGTTCGGATGGACTTACGCTCGGAGTTTGGGGATGGATCAGCGAGGACTCGACTGGAACGGTCAGTATTTTAACTCTGGTGAACTGGAAGACGGTTCCAGAGTCCCTGAGGTGTTCTCGGTGGGTCCAGACGGACTTAAACTTGGGTTTCAGGGCTCGGTGAGCGAGGATCGTGAAAGTCCCCGATAGGAAAAAGTTGGGGAAGTGGAGAGGTTGGCGCTGTGGGCAGTCGGAGGGTTGCTCCTGATGCTCTTCGTGGCAGCTTCTCGTCGCAGGATTACGCGGAAGAAGCGATCGATCCCTGGCGGCGCCTTCCAGTCGCCCGAAGCTACGTCGCCGCCTCCTTGCCTACTTCCTCCATCGTGTTTTCCTCTCCGTTTGTTTACCTACGCATCCCCCAGGCACCTCCCCCCATTAAATGCGCGTACATCTCTCAAGCCCTCCCGCCTCTTCCTCCTCACCCCACTCATCCTGACGCAATTCTTATCCACGCTGCGAGCTCGTGCTCTTTTCTCTCCTCTTCCTTCTCCTCTCCCCGATCCACCAAATTGCATTTTCCCATTTCCCTCAAGATACGGCAGCAACACACCACCGCAAGAAACTCCACCTATTGCACAATAGTTTTATTTCCAGATAGAGCGGAATCGATGCTTGCGTGTCGCGATGTTACTAGCTATTTTTAGCGGGCCACCAAGTCACCTTGGCTTCTCCTTTATTTTTGCGCTAGACACGCGAACTCATTTAACACATTTGCCTGCCGTGAGACGAGGAACTCGTCGTAGGTCTTGCGAGACATCCTTCGCTCTTTACCCTTAGAAGCTCTGCTTGGTCAGTAGCTGGGAGGTGTGGTATCGAAAGATTTTCCTTGGAAATCTTACTGTTTTTCTTCCGTCGCTCGAGCTTCCATGCAGGGTCTAGCGAGTTTCAGTAAAAGTTCCTCAGTGACTTTTGCAATTTCATTTTAACAAACCCGGGACGAGAAGGGTTTCACTCAAGGACAAACTACCATGGGATTTCCTTCATAGCCCTGCTGCTCCTTCGCTAAACCCTTCGACTCTTCTTCTCTCCTCCATCGCGCCACCCTCCGATCCTGCTTCTTATATCCTTTTTTCTTCGCCCTTATCCATCGTCCTATCTGGCATGTCGGCTTGCTTTTCTGCTTGTCGAGTTCGCTCGGAAGTCCATTAATCGACTTGTGTTTCACCGGTTCTTCGAGACGTCCATCCTTCCCCTTCCCCCGCCCTCTCCAGGACCACTTTCTTTTGCAGTATCACCAAAGTTTCCCAGAAGGATACACCGGACTCGAAAGAAGTGCCCCGTCCCGCCGTGAAAAAGAGATAAGGCGCTTTTCTGGAAAATCTAACGAAATGAACTCGCCACGCGCTTTTTATCCCTGCACATTACACACGAGCGGAGCTGTCGACAGTTTCCCCGGTTTTCTTAATTGACCGTAAATAAAGTTATCGCGCGCAAGCGCGTTTAAGTTACTCGAGAATTTTGCAATTCACCCAGAAGTGGATTACAGAAAAGAAATTGTTGGCGCGTGTTTATGTAAGGCGCCAGAATTTTTCCCCTTGAAAAAGCGGGGATGGTGTTTCACCGGTGGTTAATATCAACCTCGATAGAGAATGCTGAAAACGTCAATGGAATATTTAATGGGGGAAAACTCATTTTTTCTTTTTGAAAATCGTCCTGAAATCAAGTGCGAGTAGGTCACAGAAAACTCCCAGTGGAGTTCGAATTTTTTTTTTATCGGGAGAAACCGAGGTATCTCTGATGTTTCC
The DNA here is from genome assembly GCA_037305995.1 of Sclerodermus sp. 'alternatusi'. Classification (NCBI taxonomy): domain Eukaryota; kingdom Metazoa; phylum Arthropoda; class Insecta; order Hymenoptera; family Bethylidae; genus Sclerodermus; species Sclerodermus sp. 'alternatusi'. Next base: position 4,389,364 of record CM074551.1, read on the forward strand.
ATAAGCCAGGTAATTTCTCCGAAGAAAAAGTGACTGGATGAGTAACAAAGTTCTTCGTTCACGGATAACAGGCTGAAATTCAAGAGGCAGGACTTTCCTTTTGACCCAAGGTATCGAAGCGTGTCCACGGTAACGCGTTTTTCAATTAGTTTCATTGAAAAATCTCCTCGACGCTTTGCACGAGGGGGTGAGTCAACGAAGTTACGTGCGTGAAAGTGGAAGTGGAAATGCGAACCACCCGTTTGTTAAAAACAACCGAGAGAAAACCGGATGAAGCTGGGCCACGTGGCTCTGCGGAAATGACCTTGATGTTAAGGTCCGGCAAGGTCGGCAATCGAAGCAGGTCGCGTTGTCGGTTGGCCATTGGCGATGTGATAACGATAAATTATACACGTCCTGTGTTCATTCTCCTTCTCCCTCACTTTTCTCGCTAACCAACTAATTGTAAAACGTGCGTGTGGAGCCACTTCAATGTTTCCCACTAGGAAAGGAGAATGGCGACCGGAAGTCGTGGAGTACCACAGCATTTTTACTTTTCCCACTGAATCTTCTCTCCGGCCTTAACTGTTTTTCGCTAAATCTTCCGGAAACTCCAAATTCTCTCTTTCTTCCTCTCCAGTCTACCGCGTCTACTTCCATGACCACAATTACCTCTCCTCTTTCTCTACTACCCCTAAATAAGAGAGACAAGTCTCAGGGAAAATTCAGCGTGGTGACGATAGTGGTGGTTAACTTTTTTGCTGGTAATCTTTTGGTTGATCGATCAATCGTGGCTGCGACTCTCAATTATTGCGAAGGCGACTTCATTTTTATCACCAACGTCATGTGGAGCAAGAGAAGGAGGAGGAGGAGGAGGAGGAGGAGGAGGAGGAGGAGGAGGAGGAGGAGGATGCGGTGTCAACTTTCTGCGACCAATAGCGTCTCTCTTCCGCCCGCGAGGGCCAACATTGACTTAACCTTAATCACGTGGTGGCTACACTATCAAAGCTCCGGAAAAGGTGCAGATACCAAATGAAGACTTATGATACCCGCTGCCATCTCTACGTGTCTACTTATGGATCCCTCCATCACCTTGGTGTACCATTGCGCTGACTCTTCACCCTCTCCCCTCCTCCGTGACCGCTTTATTTAGAAAATCCCAAGAAATATCGAATTTCGCACATGTTGAAATTCCAGCCGGTATTCCTTCGGGAAGAAAGCTTTTCGGACCGAATTACAAAAGCTAAACTTCAGTGAACGGTCGTTGGTGGGACTGGGATGATTCACCATTTGCTCTTCAAGGTAAACCTTGAGCTTTGGCAATAATTTGTCTTGGAAATCCAGATTGCTCGATACGACGATTATACGGACTATAGATGATATTTAAGAATCATCATGGTAAATAGACATATGCTAAGCAGGCTCATGATTGTGGACACGTGCTCGAATGCTCCTTGATGGAAGAGGGGAGGAAGAGTGGTGGCGGCACGCTTGCCTAACGATTACATAACAAATGTATGCACGCGCACATAAAGAAATAATACCGTGGATCTACGGCAACTTCTGAAACTATATATCCACTTCTCTGTTTCTTTTGTGCGTTACATAAAAAATGTTTAACAAGCTGAGGGTACATAAAAGTTTTATCAGATGGCAAAAAGTGGGTCGTGAACTCGTTATAACCGTGAAATCCACAAGTGAGGGAGAAAAACGTGAAGAAAATTTTCTCGTATCCCCCCCCCCCCCCATTCTCGTTCTTCATATTCCTCATCGTTACCGTTCTCTTTCCTCCGGAAATATGCACAAGGTACGAATATTGAATTCTCTCTCTGTTTTTTCTTTCTTTTTTTTTAGCTCTGACAGCACTTATCACTCTCAGGGGGCGATAACAGCTCGGAACTCGTATGAATTTAAGCTTAAGCGAACTTGCGCGATATGATAAATGATATTTCGAGACGGTACCGACCTCGTCGGGATTTTCGACGTGCATAATTATCGGTTAAGTCCACACGGTACTGCTCCGTAATAAAGTTTACAGAAGTTAATGGCCTACCGAATAATTTATAAGTTTTACACGTATCCCAACTCTTCAAACAGAGCCGAGCAAGAGTCACCACAGTTTTCTTCGTTTCAACTAATTTGGCCAAGATGGCGAACCATCGATCGTCGAATTTTCCGAAAATTCACATTAAAAATGAATCCAGAATTACCGGAAGGTAGTAAGTTTCCCGAAGGAAACTTCGATTCTCTATCAGTTTTAAGTCGACTCTTCTATTCTTCGAGGAACCAGCTTTATAAAAAATGGCGATACTTTCAAATTCTCAGTATTACGTGAACCCCGGTAGTAGAGAGGAGGAGGAGGGAAAGGAAGTTAAGAGGATTCGCGTGGGTGGGAGAACACGTGATACGAAGCGCGAAGAAAACTGACCTGCAGAAGCACGTGACGGTGTCCTCAACATCGATAGAAATCGAAGTATCGATGGCGGAGTACTTGAGGACCTTCCGGTTCCCCAGGCCGAACATCGCGACTGGTATTTTCTATGGATCGATGAATACAGGGGAGAAGGGGGAGACGACGACGACGACAACGGCGACGACGACGACAACAACGATAAAGAATAGAAGTGTGGGAGGAGAACGAGAGGCGTTTGGACGCGGAGATCGGTGGAACGAAGGAGGAGGAAGGAGAAAAAAAGCGAACGTTTCGATTCCCGACGAATCCGACGGTTCTCCGCGAGACAGCAACGAAACGGATACTGACGTTCCCGTTCTCCAGGCGTTCGCCAGGTACCACCACCACCACCACTACTACCACTACCAGCGCTATCGGCTACCACCACTGAAGAGAGAGAAAGAAAGAAAGAAAGAGAGAGAGAGAGAGAGAGAGAGAGAGAGAAAGAGAGCAGTGCGGTGAAGCTCGAAAAGAGAAAAAAAAAGCGGAAAAAGAAGAACAATATTAATGCTCCGGTGAGTTGCATGCGTGCATACGTGTACGTATACGTGGCTTCCAATTTCTTTCGTCCATTCCCGCGCTAAAGAAGACCGGGTCATCTCGCAAAAAAATTGTCCGTGTCATCGAAGAACGCCGAGAACGTTCCAAAATCAATCCATTGACTTATGTTTCTGGATTCCAACTTTGCATGGATATGTGTGGTGGTGTATCGATGGAAATCGCGGATATCGAGAAGGATAAAAATAGTCGAGAAAACTGTTTTTAAAACAAAGAACGATGCACTGTAACGGGAGGAGGAGGCGAGTAAGTCGATGTAACTTAACGTTCTCTTCGACATACGGAGGAAGAAAGCGAAGGAAAAGTAAGGGGCTTCCTGGCTAGTTTCCCTTTCCCCCCCACCCCGATTCTCATATTCGTACACCACGGTGTCTTCGTCTTACCTTCTTGCCTGCACAACATTTTATCGGTTTCCTCGCCTCGTCGCGGAATCGTACGACCTGTTTCTGCTTCCGCTCCCCCCGCGTAACGGTGTCTGTTTTTTGCCTCGTAGCAGCAGAGTCTAATGCAATTAAGGGTAGGGCGCTTGTCTCCAGGGAAGGAAACCGGACAAGCTCTCCCCTGCGAGTTTCCTAGGAGAGAGCCGGTGATGCAACGGCGCCCGCGTGGGTGTCGCGACCCCCAGCTTCCCCCAAGGTCGAACGATTCTACGAGCATCGACGAGGTGCTCCCCCGTGGTTGACGACGCGACCTTTGACCCCACGCGTAGAGTACGCGTCCGCGTTCGCTAATGGACCCAACGGTGCGGGAAGTCGATTGGTCCCCGGGCGAACTCGAGCGCCCGCCACTGACCTTTGCGCCCCGGTTTTTTCAGCAGATGCGCCGATAGAGGCCTGACGCAATTGCATCGTTAGACTGAAAAACGTGGCGTGGAAAATGGATGTACGTATGCACGTACGTTGGAATCTACGCAGAGACGGACGGACTTCTTGGATCACGCGGCGTCGGGGGTCAAGGTCGTTCGATAGGCTTGCGCAGCTACCGACGCGTTTCCCTTCTTTCCTCTCTGCCCGCCCCCGCGAGTAAACTCGACCGGTCATCCTGGAACACGCGGATTTCAACCCAGGAACGAGTTTCGCGTTAGGGGAACCGGTCGATTCTTACGATGAAATTGTCGCGACCTCGGCAGCACGCGGGTCACCCTGGACTCTGCGGATATGCGAGCGGGAACGCGTGACGCTCGTTGCCCGGTGACCGGCGAGGGCAGATTCCCGACAGCTCCAGTTGTTCCGAGTTATCGCGATTAGGGACCGGATTAAAGCGGCTAATACCGCCGGACTAATATTGGCAGCTGCCACCGCGGGATATCTGGCCGTCACATTGCGGAAAAGCGGCACGGGGGTACGACCGCCCCGCTCCCTCCCCTCGACGAACCAACGGGGGTCATCGAGAGGACGTACGACATCTCCAATCTGAATTTTACCCGTGTTCTCCTTTTGCGAAACGCGTCATTTTTATCGCATCGATTCTCCTCCTCCACTCTTCGCCAATTGATTATTCCCGGATGGGTGTCCCGGGTCACGTGACATTTATTCGTTTTTCAGCGAGGTCTCTAGCCGGAGGTACTGGCGGGTGGTGGTGGTATTACCGTGAAAAATCGTCGAGGGATAACGAGGACAACGATGAATGTCACGTAAATGTGACATCGTCCTAAGTGGTTGCGCGGCCACACCACGCGAATTATTCCATAAAACGAACGAGAGTCGTGTTACACGCGTGGCCTTTTCGGAAAATATCGCAATATTTGTTTGCGGAGACTCTACCGGGGGCCGTGCGATATAAAATCTGAAGGGAGAGGGAAAGGCAGGAGGGTTCCCGATGAAATTGAATCTCCGGCGAAGGGAATCCTGAAGCTATGGACTCTAATGAAATAGAATTAAACGAAAGTAAGGAAGTAAGGAAGGTAGAAAGAAAGAAAGGAAGACAAGGTCCATAATGTAGGTGTAAAAAAAGAATGAAAATTGTGTCCGTAAAAAAGGAGAAACGAAGGCGGAGGTTGAGGAGGGGAGGGGGGCAGAATAAGTAAAGCTTGCGATGTGCTTTTAACGAGGAAAACTTTTAATCGAATAGAATATTCTTCGTTTATTTGATACGTGAGAAGCTTCTATTGGAAATAAAAGCTCTTGCTCAGTTCTAGATCGAAGAGTAGGTATTCCGACCTGCTAACAACGAATAAAAAGCAACTTTATGCCTCCGCCATGCTACGGAGATATTTCATGATAACAGAAGATAAGCGTGTTTACTCAGAAAGCGTAGAAAATGCACTTAAAATGGCGCGCACTCTGTTTTGCATTGTCCTGTTATCATAAAGGGTGGGGGGGGGGGGGATCCCGATAGGACAGGAGTTTATCATTAACTAAATAGAGATACAACCTGTTCGGAGGAGGAAAGACTGAATTCGAGTTTTGAATTGTAGAAAGGAAGAGAAGCCTCGCAACACGCGCACGGTGTACGTCCTAGACATTTTTAGGTCGGAGAGCAAAGGTAGTGGCCAAAGTACGAAAATAAGTTGACGAAACAAAGCTGGATATTTGAGGATATTTTTAAAGCGTAAGCGGTGGTCACCGCGGAATACTGATGATGTCACAGAACCCCCCCTCCCCCCGTACATCGGATCAATGTTGGCAATGATAAAAAGTCCTAGACGCATCGTAAATCACTCGACACACGGTGCATATCCAGTTATTTAGAAAAATCTGCCCATTCGAGGTCCCGGCCTGCGCTAAATCAATTATTTTCAAGGAGGGGCAGGCAAAAACCGTGAATCAGGTTTATGGGAAATTTCCAAAGCAGGGAAATATGCAAAGCTCTTCCTTGATATTCAGCGGAGAAATATCTCGGCGGGCTAACATTTTTTTTTACGGACTGCCTGAAATTTTAACAGCGATTGTTCCCCCAGTGAAAATGTGGCACGAGGAACAAGTTCTTCGAGAGGGGTCCACCACCGCTTCTTAGGGAATTCTTCCGACTCGCTCCGTGGAACCTGAATAATTCAGCTGATAATCATCCGGCTAAGTTCTACACGGGATAACGCTAGTTCGGCTATTTCTAAATCGTTGCTTTTCAAGCCAGAGATTGCCGCGATACAGTCCGTAGACTGTCCAAGTGGATCCTGATGCTCCTCCGTGCACGAACTCTCTTTTTCTCTTTCAGATCGAGGCACGATCGTTCGTTCGTTCGCAGAATTTTCGAGGGAACGTCGGAGGAACGGTGGGAGATGCATCGTGAATTTTTGCAAATTTTCCTCAGAGATTTCGGTGAACGCGCAGAACGCAAGACCATGATTCACCGAGGAAGCCAATCGCACCACGAAAGACTGGTGTGAGTCATCGCTCGGCTCGGTTTCGAGCCAACGACCACCACACTGGTTGTTCACTTTACGTGTACCACTCAACAACAACAACGTGTAGAGATCCGTGTGTAAGAGGCCGAGAGCGCATAATGCCTATTGGCCAGTCACCGGACCATTGTTTTACTTCGTCTCTCCCTTTTTACATCGACGCATAAATCTCTGGGGAAACCTTGGAAAAATGCCCCTTCTTCTCCAGAAAACTTGAAAGCAAATCCACAAGTTTTTATTCTCTCCGCGCAACCATCGCGAGGTATGCGGGAGGTTTCAACGAAAGACCCCACAATCCCCCTGCCTCTCTCCAATAGAGATTCGAAGGGGAGTTTGCGGACTCGTTATTTCTCAAATGTAGTTTGTACGAAACGCGTGAAAACGTCAGCAGTGCTGGTGAATTATCAGTATTTTCGCAGACTACTCCACAAATGGGGATTACTCTCACTTTTACGGGCGCGATTAACGACGAGGTTTCCGTTGACTCTGCGTCATAGAAATTTATCGATACTCTACCTGCTGCGCGTTAATCTCCGCCTCTACCTCTACACCTCTATCGTATCTCTAGGTATTTCTCAATATTTCTCAAGCAAGCTCTTTTCTCTGCTCTGCTCTGCCCTTCCCTTCCCTTCCCTTTCCTTCCAGTCGTCGTTCAGTGTTTGCCGCTCTTGTTTCTCTTCTACACCTTACATTCTATTCTGTATTGTCACGCGGGTAACAAAGTACTGTAAATAATACAATGACTAGCAGTTTTTCGCCTACGACGTATTTTCATAATTTTTCTATAGCTCCCCCGACGTACACGCGCGCACACACATCCATCCTCGTTACAGCGCAACGACGATGACACAGAACGAGGGGCTCGTAAAAGCAGAAAAGAGAGGGAGCTTGAGGGAAAGAGAAATTAAAGAATTTCCACGCGCGAGAGCGCGGAACTTTGTTCTCTTGACATATACAATGCACCGTATACGTGGTAGAATGGGCTATCGAGGGGAAAACAAATTCGATGATGCGGCGATAAGAAAATTGGATTCGTTGCCAAATACCTTTAATCGCGAGAAATCAACAGTGGACTCTCGATTAATATTCTAAGGATCCTAGAGTAAGATCACGACCCCCCGCCGAATGATCGATCGGTGTTTATCGAATGAAAGTTTTGGCGAGGACCTTTCGGCACAGGATCGTCGTCGTGTAATTCTTCAGTTATTATCCAAACGACGAAATTAGGTTTATACGCTTCTCCTGAATTTAGCGGTTTCCACGAGAAACATATAATCGACCTTTACGTAAGCGTGCGGATAAACAAACACACACGCACGTAACGTTCGCGTTAAATTCAGTTGTAAATGTAACTCGACTGGGGAAAACGAAGGAACTGGAAAATTGCGAGAGGAGCGTTGATCGGGATCTCCTGGAGGATTCGGAGGGTACATATCACGGAGGTCTTGCGAAACGGAACAATTATTTTCCAGGTACTCCGATCGAACGTCGTCCAGTCGTGACGCAAGAAAGATCGTTTATCGGAACTACGCAAAGAGCACAAATACAAGATAAGAGCTCTCGTAGCGATAGGGTCCCGTTGTTTTGAGAGTTTGCGATCGACGAGGAAAACTCTCGGGGGATATGATCCCGAGATCGATGAGACGTGGAAGGAAGAACCAGGTGAATCCTGGCAGCAAGAGCAAGAAGTTCCACGAATGGAAGCTTCCTAGGAGCTTCTCGAACGGACCTTTTGGTTTTGGTAGAGGAGAGGAGAGGAGAGTTGAGGTGAAAAGAAGAGAAGAGAAGAGAAGAGAAGAGAACCGGTCGCGTACATTCTCGGTATCCTCGGTGGACACAAAGAAAATTGAGAGAGACGAGGCTAGGCGAGAGGTGAGGTGAGGCGAGGTGAAGCGAGGTGAGGCGAGGCGAGGTGAGGCGAGGCGAGGCAACGGGAAAAAAAATTGGTATGGCATGTGGAAAATCCCCGTGCCGTGTCAAGTTCCACGGGGAGGTTAGACCGACGGTGGTGTTGGTTGGTTGAGAGAAGGAGGCTAACCTCTCCGGTGCGGCGTGATAATTTTCGAAAACTTTTCACTCACTCGCCGGAGTAAATGCACTCGCAAAACTTACCCCATAAACCAATCCACGGTATCGCGGAGATACTCGGGTAACCTATCCAGCTTGGATGATTTTCAGGTGGATCACCGCCGAGGAAAGTAGCGTGAGTAGAGAAAACAAAATAAATTCTCTCTCTCTCCACTAGCACCAGCAGCAGCAGCGGCGCACGTTCCGCGATTTCGTGAAATCTAACATGGCGAGGTTCTATTGTCACCTGTTCCCGTCATGCCTCGCTTGCCATTGAAATTCAAGCGATTCACCCGCGTGATTTCCCCTTTCCACTTTGCTCCAAGTACCTGCTGGCGATCCTCACTGGCCAAGTCACTCTCGAGGCGGATTCGCAGTCAAATTCCGGATTAAAAGACCTTTTCACCCACTACACTCTACTCTCTACCGAGGAAAGTGTCCGTACGACGCACAGCACAGCTGATCATCTAACACCGCTCCTTTGCTCGCTCGCTTGCTCGTTTGCTTGCTCGTTTGCTTGCTTGCTTGCTTCCTCGCTTGCTTGCTTGCTTGCTTGCTTGCTTGCTTGCTTGCTCGCGCATCCCCGTTTCCACATTAATCTCTAGAGGGTGTTACGAGTCGCATAGCAACTTCTACGTCGGCTATACTCGACTACAATCAACTCTGTGTCGTTGTACTTGTCGATAATAAGGAGATCGAATCGACTTGTCACGTTTTCAGAAATTCACCGAAAACTCCAACTTTCTCGATTTCTCACGTAAATTCCTCCGCTTCTCTCGATGCTCGATCGAATTTTTTGCCATTGATGCACCACGCACTACCGATACCACTGGTTGGTCAATGGTTCTCCATCGATTTCGCTACCGGCTCGAGAGCGAGTTCACTAGCGCGCTCTGGCGGAATTTCGAGAGACTAACTTTACCGTGGCAAACTTCAGTGGTACCAAATTCAAATAGAGAGTAGAGAGGAGTTTTCGTTAGGACGAACCGAGGAAAAAAAGACACTATCGTTTTATTCAGCAATTTTGCACGTTACCTCGTGTATACGTGTTGCGTAGCTTTTACAGAAGTGGAAAATATCGTTGTTCTTAACATTAGATGTTGTGGTTGGAGTATCTTTTCGCTAAAAGGTATAGTTTTAAGTTTGATAGCTGTGTTAGGGATGAACGAGAAAGACCAGGAGGATTATTCGATTCCGGAACGGGGTTATTATTCAGAATTGGTAACAGGTTAGCGGAAAGGAATTCTGAATTCTCTGCATTCTTGAATTTCCTCTAAACCAACGATATTTTAAAGGTACGGAAGAAGTCCCTGTGCATCCAAAACCAGTTCTCCTGCCGACTGCACCCAGACGAACTCAATTTACATGGCAAATTTTCACCGAGCAGCACAGTGTCAAAGTAAAGGATTTGAAAGTTGAAAAGTCTCGGAAAATTCTTGGAGCTGCTGAAAGATGGTTTCGTCTACCGGAAGACCCATCTATCGTAAGAGTTCTCGATCAAATTCCTCCAAAAATTCACTGATTTATCGAAAATTTAATTTGTCTATAAAAAAATTTTTAAAATCCACCAAAGGCATTTCCGGCCGAAGCGTTCGCTCCGAAAGTACAAATGACGTGGGACGTAAAACAAAAGTGCCTTCCGCGAAACGTAGAGATGGAGAGACGACGAAGAATGTACAAAAATTTGAAGATTGATGATGCTTTGGCGAAAGAAGGAATCCGCGCTCGAGACATATTACCCTCTCAAGTTCTATTACCGCTTTGCTCCCACGAAGAAAAATACGGTCTTAACAGTGGAATCCATTTTCTACCTCTGGAACTATTTGATGACATAGAATTCGATTGCAGGTACTATAAGGGATCGAATTGCTTCTAAGATATCAATTCGGATTACGTCACCGGACGTATTATTCGTATTATTATTCGAGGAATGAAAGCGATCGGAAAATTGCGACTCGATAAATATCGCTACGCGAGATATTTACGGAAATCGAGCAAAAATTTTCTTTTTGCAGAACCGTGAGGGACTGGATGGATTTGGCAGTGGTGGACGGTGTGAGGTGTCCATTACCAGCGTCCGTTTTTATAGAGAGAAACCTTGACGAACGAGAGAAACTGGAATCTAGAGCTGATAATCTGGATTACTTGTATCACTGGCACAGAGCCGCAGTCACGGATTATAATAGGGATAAAAATCTCTGGACCGTTCTCACGTTGGGCGGACGCGAGAGGACATATTTCTTACCGAGAATATACATTCTGTTTCTGGCGGAAGATCCCCGGATTTTCGCTAAGAGAATTTCCGCCGCTATTGAAAAACGCAGAATTACCGAGGCTAATATCCGGTCGGTAAATTCGCAAAGCCGCGTTAAGAGTTGACGCAACGATAGTTGAGATTCCCTTTTTGCCCTTGCTCATCCCTCGCTTCCCCGCAGATATAACTTTTATTTGGATTGCGTAAAAGTCGATGGCGTGCCTTCCTTCAGCGACGAGGATAAAGCTACCATAATGCATTTGTGCTCGAGGCAAGGCGCCCTCGAATTTAAAGCCGAACGAATGAAAGGGGTGAGTGACAGAATCGACCAAGTCCAAGTCCAAGTCCTGGTTAGACAAATTTAAGCTGGAAATTTAAGCGATCCTTCAAAAATGCACAGTTGATCGAGGAAGCTAACTTGGATCACCAACGCACTTTGTGTGACCTGACCTGGAGGAAACTCATAGAGAAGCAGCCGCAGGTGTTTCACTTCGTCAAGTGGATTCTTCTGGAGGAGCCAGCAGTCGTGACAGCGAAAACGGGAATGATCAGCACCGATATGGCCAATTTCCAAGTAAGTCCTCCCCATCCCTCGATTTTTTACATTTTTCAGTCTCATCTCAACTAAGAAAGTGGCCGAGTACCACGATGGAGAATCTTACTATATTGGGGGGTCGCGTAATTCCCAAAATTTCCATGAATCTATACGATAATTTATTCAGGGAGATAGGGCAATGTTGCGTAAGCCGCCGTTAACGTTCCACAAGTGGTGGAGGTATCATCAATTGGCTGTGTCATTGCATTTTAATGAGACTAATCCTAGCATGAATATTACATGAAACTGCAATAGTACGAATCAGTGCTCTTTGTTAGCTTATCATTATTTCAGGCTATCAAAAATCATTTCCATTGGATAACCCTGTACGTCCTGCCGGAAATCTACGAAGCGATGACCAGCGTGGTCGAGGAATGCCTGAGGGCAACGGAGCGGAACCTTTTCGCGATCCAGTACGGAAAGTCATCGACGCTCCAGGAATTTCAGTTCCAGCAAAATCAAACCACCATCTCGACCATCAAGTACCTGAAGCAAACCTGGCTGGAGAAAATCACTCAGTCCATCAGACTCCGCTTGCGTGACCTTGGAAAGGGCTGGTTTAACCTTGAGCAGAAGAATCACGAGATCTATGACATCATGAAACTGAAACGGTTGATGAATCTTATAGTTCTTCGAATGCAGGTCTCACTTATTGGAATTGCGTGATTCGCGAGAAATCGAATTGCCGTGGTATCGCTATTTCGAGAGATTTTCTTCATTTTTCTAGTACGCTTTACGGTGTCTCGTGGAAAATTCTATTTCCTTGTACACGAACATGCTGGAAGGCCCAGCGCGCTGCACCGCGGAAATCCGGGAAGATTTCACATGGGGTGATAATTTGATCGATTCGGAGTTCAAAGCGGAGACGAGTCCCCCGTTCACTTTGGAGCTCAACATGTCCGATAAAGGAGCTTACTATTCGACCAATCCAGATTCCTTTGCGGTAGGAATGCGAGAACGAGCACCAACTCAACCTGGACCGTTCACCATCACCGTCTTTAGTCGTTCTCTGTGTCTTTCAGGAGGCAATCGTCTCGCTGTACGATAACGCACTAATCGTGTGCCACCAGATTAGACAGATCCAACCATTTCTGCTGCCTTTCTTGAGGTTCCCGACGGATCTTTACCTAAGCTCGGTCGGCCTCCTGGAGGAACCCATCTGCGAAATACGAAATAGACTCCAGCAGGCTTATGAAACAGCTGCCATTCCCTTGAAGGCCTATGCCAGGGAATTCCACAGATACATGGACTTTCACAAACTTGACCTCGAACAATACGTGAAGTAAGGGAGGAACCAATCGGACTTCCTCCTGTAGAACTGTAGAATCGTAGAAATCATTCGAGTTTTAGCTCTCGAAATCGTGCAATTTCGATAACAAGCGATTTTTCTCCGATGCCGCGTTTAACCTGACGGATAAAAGTCCAATAAATTCCTCGGGATTTTCTCGGAAGGTCATACCTATTGGCTTTGCTTTCAGCGAGTTTAAAAGCGAAGAGTTTTCGGTGCTCGACATCAGGGAGGAGATATCCTTCCAATTGAAGATGAGAGACAGCCTTGAGGTGACCTTGCCGAAGGTAATCAGCATCGGGCCATTTTTGGTGAATGTCCAACCGCTCCGGAAGTACCTGATGGACAAGCGAACGGATTGCGCCTCGAAGATGCTGACGATGTTTACCGACAGGTGCCGGACTCTTCTCGACGAGATCCTGGACGAATACGCTCGGATCTACGGTGGTTTGAAGGAGGACGCTCAGTCCATAGAACAGCTGTTCGAGCAGCGCGACTGGATGGAAACCATACCTTTGACCGTCAGGGAACTGGACGCCCGGATGCAGAAGCTGAAACTCGAGTTCGAGATCCTGGACATCTTCTGGTGGAACTTGTCGGACGAGGACTTCGGGGCCAAGTGGCAAGCCATCGGATTTCCCCGCCAAATAGAGTTCCAAGTAAACGCGCCGTATCATCTTATCGCCACTTGATATACTCCTTTGAAAATCCAAAAAACAGAAAAAGAAAACAGTGACTGTTCTAGGTAGCGGAGACCATCGAACGTATGGCAGAGCAGCAAGAAAAGTTTCACAAGTTCCAGTTACAAGACGAAGTGGCGCTTCTGGAAAAGATCGATACCCTGGTGGGAAATATTACGAACGTTGCGCAACAGTCGGATATCTCGAAGGTCCATGAGATAGCGATCGACGTGAAGAGGATCTGGAAGACCATAGAGGAATGCCAGGAGCAGGGTTTACTGCTGAACCAACGGCAAAAGTTATTCGACATGCCAGTTGTGCCGTTTGAACATTTGAACAGGCTCAAGAAGGATTTCGAGCCCTACAAGGATCTTTGGATAACGTCCTCCGGTAAGTTCCCGCGGGGCTAACTAGTCCTGAAAGAAATTTTCTTTTTTTTTCTTCTCTTCGAGTTTCACTTCCAAAAATGTAAACTATAAAGTAGATATTGAGCAATGTCGATCGATCATCTGTAGATTGGCTCCAGTGGTACGACATCTGGATGGAAAACCCACTGATGAGTATCGACGCCACTCAGATCGAGCAGATGATCAACAACATGCACAGAACGATGTCTCGTTGTGTGCGCGTCTTCGAGGAAGTTCCAAGTGAGGCCAAAAACATAATCGACCTTCGCCTCTGCAAGATTCTCGCGATATTAGAACCAAAACCTTTCGAGGGTTTCCTCGTTGTGGAGGAGGAGGAGGGGGCGGGAGTTTCTTGTGCGGAAAGGGTAATCGGTCCCCTCTGTTTTCATTAAAGAGGTAGCCGCGATAGCTCTGAATATAAGGGACCAGATCGAGGAGTTCAAGCCCTTGGCTGGAATGGTTCAAGCCCTTCGCCATCCGGGAATGAAAGCCAGACACTTCGAGGAGCTCAGTACGATCACTGGAATACAAATGGCGCTGGGGCCCTCTCTGACCTTTAAGAACCTCGTCGTGCTGGGCATCATGGAGTTCGAGGAGCTCGTGAACAAAGTAGCCGACGCCGCGGCCAAGGAGTACTCGATCGAAGAGACTTTGGACAAGATGATCGAGGAATGGGACTCTATAAACATGGAAGTCATCTCCTATAAAGACACAGGTGCCAGAGATTATCTTATCTAGACAGGGAGAAGTATCCGATTTCCCGATTAATCTTTCATTACTCGACAATTATCTGGATCATTTATTTTTCTAAGCAGTCTCGTCTTTAATTGTTGATCGTGGAGTACCGATAAGACTCCTCTAGTCATGACTAATCAAAATTCATTGGTTTCGCAAGACAGACACGATCTTCTTCGCTCTCCTCAGGAACGTACATCATGAAAATCTCCGACGAAACGATCATTCTCCTAGACGAACATATTCTGCACACGCAGCAGATTAGCTTCAGCCCTTTCAAGGCCATCTTCGAGGAAAGGATCACCGAGTGGGAGAGAAAATTGAATTTGGCACAAGAGGTCATCTCGCTGTGGGTAGAGGCCCAAAAGTCAGTGAGAGAGAGAGAGAGAGAGAGAGAACCACACACGTGCCAGCACGTGTCTCGGCAAATTCCCCAGGTCCACTCGTGATTCCAAACTCTCGAAACTTTTCTCTAGGCAATGGATGTACCTGGAGCCAATATTCACCACGGAGGACGTCAGTCGTCAATTACCGGTGGAGACGCGGAAGTTCAATAATATGGAAAGAAACTGGAGACGAATAATGAAGGATGCTCTCGAGTGTTCCAATGTACGTAAAAATGCGTTCCAGACTACGATATTTCAGTGGGAGAGAAACTTGGACTTTGCCCCCCGGTTCGCAATCAGTCCTGGTGACATCTCAAAATCTCATTGGATGATAAACTTTACCGCTGAAGAGGCTCTTGGAAGCTAAAGAGCGATGCAGAACCACGACGAGTTCTCAGCGGAAGTGATTAACGGAGCCGAGATATTCATCCCCGCGCGATCCTGGCGAATGTCCGCGCCAATCGTTCCCATTAATCCCAGCATTGTGTTTCTTGCAGGTAATAAAGGTTTGCGCGAATAGGGCGTTACTGGAGTCTTTGAAGGAGTGCTTGAGTCTTCTGGCGATAGTCAAAAAGGGCCTGAGCGATTTTCTCGAAACAAAGAGGTTGATATTCCCCCGCCTGTTCTTCCTGAGCGACGAAGAGCTACTGGAGATAGTGGCGCAGGCGAAAAGGGTGCAGGCCGTCCAACCGCATCTTAAAAAATGTTTCGAGAACATGCGGGAATTGCGGTTCGAGCAGGATTTACGGATCACCAGGATGTACTCCGCGGAGTACGAGGAAGTCGTGCTGGAGAACTCGATCTACCCCGAAGGGAACGTCGAGAACTGGTTACTACTCGTGGAAAAGGAGATGAGGTTCACCCTAAAGGGTTTGATCGGCAAGGCCCTCGCCGCGGTGGAAGACACTCCGAGAAAGTCCTGGGTCTACATGTGGCCCGGTCAGGTTGTCTTGGCGGCCGGCCAGACCTACTGGACTGCACATGTGGAAGATGCTATCAGCAACAACGCGCTCTCCAAATACCATCGCCTAATGTTATCCCACGTGCGTACTATCTTCCCGAATCCGCGATGGCTTCTCCAGATAAGATACTCTAATTATCCCGAGTGTTCTCCAACGCTAAAACTCTCTTCTCCAATTTGTAAAACTTGACTTGCGAGCGATCACGAGAAAATCGAAAAATTCAGCCAAATCGACACCCGCTGTTTGCAGATGGATGCCCTGCGGGAATTGGTAAGAGGTCAGCAAACGGAAGTTCAAAGGTTGATGCTGGAGGCTGTGATCACGATAGAAGTTCACGCGAGGGACGTTCTCCAGAAGCTGATGGATGAGGGAGTATCCAGTAACAACGATTTCGACTGGATTTCCCAACTGCGCTACTACTGGCTCTCATCCCCAGAACCCGATCTCAAGATTCGCGCGGTCAACGCCGAGTTTTCATACGGGTGCGTCGCTGGGAAGTATACCTGCTCGCTTTTATCATCGGGAAATAATTGGATTCCCGGGGGTTGCGCATTATAATTAGCGAATTCATTAATCGATTGGTTTGTTAACCTTCACCTCCACCAGTTATGAGTATCTCGGAAACAACGGGAGACTGGTCATCACGCCACTCACGGATCGCTGCTATTTAACGCTAACGGGCGCTTTGCATCTCAAGTTTGGTGGAGCCCCATCCGGACCAGCCGGCACGGGCAAAACCGAGACGACAAAGGACCTGGCGAAGGCCTTTGCGATCCAGTGCGTCGTCTTCAATTGCTCCGATCAATTGGACTACCTGTCCATGGGCAAGTTCTTCAAGGGATTGGCCAGTGCCGGAGCTTGGGCCTGTTTCGATGAATTCAATCGAATCGACATCGAAGTCCTGTCGGTCATCGCTCAGCAAATCATGGTGATCCAAAGGGCACAGCAGATGAGGGCTGAAGTGTTAGTAATAGTCTAAATAAAAACGGTGTGGCGTAAAATCGCAGTGCAGTGCAAAGCTCTAAAGAAATCCTGAGAAATGTGGCGGCACTTAAACATCGATCCCTCCTCAGGTTTCTCTTCGAGGGAACTGAATTGACTTTAAAGCCATGCTGTTCGGTATTTATCACCATGAATCCGGGATATGCCGGGCGGACGGAACTACCCGATAACCTGAAAGCTCTCTTCCGGCCGGTAGCTATGATGGTACCGGATTACTCCCTCATCGCCGAGATCTCTTTGTTTTCCTATGGTTTTTCCGAAGCCAAGAAGCTCGCCGGGAAAATTACTACTACTTTCAAATTGAGCTCCGAGCAATTGAGCACTCAGGTCAGAAGTTCTATCAATCTAGTCTCTCTCTTGCCCCCTTCTCTCGCTAGGAGCTCTCTAGAAACTTTCCCCGCGTGCTTACGAATAATGTCCTATAAGAGGCTTATGTGGTGTCCCTATAGGACCATTACGATTTCGGTATGAGGGCGGTAAAAAGTGTTATAGCGGCCGCCGGGAACTTAAAAAGGAGCCAGCAAGACCTTGAAGAGGAGCAAATTTGCATGCGAGCCTTGAGGGACGTAAACGTGCCCAAGTTTCTCAAGGATGATTTAATACTATTCGACGGTACGTACCTTCTGAGGAAAAGTGCTTCTAATTGACATGTGCGAGACTCGTCGGGATACACTCGATCCTCGCCGTTTCAATTGGAAATCTTCTCTCAGGAATTTCCACTGGTAGCTTCTTCGCGAAACACGCGGGGACTCGTGTTGTAAAATTTATACGGGGGAAGGGGGAGGAGCTTTTTCCGGCGAATGCATTAACGAGGATCTTCATCTCCGCCCTCGTAAATACTAAATATTCCATTCATTTATTCTCCGAGGATAAAACCAAGAGTTCCTGGCGCAACTCAATATATGGTGTTCTTTACGTGCCACGAATGAGGACAAGACGCGTGTTCCAGCGTCATGCTAAATGGACTAGCAGTTGTAACCGTCAAAATGATGGAAGCTCCGCTCGGTCCTGGAAAGCGCTAAAACCACCAAAAGCTTATTAAGGCTAAATCGCCGATGATTAATTTCTCCGCTGCCAGCGTCACCCTCTCCTCCCCCTACCTCCCGTATCACCAGTGACACGACCAAGGAATTTCCGCGCTACCGACTATTTTTTTCAAGGTCGTATCTTTTTTATTTTCAAGGTATCGTTTCCGACCTGTTTCCAAAGCTGATAGAACGACCGGCGGATTATGGAATTTTGGAGGAGGCCATTCGCAAGTCGATCGCCAAGAAGAATTTGGAGGATGTGCCTGGTAAGACCCGATCGATCCATCTATTGCTCGATCGATCGCATTCCTCGAACAAGTGGAACATCGCGTGGTTGCCCGATAAAGACTTATTCCGTTTAACGAGATGATTGCCATTAAGATTATCTTCCCTTATCCGAGTGCGAAGGAAAATGTTTCGTGGTAGCGGCGCCTCTTACGAGTGAGAATATACGACGGAGAGATGTGTGTTTGACATTCACGATGATAATGGCGGTATCATCTTCCAGTTCCGGAAGAACTGATTTTCCGGAGCAGTATAAGATTTCATGGATATGACGGAGGGGGTACAGGGTTTTGTTATAACACAGTCACTTAAGGGAGGTCGATACTTGTATAACGTATATGTCATACACACACAGAGACACAGACATAGATATGTAGCTGACACATGTGCATGTGTGCGTGCGCGTGTATTACATGACGAAGTGTCCTCCGCTTGTCGGGATACGAATAAAGCACAGGCAGAGAAGAAAATTTCTTTCACTCGTGATTTATCAGGGTCCAAAACATTAGCTCCCATATCGCTGCTGCTCATGATAATTTAACGGCGGGACTGTTAAATTTCACTGAAAGCTCAGTCTCGTTGCGCGATAGTTTTCCCGGGTGCGTGTGTGTATGCGTGCGTGCGAAAAACATTCATTGGTGAAACAATCGGTAATTCGATGATTACAGATTTTCTGAAGAAAGTCATTCAACTGTACGAGACGACGGTGGTTCGACATGGATTGATGCTAATTGGACCAACTGGATCGGGCAAAACGAAGGTATGTGTGCAATAACGATTATCGAGTTTCCTCCCTCGCTTCCCAGCTGTCCTCTCGACACCCCTACCTATCGAAACCCCCTCGCGAAAACGTCAAATGGATATTTCTCACCCTTTTAAACTCGACCGTTCCACTCGAGAATATCTCAGCAGTTTGTCCCGGCGAGATAACAAGGATTGATCTAATTTCACCTTGGAATATTCCGTCGCAAGGACAACGGCAGACTCATTCTCTCCTGGAACGCTCCGGACTAAATCGTTCGGTCCCTCGTTTCGCGTCGAGGTAACACCGAATTGGAAACTGGGCGAATTCTCTCTTTGGGAGGATGACGAACGAACAAAGTTGCTGGACGTTAATGAAATTACAGTCTTAAAGCGACTGCTGTAATATCCTTGACATTAGCTGTCGTAAATTTACGTATGCTCAAACGACTGGTCCCTCGCCGCCCCCCCCCCCTCCACTCTATATTGACAGGCTACGCGAGAACTTGATAAAATATCATCCATAACGCGAATTTTATAAACGAAGTCTGACATGGGAATATTACGTCAATTCTATAATCCTTTATCAGCCGTCAGGTTTGATTTCAGTGAAACATCAACAATAAATTTTATAAGTACGCGATTAAATATATAGGCGTAAAAATGCTGACGACCTCCCCCCCCCCCCCGGTCCCATCACTCCCAAAACTAACAAATCCGAATTTATCTCCCAGCAAATGAATGGGTTAGAGTCGTCTAGAAAATCCTACGAAATTGATAGAGGTTGCTGTGAGTAATTCGTACCTTTGTCTGTAAAACGATTCAGCTCCTCTCGTAAATCTAATAGAACTTTTGTCTTTTATTGAGCTTGCAACTTAATGAAGAGTCTGCAGAGGAGATTTATGCGCCTTTATAGTGGGCCTTCGAAACAATTCTCTTCCAGCGTTAATTCTCCGTGAAATTATACGAGCGTGAGATCGTGTTATAATTTGCGGCGCAATTGTAGAGGAGGGGGAGCGGTAAGTCTAGCGTTTCTCCGGACGAGACCGCTGCTAAAACTCTCGGCAGTAAAGAAAATCTGCAAGGACTTTATTTTTCGAGCTTCGCGCTCTATCCGAGGACTATCCGAAAATCTTTGAACATCGCTTTTCTCAGAGAATTATTACGCGCTACTTCAACTCTTCGACGTTTGCTAAGCATGGTGCTTTCTTCTTGCAAATTCTGCATGCGATCAGTCTACTGTAATGAGAGTCACGCAAGCTTTCCTTACGATTTTCTTCGAGAAATCTTATCTTTTTGTTAATAACACATTTTATATCTTTTCCTATTCTACACCTGTCGCGTACAAAAAAAAGAAAAATAGGTAAAAAGAGATTTCATTTTTAAATGGAATAACCTTTTTAGCTCAAGCTTAAATTTAAAAGTTCAAGCAATAAGAAAAAGTTAAAGAGCCTTTTTTCCCTAGTATGAATGTGGATATGTAGGATAATCTGATGAATGGTTTGATAAAAAAAAGTCACGATATTGCTGGCCATCAATTATGGAAAATTCAAACTAGTGGTTGGTTAGAGATTTTCCGAATTAAGAGATGAAAAGATGGGGTTAACTTTGATATGTCGAATTTCTTTTTGTTTGCTTTCATTCAATGATGTTGCTCCCAAGCGGTCTCACCTAGTTTGCGATTTACCCCACACTGAGATTCGATCATTAATAACTATGTTATGTTTCTCACACACACTCCATGCTTTTACTTCATATTGGTCCTTTACACTAGATTTTCTTCAATAAATTCTAAGAAAGATCATAATAAAAGCTTGGATTTTAAACTTTCATAAAAAATCACACATATACATATATATAATCTGTATTACGTTGTACAATCAGTGTGTAAAAGTGACATGTGCAAGAATTGTCGGTAAGTGCTGAAAATTGAGGCTTAAAGACATGGGAAAATCTTAAAGGTTATCATCCACCCTTTGTCATTCTGACCGGAAAAGCAAAGACTCGAGATATTTTTGAAATTAGAGCACGTTACGTTACATCTAAAGGCGGAAGAAATCCACGTAGCAGAATGTTTCAATAATTTTTCCTTCCAGTGATATTATCAAGAGCTTTAAGGATTTTCCAATGATCTTTTCAATTTTCTGACGTTCACCGGAAGCATTTTCGTACGTTGATCTTTCTAAATAGGGAAACGTATACTTTTTGCCACTAAAGCTGACTGAGAAATGTTGTCTTGTGGCTTTTATCCTAAGACGGAACATCGACGAAGTTACCCATAAAGTTTGAGTTCACGCCATAAAACTGAGTAGTACAGAATGGGACAAGTTCACCATATCTCCGAAGGGTGAAATAAGCCACATCATCAAATGCTTCTTTTTTATCCACGCTATCCTATGCTATCGGCTCTGTGTCCCATTACGTCAATAGATTTTTTTCATGAGAATTTTTTAAGAAAAAATTATTCAAGTTGTTGTTAAAACTACTCTCACACGTGTAATGGTTCTTAAGCGCTTTACAGTGAAAGGATAAACAACGGATATTTATTTAAAAAACAATACTTTATTTACATCAGTAAATTATACATCGATTAAGACATTCGAGTTTACAAATGTTGATTCAATAAAAATTTTCATAAAACTTTACATATAATATCTCATTTAACAAAAAGTCTATAGGCTTAAAAAATACTTCAATGAATTGGAAAGAAAATTTTTCAAAGGATGTTCTTAATGCATATTTGGGCCTATTATTTATTTGTATAGCAATGTATTTAAATACAGTAGGGCTTATTAATTACATATATTTTTGGATACATTATATTCCACAGAGAAATACATACATTTATAAAGCTACTCTTCGAAATGAAGTTACAGCTAATTAATTTATTTCATACTGATTTATATAATACATACAACATATTGATCAATGGTAATTTCTTTTTAAGCGTCGCCTTCTTATATACACATTTACAGGAATGAAATTGTTTATCAGCGGTCAAAACTACGTGCGAAAGTATTTACATAATAATTGCGAGTGCTTCTTATCATAAACTAATTCACATTGAATTTCGTTACAACTACAGGACAAATATATTATCTATTTATAAAATTATTATTTCACGCATACAAGGTGTTTTAAAAGTCTTCAAAAAAATCAGAGGACACCTCCTGGAAATGCAAGTTAAAAATTGAAAGAATAAAGTATGAGCGTTCGTGAGTAAATGGTGTGTGCGTGTGCGCGACGAATGTGACCGAAATGTGGTAACCTTTGGAGGAAGTTTTTATTGTTTTTAATCACGAATTAAATAACGAGCGCAATTACTCTTTGGCGACCTTATATCGTATTGTACGAATATCTGTGCAAATCTCTCGGCGAACCTGACATTGAGCAAAAATATTAGGCTGTAATACACACACGTACGTAAACTCACCCTGTTTTTCCACAAGGTGCAGTACAAAAAACGAGACGAATTTATGTTACAGTCTAATACCGTGTATCTTTTATGATTATCTGGACATTACACGCGTTAACTTTCTTCTTACGTTGATAGACACCGAAGAATTTTTCCCCAGGAAAAACGATAAGAACGAGTGTCTTTCTCAATGTAACTTTTTTCTTTACTTCTCTCCACTTTAGATATATAATAGACCTTTTCGTTTATACTAATAGCTTTTTTCCATTCTAAGTGAGTTCCTATGCTCTTTATTCTCACGAAAGACAATTTTTCAACACCCACAGTGAGTATTAGAGAAAAGACAAGTTGAAATTTCGGTGATAACGTCATCGAGCAGGGAATATATTTAGATTGACTCGAGGAACATGCTTTTACAAGACAAAAATGTAAGAATCTTAAAAGGCACCTTGCATCGCAAATAACATTACCTTCACTCTTTTGGTTATAAATTTTTGTCGATAATGACTTGTTTCCTGAGCTATATCTTCGATATCGTTCTTACTCTTCTAATAACAATAATGAAATTAACGCCTTATTCGTTTCAGTTGTTTATCTCGGCGAAGAAAAAATATTCAGAGTGAAAAGTACAGAAATTAAATTACACTCAAGTAATCTATATCTATTTCTATAATCGCAAGCAGATATTTATACTTTAACATATGTATTTTAATAATCAAATATAAATCGATAAGGAATATTGAAAACTTCACCAAAACGATATTTTTAAACCTGTTATATCATATAGTCGAGTGGTTAGAGTAGTACATATATAATTTAGACAGATAACATCGATTTGTTTTATCAAAGGTTAAATTCATTTAATTATTTCATTCAGAAAAGTAGGGGAAAAAACAAAGTAACGTGTGCAGATCGATAGTTTTCTCCACGTAAATGTTCTCCATAAAAACTGATAGTGGGAACCCAATGGAAAATTATTTAAAAAGTTATCAGATACTCCCCACCATGTGCATGTATATGTATATCTTTGTGTCCATCGAATCATTTATAGGATTTCTTGAAATTTTTCTGTGTATTTTCTCCAGACGTTTCAAAATACTTAACGCCAAAGTTATGTCCTTAAATGAACCTTTAGGGGTAGCCACAGAAACTTCTGAAATCTCGGATCTATTATAAATGAACTGGCACGTAAATTAGGAAAAACGTTAGTTAATTATTTTGCAATTAAGAGAAAGTGTTCCGTGCTACTGGAAACTTTTAACGCGACGCAATTTAATATTAAAGTATCTTTGCCAAAAGCAAAGTTATTAATGAAATTCCAGGAAGGGAAGAAATTGAAATTTTTTCGCGATATCTGCCTCGTTTGCGTTTCGAGGTATTTTAAAGGGCTGGACGTTCAATGGGATTTTAAGATTAATCAAAAAGCTGAAATTTCCCCTAATCGAGCTTTTAGAAATCAAACTCGATCTAATTTCTCAAACTAGTCTGGTGCGTGTCTCTATAGTTTGCATGAACAAATGTACTCCATGAAGGTTAAGAAATAATCAAATTGATAAGGCTGTAGCCCCGAGAGGTCATTAGTGCTGTCACGATGTTTAATTTTACTTATTACTAGCTGAGGCCAATAGTACCATTATCTTAGACAATATTTTCCTAGTATTCGTAAAAGCTAATTCTAAAGGGTAGCCAGAGTGAATATTTATGTTCAAATTTTACGCGATAAGTGTTAAGTTATGGTAAACAATTTTACTCATCACTGTAGAAGTGCTCAAGTGAGTTTATCGAAAAACTTTATTGATCAGTATAGACACAAAGATAAAAGCTCGCGCGCGCTGATAAGGTTGATTGTAAAAATAAAAACCTTTTTTTCTTTTCGTTTCTTTTCTCCCGCCCCCTTTTTTTTTAACTTTCGTCGTCCTTCTCCCGAGAACTTGACGCTCGTTTGTTTTTTCCATTGGTAAAATTCAGCAATTAACATTAGGAAAATAACGATATTAATTTTTAATTGAGTATTCCATTACACGAATTGATTGATTCTTACTCCATTTAAAATTGCAGTTTATTTACATCGTAGAAATTAGCATCGCGACAACAACCACCGCGGAAGAGACCACGAGAAAATTATAGGGGAGTTAAATGTTAATTAAATGCTGATTTGGTGTGGTCTCGTTTGAAATTTCCTCCTCTTACAGTTTCCGAATGATGGAGCGTTGCTTGTGTGCGTGAGCGTGCACCGCGGCTTAATCTCGATCACAACCCTCGAATCATTCGTGATCGCAATCCACAACTTCCGGTTCAAGTGCCGATTCCGAGCAAATTTTAAATCGTCTGTAAACACCCCACGTTTCCCAGTTTCTCCTCGACTCGGTATTCCAAGCGGAAGTCGAGAACTCGCGATCACAAATATCCGCCCCATATCAATTTCCCATCTTCCCCTTGGTTCTCGAATGATTTGTCAGCGATGATTCGTCAGTGTACAGCGATGCCAGAGCTAATACGACGTATTTTATTTGCTTGCGTTGATTCTAAGCGTATTCGAGCTCCCCTGATATAAAATGCAGTAGAATTACTTGAAGATACTACTGTGGTGGTACTTCGGTAAGAATTCATCTAGCACTTTGCAATATTGTTTTCAGAGTTCGCAATATTCCTTATTATCATTCAGCTAATAATATACATATTTTTCTCGATCATTTTTCGGCATAAAAAAATACGTAAAAATTGATGATTCCATTTGCGCGCGCACACGTTCTGTAATCGGACAGCAAGGTAGAAGAGACGTTCGAATTACTTTCGCTCCTATCCCATTACGCTCTCGATAAGATGAGGCGGAGAATGTACAAAAGAAATCTTATGCAAGTCAATGGCAAAAACTAAAATGTTTACTCTTGCAATGACCTTGAGTATCGCAATCTCGCGTGCAGTAATCATCCACTTTCTGGTTTGTTCCGGTAACTAAGAGAAAACGTGCACAGCTCCAAAGTGTAAATAGTATCTTTTCTCGTAATTGTGACTATTCTTCGTAGAAATGATTTTGCGAGGTTTCAAAGAAATGAAATTTCTGTCGAGCGAAGAGAGAGATTTTAGCACGGGACTTTTTGCCCTCTTTCTCTCTGTCTCTCTCTCTTTTTCTCTTCCTATTCTACTCCTCTCACGGGGGAGGAGAGAGCATTAGGGGATTCTAACTATTTTATTTAAGTGGAGAATAATGTGTTGCGCGATAAAGAATTTCCTTCTCGCGGTGCTTCTATCTTTAATATTGTATATGAAAATAAGTACGTCGTAGCAGAGACAGTTTACGTCTTGAGTGGAATGAGAAAATTCCATAGTGATCAGAGAATGTTCAGACGCGTAGGCTGCTCTTTATTGGAGTTCGAGACAGAATTTACCATTATCGGCATTAAAGATCTCAATAATTCCCGTGGAGCACCGATCGATTTTTCTTTATGCTAAAATGAACCAGGCTCCTTCGCCCTCTATTATAAATTCCCAAGTTTCTCTCCCTTGAACTCGGTCGTTCCACTCTCTCGCGAGAAAAAGGAGCCGTTGAACAAAAAAAAAATTAGCTCGACAAACCAAAAGAGATTTCTCGAGGAATTAAGTAGAACCCGATAAAGATAACGCGGCTACTAAAAAAGGGTCATCCAGTAAAAACACACGTGGCACGCGTAATTTCTCGTCACGCTGTAGAAACCGTGGAAAATATTTAAGTACAGTCGCGGGCCATTTGGAGAAGAAATGCTGGAGAAAAACCGGGGGAGAAGGAGGAGGTGAGAGATAGAAAAAAAACGAGGGAAAGGAAAGGGATGAAAAAAGAAAGATCATTCGCGATATTTCTTGTCGGGAAAATTTCCTCGAGGACGTTCCTGAATCTTCGTGCTTTCTCTCTCCTTTATCGTTCGCTCTTTTGGAAGATTCGCGAGATGCCCTTGAGCTCAGCCCAAAGAGAGAGAGAGAGTTTCAGTCTTCTCGAAGCTCAGGAAGATTCTCAACCGGGATTATAAACGGGGACAATTATTATCCATGACGGAACTTCCGGATGACTCGGGTTCGCGTTGTCGTCGTCGTCGTCGGACATGAGGGGGACGAGGGAAAAACCTGAAACAGGTGCGCATGAGCAGAAGAAAAAGGGGGCACGGGAGACTCTTCATGGGTTCCCAGGTTCCCTGGTGGTTTCCATGACCACCGTCTCCGTGCGACTCCTCCAGGAGCGCGAGTACCGAAACGCTAGCTATATATACCGCTGCGGGTTACAGTGGTACCTGGTCATACTTTTGAGGACCTTGCGCAACAGCTGCTCCAAGCACCTGCGGAACGTGATCCCGCACATGGCGTACAATAAGAAATTAATGCTGAAGTTCGTGTAGTAGAGGAGCATGAAGAACTGCTGGAGGCACCAGAGTAGAGACGGCGTGTCCTTCCGGGCGAGGGTGAAGAAAAACACGCAAAGTCGAATCACGTAGCTGAAAAAACATGAAAACCACACAATCGCCTTAAAAAAGATGTGGAAAAAGAGAGGAAAAGTGGTGGAATGAAGAAAACCCGGATAAACTACCGTTCGCTTTCTTCTCATTTTTCTCCCTCCCTCGCAAAAACCGGAATTGTTAATAGAAGTCGACGGAAATTTCTGTATTTCTGCAAGTAAATTCCGATCGGGTGAAACGTGGAATAGTATAATCAAAGGATTTGGTCTAAGAGAGTAACGCGCGGCAGATGTTTAGAGATTTCCCCCGTAGGTTGTCCTTGCACGAAACCGCTTAATTATACTGGACATAAACGGCGTGGGGTGGAGGAGGGGCGTATATCAGAATTAGCTCGCATATCCTTGCTCGACCTATAAATTGCGCGATATACAGCTGTACCACGCACGAATGTGTATAAGTACCGACAGTTTTATCATTTCTTTTCACTTTAGGCGAGGGCGGAGGGTGAGGATGAGGATGAGGATGAGGGAGCGGCGACGGCGACGGCGACGACGGCGACGGCGTTACCGCTTGTTTCTCCCTCGAGCGTATTCACTCTCAAGGTCCTCGGGAAATATGCCGCGAAGATAGTGCGTCGCTACACGTGCTGGACGTTATTACTTATCTCGTTGTAATTTGCACTCGTAATAAACGAGAACACTGTGCAGTAAATCAATTGTTGGAAATGAATCGGGAAGGAGTGGAGTCATTATCGCGGGCCAGATAAGATACTTTGAATTTCCATGCTTTATATTCACTGTAAATACGTATTTGAAGAGTGACGAGTCTCAAGAAAACAGCCCCGTTCAACCTTTGAGATACACCCCCGAAAATCACCCCCCGTCTTCCGATTTATCAACCGACCGAGCAGCCGAGTCTGAACTGCAATCGTCGTTTAAGTGCCGAGAGATTTTCGATAGACTGCTTTCTCTAAGGTTGATCCAGATTTTTTGACTTGGTAAATTTATCAAGCTCCCCTTCGTGGCGTGGCATGGCGTGGCGCGGCGCGGTTTGACCCACTACTACCACCACCGTCTCCGTCGGGAAGACCTCGTGATTAGCTCTTTCTCTCTCTCTATCTCTCTCTCTCCCTCCGGTGGTAAAGCACGAGAATAAGAGCGAATCGTAAAACCAGGCGTCAATTTATCGATTACGTTGTTGGCCTATATTGTTGTGGTTTCTATGCGATTGCAGTTCGATCCAACAAGATTTTTATATACGATCGTGTTTACACGTACGTCATTCTTACTCCAAGGTTGCGTCCCGTTTAAAAATCATGTCTATCTAATCCGAATTTTATTGCTGCGTGTAAAGTTCATCTTCGCGATCCTCGTGCATAGAAAAATATCCAAGTGTCAACAGAAATAAACATTCGCCGCTCGAATCACCGCTCGAGAAAATATCTTCGAGGCACTGCCGCGCGATAGCTCTCGCTGACAATAAATAAAATAATTTCTCGTCAATTCCGACAATCAACCCCCCACCCCTATTTTTCTTGCCGATTCTCGCGCTACGGGCTGATGTTATTTTTATTACTGTGTAATTAGCGTTGCGTTACGCTTATTACGAATAATGCATTATTATATTGTAAACACGCGGTAGAATTTGCCGTGAATCATATTGAAATCTCGCATTGTCGCAACGCTGAATAACATTCCCTTCGAACAAAGTGGTTCCGCGCAATATTTGGCCTTGTTACGGTTATTGCTACTACTATTGTTGAGAATGCAGTAAAATGTGTGTTACGAGTCACTAGTATCTCATATTGTTGCAATATCGAGTAACATCCCCCTCAAAGGAAAATGGCCTCGCGCGCAATATCTTGGCTTACTTCGTGCTCCTCGCGCGTTATCTTTGCTTTCCACGCTATGGGAATTTCCTAGTTCGAAACAGCCCCAAGTTTAAACTCTCACGGATCAACGGGAATGAGTCATGCGTCGGTGTGTTGTCCGTGCGTTCGCTTAACGTCGGGGCACGCGACCGTCGAAAATTTTCTAAAATTTTCGTGTAATTTTAGTTGAAACGGCGAAAGGACAAAATTCACCTATACAGGCTTAATTACGCGTAGCGACGTCCATTGTAAAATTCTTTCCGTCCATTACCCACCGATCCGGTTTATTAACGCTTGAGAAGGAAGGAGGGAGAAGGAGAAGGAGGGCAGAGAGCTCGATGGATTATTCTTCTTACCTCGGCAAGTTTAAAAGTATAAAGACGGTACTGATCAGTAACAGCATCTTCGTGATGCTCTGTTGATTCCTCGTCGATATAAGATTCCGAGACGACGATCTCACATCTGCAACGAATCAGAACGATGGAAAAACATTTTTCAGTCGGTCGATTTCCACACAGCAGCGAGGAATTCGGGAAAAAGTGAGAAAAGGGTTTAGCAGTTGTAACAGAGGAGGAAACTCTCCCCCTTCGATTAGATTCCAAAGTCCAAAACGATTCCTGTAATACACTTACGTATACAGCGAGCTCCTATTTCGGGAATCTGACAAACATTGCGCGGAGTCGAGGGTGCAGCTGCAGTTGACGTGGCTTGGTGTCGAGAATGCTGCGAATGGTTGGTTTTCGACGAGTGGATCGACTGCTGAGAAGGTGGCCTCCTACCCCCGAGAACGGGCCCCAGGGTGATGCCGCCAGCTCCGTTATTGCTGCTGCTCGCGCTCTGTAGAAATATTCCAAAAGGTAAAAAAAAAAAAACACTACGAAATGGAATGGCATTCTCAGGGATTTCGACAGAAATCGCTAAACACAACAATGGGATACAAACAACGAAGGTGGCTGCATTAAAGAGAGAGGGGACGCGCGCGACGAGTATCTCGTGGGAGTAAGTTTAAACGGGGAATTTACTCCGAGACTTTTACAAATGGTCTCGCGAATACCTCGGCGTGATTAGGCGAAGCGCTGCACACACACACACACACACAGATAGGAGTACATTTACCACACTAAGTGCTCGGCATAGGATTCGGAGAATACGCTCATTAATTCCTATTAAAACGGTGCCACGTTGCATATCTTGCACCTCACTTTGATTCTAATTATTCAATTAGGATTACTCAGGTGGTTACGTCACAGCGCGCAAGCTACATTGTAGAATTATATTCCCCCTTATACAATAGCATGATTATTTTGCTTGATTACAATGCGTGCGTGTGTGTAATCGGATACATGCAGGCACGTAGATACGCATTTATGGTAGTATTTAGCAACCACCACCCCTGCGAGCTGGTGTGAAACGCTAGGAATCTCCTTGCACCGTTGCTTTTCCGTTTCCTGGATCGAGGAGAGAACTCTCCTCCCTAGTTCACTGGAGAACTAGTCGCTGCGGAGTGGGAATGGTTGTATTGTTCTCCGTGTCGAAGAACACGAACCGAGCTCATCCTGCATCTCTGGAGGAGAGGATCCGTGATCCTCTGGAAATAATCCCCTCGGTTTATTTCCCTCTTCCGTCGAGAAGCTTATTGTAAACGCTCGGGATTTCGCGTATTACTCTCCACAATTTCCCATTTTCCTCGAAGCTCGCTCGGTTGCCGGTGAAACTTTTGGCAAAAAGTGGAGAGAGAGAGAGAGAGAGAGGAGAGTACTTCCGGTATCGGTTCTCTCTTTCCCGAAGAGCGACGCTCCGGCGACGGAATCTTCGTCGACCTGGTCTTTCGAGACACCCTCGTGTACCCGCGGGACGTTTCATCCCCAATCGTTGAAAGCACGAAGCGTGGCGACGGCGCCGGAACTTGTCGGAGTCTCGTTACTCGCTAATCGTGGCTGCGCCGAAATAGTTTCCGCGGGAATCAAAGCATCCATTATTTTAGCGAGCGAGGCACCAGCAGCTACGGTCCAGGTCTGGCGTTGTCAGCCACAAAGCAAAGCCGGAATATAGCAAATTGGAATGTGAAACTTTCGTGGAAGCTTCGTTATAAGCTCCCCTTGCTCGGTTCCAATGGTCGTCGTATCCTGACTGGTACCCCGGCCAGTTTGAGTGTGCCACGCTCGAAAAAAAAAAAAAAAAAAAAAACCAGATTCCTTCGAGGCAAAACAGAGAAACGTTCTCTCGAGGAACGACTCGGTGCGGGATATCCCAGTTTCACGCGAGCGGAGCTTTATGGAAGTTCCGGGAGACGTTTCCCCTAATTAAATTCACGGCCCGCCTCCGTGTTAGCCTTCCGTTAATAAAGAAGTCGTGTAATGCGATATAAAATACGTAAAATTTACACAGGACGCTTATTACGCGTCTGGCTAGGAGCCATTAGTCCCGCGTCTATTAAATTTATTGTCGAGCAACGAATATCACTCGGAATGTTGCATAATGGTGCACTAATGGCATTTCCGGCGCGATAGTGGTAGTAACGAACGGTAGCGATAGTAAGAGCAACGACGGTAGCGGCGCACTGGAATCAGTTAAAAAATGAGTAAATTGATAGACTCCATTGTCCGATTGCCAGTCGAATCCGCCATTATCTACACGTGGAGCCTCAAGGAAATAATGGCTATTAAGTATTGCTAATAATAGATTGGACGGAGTCTCGGTGAGTAACGACGTTACAAGCTTTTCCACAATTATGGCCTGACACGTGGAAAGTAATCTCGCAATCAGTATTATCGATCACGTCGAACCTTACGAGAATGCCATTCAAAATTAAGCCCCAGCCCTAACGCTCCAATAACGATCATAGTCCACGCGAGCGAGCCACCGGCGAACCGGCGAACCAGCGAACGAGACACCGAGGCAGAGCCGCCATTTTTTAAAGACGAATGTTTATGCAAATTTGCGCTCCAATTACAGAAGTATTTAGCGTCCGGATATTAGCTCCCGTTTATCAGGCGATTCGTATAACTTTTCAAGCAAACAAGGGAACGTTATTTGCATTGGATAATAAGGTTTTCAATGAGAGGAGCCGAGGCTCCTTTCATACTACTACGCTGCTAGAAATCTCCGAGACCCTCAAAGACACCGAGAGGCCCCCACGCTAAAACGAGGGGAGCCTGCGCAACATGCAAAATATGCCCCTCGAGCTGTCTCAAGGCGTTTTTTACGCGCAAACGCCATTTTGCCGATTGGCCAGACCACTCGACTCTTTTTCCACGTTCAGCGGTCTCTTCACTCGAAAATCGACAATTTCATTGGTTTTTTGGGGAAAATTCGAAAATTACCCATCGAAAAGAATTGCTCGAGACAGGTCTCTCTCTCTCTCTCTCTCTCTCTCTCTCTCTCTCTCTCTCTGGGCCTTATATTCTATATCTTCTTTCATCGTTATATCTCTCTTTGAGGAAAACATTCGTATTTTCGTCCCCGACGTCGATCGCGGAAAATTTGAAGCTCGAGTTTTCACGCGGTTCTCGCGTGAACGCGCTTTCGTCCAGACTCGACGAATCTTGTTCGCGTTTTCTTTTCCTTGAGATTTCGCAACGTTTAACGAATGTGCCAGTAGAAGCGAGCTCCTGGGAGAGAGAAATAAGAGAGTAACTGGCGCGAACGCACTAGCGATAACCGTAAATGGAGAACCCATGATCGAAGATACTTTAATGCTGGTCTTTCCTCGAGAATACACACGAGCGGCAAATAGGATTTTCTCTCCCCTCCCTCCGACTCGGATTAAGGAGAAAAAAGTTGGAGAAAAGGAGAAAAAAAGAGGGAGAGAGCGAGAGAGACAGAGCATTGGCAGCTTGAACGGCAACACAGACGAGAGCACATTCGCGATCAAAGTGGTTCTTGAAATTTTTCATCTGGAAGCAATCGAATCCTACACAAACGATAAGTATACTCGGCCATCCAGATAAAGAGTGAACAACAAGAGCAAAGTCAAATGTTTCCGGTATCGAATCTGCCTTGCTAAATTGACAGGAATTTCGCAATCGCCTCAATGGAGTTCGCGAGAAAGAACAAGGGCGGAGGAGAGTAGAGGAGAGAAGATTCTCGAAAGGAAGCAAAGAAATGAGTTTATTGCTTAATGAGATGAGATTATCTGTATTGGTCGATGTCTCGTCAAGTTGGCGGATCAAAGTGAAGAAGAAGGTGTGTTGTGTGGCCACACATTTAGCCGGGCATCGCCAGCTGTATAAACTGAAGCGAATATGCACATCAACCACACGGAGCTTTGTCCTATATAGATGAAAATCACCGGCACACAGTTATATTTTCTCTCTCTCTCTCTCTCTCTCTATGCGCGGAAGATAAATGAAAATTCTGTTATTTATAGATGGCCCGTAGGCAGAAATAGCGTTATTCCTTTACCCCCGGGGATTCCTTTAAAAAGCTTCCAGCATCTCCGCGCGATGCTGATTGACATCCAAATTATCCATTACAATAACAATCGGACGTCACGGAGTAGTCGATTGCCAAGATTCTGTCCGGGTAGCAATCGTGTACTCCTATCGCGCGATGATCACGCAGTATCGATAATGCCGATTTATTAAGAAAACGGGTCGGGGCGAATAAACGCGAAATTTTCCAAATTCATCGAGAGCCTCCCGTGGGAGGAGGCAGCGCGAGAGCTATAAATCTTTCCGAAGAGATTTACCGTGCTGAAACTGTATCTTTTGGCAAAATTGCGATGGGTACGTCGAAGTTTGAGCGCGACTTGAAACTCGAGAACCGCTCAACCTTAAGGTCGCCCGAACGTTAAAAGGGGATGGAATTATCGGGGAATGAATACAAGTTTCGCATCGTCGACATTCATCAAATCACATTATTGTATTCATAATGGATTATGGACTGATAAAAGTAGTCGAGTTTCAATATGGCGGCTAGCCGGTAAGGAAGGTTACATTCTTAGCCCCCTCCTGACACAAAGTCCCTATTATTTGCTGCTGAAATTCTCCCATGAATGGCGAAAGCTATTTGAGTCGTGGGATCAGCATTACCGTCCTCGCTTCTTCCCGGGTATCTTCGAAGAAACTTATCGAGACGTTGAAAGCGGAGATGGGCCCGTGGCGAAGAATGAGAATGAAATATGCATGAAAGGGATAAACTTGAATCGCCGATCACCTTCCGAGGTGACAGTCGATGGTTGTGCTGGCCACCTATATCCGTAGTGGTGGTGGTGGTGGTGTCCCGTTGAAGAAATGCAAGAAACACGGGGCAAACTCCCATCGACGTAACCGTATTTTCACCTCCTCCTCCTCCTCCTCCTCTTACCCCCGAGCAAAGTTCCTTTGCAGTTACGTAAATCAGTGGACATTGTCCAGCATTTCCGTGAGAGCTGGCGGGCGCCATTTGTAAATTAGCCGAGACGTCGATTGAACGACTCGTGAAGGCGAATACTCCAGGGTGCCATTATCCCCGAGGAAAAAGCCCCGGAGCCTCTAAGGGTCGGTGCTGACTCCGGTATCTTGGAGTTTCTCGGCACATCCGCCAGTTACTCGGAGCGTGGAAACCATTTCGCCAGGATTTCCTGAGAAAGAACCCTCTTGTGCACGTACAACCTAGAGCAACGGTGGGTAGCACGCGCAGCGGACGTAAATTCCTCCCGCTGAAGTTCCTCCGGGGAAACTGGATCACCCTCTACTCCCTGTATAAAGCTGCGATGATGATGATGGCCACGCGGAACCGCAGAACTTTCCGAAGCCATTCAGAAGCTAATTAGTCCACGTGGCGTATGAAAGTCTCAAGACTCGCCAAGTCACGGATATCCTCCGGAACTTCCACCCCTCCCCCTCCCTAGTTCCGGTTCTGGTTGCGGCAGCGACTCATTTCGCTCCCAATTACCGTAGAGGGTTGCGCCACGTTCACCGTCGACCGGAACTACACGACGACGATGACGACGACGACGACGACGCCACGTTCTTACGATTCGATCTATTCCAGCACGTCCCAGTCCGAACGCAGTGTGCGAAATAAACGAGGCGAGTTTGTCGTTAATCGTTTGCCAGACCTCCGCTTATATTGTCAACGTTGATAAAAAGAGCGAGCGGAAGATGTTGCTGCGCATATTTTTGCATATTCGAGGCAGCGCTCTGGGAGCTTTGGGTCACCGCAGTGACAAACTTTGATAATTCGCGACTGATACGCTAAATGCACCGCTGTTGTATTAATAAATAGCATTGGAGTATTTTCGTCGTTTAGGTACGCGTCCTCTCCGTATTCTCGCTGAACATCCGGTTTCACCTGTGAGACGTCCTCCCTCAGAGAGAATCGCTGGATTCCCGGGAATCCGGCAGGGGACGGGAGGGGGAAATTGCACGGCGTTTTCCAAATATTGGTATCGGAGAATAGGAAGCTTGCGTCATCGAAGACATGTGTACGTTGATAATTCGAAGCGTCTCATCGGAGATGATAAAGAGCAAGGCAGCATTGTCAGATAGCGACGGTAGTGTTAGTGCTGGTTGTTCCCTGAAAACACTGGGAAGATTCCCAGTGTAAAAAAAAAGAACGACGGGAAACTATTGGTTCCTATTGGTCGAGAAGTTACATGTGCCGCTGGGCTGCTGCTGCTGCTGCTGCTTATTATCATCCGTACGGCACATTAGCAATAATTGCCAATACGTTTAATGGCGCGATTACCGAAGGAAATTTATGTGCAGTATCCGTCGTATTTATTTGGAGAGATAGTCTCGAGCATCCGGCGCTTCACACGCACGCGGTACTGCGTTTTACGATAATCGCGAGTGTCGGTAAATATCGGCAGGATCGGCTGTTTATGAAAATCTCCGAAGAACCAGAAAAATCAGCGGAAGAGGAAGGGGGGCGGAGGCAACGGAACGACGCGTCTCAAGTTGAAAGACTCGCGAGTTGCTCAACGAGGGGCACCGGCCAATTTGCGAGCTATCGATTTTTTGCGAAAACAGGAAAAGGCGCGTAAAACAACAAAATTGCACCGTGATTCACGCGGTGCACGTGGATCGATAACGAGGGTAATTCGAGATCTTTGTATCTCGTGCTGCGGGAACTCTTCGAATATCCGTGTTCCACGCGTTTCGGAAGGTGCTGAAACTCTCTCAAGGACAGTCGCGTTCACTAACACGCTTCGTTACTTGCACAGAATCTCATAGTAAATAAATAATGTTAAGAGAGAGAGAGAGAAATGAAAATATCATCACAAGTCAATATCTGTTACAATCATTTTATTCGTAAGAATGGTTTTTCTGTATGACAAACATTAATTTGTAATATTACGTGCGTACAAAAAAAGGAAAAAAAAGAAAAAAAAAAGGAAAAAATGAGGTCGAAGACATAAAAAAGGGTGGGAAAAAAGGGGAGAAGAAAAACGGGGGAGTGAAGAAAAAAAGAAGAAGAATAATGAGGTGGGTAGGATCATTTACGTTCCGTAGCCAATGACAGTTACTAATTAGAAAGAGAGAGAGAGAAAAAAACAACGCACTCCACCAGCGTACTCTCGATCGCTTCGAGCACTAGTAACACAATTAATCCATCTACGATTACGCATACAAAGTTCAATAGATACTTGTAAATTCTCAAGCTTGCGTGATTAATAATAGGTAACGCATCTCGTGTTGCGGAATGGTTCCGTGCCGCTGAAATAATATCATTATTCTGGATCTTCTTACCGTAATGCGCTTAAAACGCGAATAATTTCGCCATAAGGCCGTCACCGACACCGCAAAAAAAGCGTCATATTCACACGCGTGCGTGTTCGTGCATCGAGAGGCACATAGACGAGCGCGCGCGCGCGCACGCGCCGGTATATGCCCACGAATGTATGAAATGAATAAAGATGACGAGAATCTTTTGGAAGGATTCCAGGGAGATTCCGGAGGGGATTCCAGGATCGAAATGGGCCCGGATCTCCCGGTGTTGCGAAACGCGAGGATTTTCAGTCTTTGTCTTTGTCTTTGTCAGAGCGAGTTTGGTATCCAAAGCGGGCAGGATGCTCTGGAGGATCTACGTACTGTACGACGTATAATTCGTGCCGCGAGAGAATGTTTGCCGTAACAGCGAGCCCTCGCGTGGCTCGCGGAGGGAACACTCGCTCTGATAGGAACGAGCACGCCGCCACTGGCTGCTTGCCGAGTATCTTACAAAACGCAATTGGACACGTGTAGACCCCCCGTTGAAAGCTGGTTCTCCTCCCGCTGAAATACTCTGGAAGAGGGGGGGGGGAGGGTCCCCGGGCCCGATCAGTAGGCCGGGACGCCATTCGCGCGAACCGAATGGGAGCTGGTCTCCCTCTTCCGGAGCTTCAGCCAAAAACCTCCCTCCGCCATCATTGCGAAACTCTTCTTGTTGAACTTGAGGGGGATCCGCGTCTTTGCGCACGGCTCCAGCTCGCAGCAGCGAATCAGGTGAAAGAGCACGACCTTCACTTCCATGAGGGCGAACCTGTTCCCTATGCACATCCTCGGGCCTACCCCGAAGGGCATGTACACCGAGGAGTTTACGGACCCGTCGAGGAACCTTGTAGGGTCGAACTTCTCGGGCTCGGGGAAGTACTTGGGGTCGCGGTGCAGGGAGAACGGGGAGAACCAGATGGTCATCCCGGGAGTGACGGTGAACGGCTTACCACCGGGAAGCGCGGCCGGGAGTTCGAAACTGTTGACGCAGACCCGGTCCAGGAAGGAGGCCTGCGGGTACAGTCTCAGGGTCTCGTTTACCACGGCGTCCATGTACTTCATCTTCTTCAAGGCGTCGTAGCCCGGTTTGCCGCCAGTTTCATTGACCACCTGCTCGACCTCCGAGCGAAGCTTCGCCTGGATGTCGGGGTTCGTCGCGAGTTCGTGCACCAGGAAGGACAGGAAGGTCGACGCGGTGTCGAATCCGGCGAAGAAGAAGACGAAGGCCTGTGACGTCATATCCTCGATGCTGAGGTCCTTGGAGAGGTCGTTCTTGTCCCTGGATTCCATCATCAGCTGAATCATGTCGGGTCTGCTGATACCCCTCTCCTCCCTGGTGCGGATGGCCGTGCTAATGGCGTCCTGGAAAAATTTCGCCGCCTTCCGGCTAACCATCCGTAGACCGAGCAACTTGGTCAGCAGGGGAAAGTTTTTCCCGAGGAAGAACTTGGTGGAGAGGATCCCGTCAAAGTTGGTCGCCTGACCGCCCAGGACGAAGAACTCGTTGTTGGGGTTCCTCATGGAATCGACCGTCAGCCCGAAGGCGCAACTGGCGATCACGTCGTTCGTGTACCTGGCGAAGGCGTCCTTCATGTTGGTCACCCCGCCGAGCCTCGACTCCTCGGCAAGGTACTCGACAAAGTTCTCCGCGCATCGGCACACCAGGTCGAACATCGTCTTCATCTTGGCCGCCGAGAACGCCGGACTCAGCAGTTTCCTCATCTCTCTCCATGCCTGTCCCCGTAACGCGAATAAGTTTTTCCCCACGAGGGGGTCCGTCACCTCGTCGATGAACCCTCGGTGGTCGCTGAAGCAGTCAAAGTTCCTCACCGCGATTGACGTTATCAACTCCGGGTCCCGCACCAGCACCACCGGGTTCGCAAAGTCGTAGAACCCCACGTACTTGGACTCCGGTGACAGATTGTACGCGCTCTGCACCACCTCCACCATCGACTTCTGCCGGAAGATTATGGCCGCCATATTCCCGAAAATCGGTACCGGCTTCGGGTGGACGATGCCGGCCTTCTCGAACACGCTTAGGACCCGCCGGAAGTAGTAGAAAACGGTGAAGCCCACCGCTATCAGAGCCAGAACCACCGTCGATGGTTCCATACTCGTCGTGGTCGTCGTCGTCGTCGTCGTCGTTGCTACCGCTGTTCCTGGGACTGTCACTGGTCGTGCTACGAGCGTTTACGAATCCGAAGATAGCGTGCTTCTTGCTCTTCCAAGATACGAACAACGACTACGCGCCTACTTGATGACGAGCCTGTAGATGTACTGTGCGCTTATGGTTATCACGCGCAGTATCTTGACGGCAATCGTGCCTCGGGAAGAAGTTACAGTGCTGGCAGCACCAACGTCCCTCACCCGCGACTCTTGCCCTTGAGTAGCGTCCGCATCCCCGTCCGCGGCCCGAAGGAGGGGAAGGGAAGGGAAGAGAAGAGAAGAGAAGAGAAAAGGGGGTGGAGTCCAGAGTTTTCCAAGACCCGAAAGTACCAGCGACTCCCGTGCGCCGTTCAACTTCCGGCTAAAAGTGATCGTCGGGACTTTGCGATCCTCGTGACCTTGCTCGGCGGCTCGCTCCTCTTCAACGGCATCGGCCGGACAACCGGAAGTGGTGGTTTCCCGGTGATTTTTTCTACCGTTTCTCGTACCTCTGGGGAGACGAGGGAAGGGGGCGATGCACCACTTGTCTCCTCGCCGCATTCTTTCGTACACTCGAATTCGCGACACTTGTGCAAATACGCGTCGAGTGGCCGAGGGGAGGGGGAGTCCAGGTCTTTGTGGGGGTCTGGCCGAATGGCCCTCTCACATGACAGCCACGGTGCCGACGGATGATAATCCTTCGGCGAAATTCCTCGGCGACACTCGATCGAGTCTGATGTAAACGTCGATTAATTAGCTCGGCCGACCCTCCGACCGCGTCGGCCTTTACTCATTTTTTCAGGCACTCGCTCACGATTGCGCAACTCGCCTGAAAGAGAGTCTATGGGGTGGTAGGCCCGGTGGAGAGATAATTTCATCATTCGATAGGAGAACGCGCTCTTAATCTATTCACGCCTCTATAATTATGCGAGCACAGAAGCATGGGAGTGGTGATAGCTGATAATTACTTGTAATGAAAATACATAAAATGATAAGGCTAATCGTATAAATTGTGAAATTGATTATAGCACGTATATACATTCCTCGCAGATATTATATAATTGCGCCAACCGAGAGAACATCGCACAATACCCGGGGTTCGACAAAAATTTATCTATCGCGCGAACGGCTCTCTCTCTTCTAGCCACTGCACGCTCTTAAGTGCGAAACTTTTCTCGCTTCGCTCTCTCTCTCTCTCTCTCTCTCTCGTTTCTTTTTTTTTCATTTTTCTTCTTGCCTTCTCTCTCCGTTGTCCCTTGCAGATTTCCCCCTCCCCTCTCTCTCTCTCTCTCTCTCTCTCTCTCTGTCTGTCTCTGTTTCTCTTTCCATATCTCCTGCCGTTTCCCCCCGTTCCCTCCCTCCCTCCCTCCCCCTCGCGTCCTTCGCGCGCTATTTCTCCTCTTCTCTCGTATCATCGACTCGTACGTTTGCGCTCCACGTGCAATTGTATGTAAAAAGATAAAATTTGCTCTATTTACCGAATCGCCTGGGCATACATACATAATCTCGATGATAAGTTCTTATTGATTTGATAAAACGACAATAGAGCGGGGAAAATGAGAGGAGGTCTTTGTTCTCCTTATAGAATATCGCGGCGTGTAGCTGAAAGTATCTTGTCCTACTAAGAAGATCAAAGTTCTTCGTTAAAGACGAGCGAGCCGGCATCGCCACCGACTTCCAAGAAAACAAGTCCACCGCGTGTAACGAGCAGTCCCACAACTTGCGCGATACCTGCCAGGGGATTTCACTCCGTTCCATCCGACTATTAGCGCCCGTCAAATAACGTTGTTAACTTGCTTGACAAATTATACACGCGCGCAGCTCTACGTACATCGCGTTATTGCGATTATTGGTCTCGCTGCGCCAGTAGTATTGTGTCCAATTAAATTCGCTCAAATTATTCCCGACCTTAATTAATGTACAGCAACGGATACACGCGTATTCTGCCAATATTTGCAGAATCGCCTTTCCATCCTCTTTATCCCGCGGCTGGCGAGCGAGCGCATTTTTTTGCGTAGAATCGAAGCCTCCTCTCTCCGCGAACTCGAAATATCCGCTTCTTATTTTACCGTCGGTAACTCGATAGGCGATTTGCGTAAAAGGGTCGTCGTCGTCGTCGTCATCGTCGTCGCGTCACTCGTGACATCTCCACAATATTGCAATCGACCTGTAATCCCGTGAAAAGGTGCTCGCGTGCGCGCGAGCACGCACGTCGCGTGATTATGCAAAATCTGACGGATAAGAACGACTGCAACACTACTGACGTGAGGGATTGTCTGTGTTTTTTTTTATTTAAAAAAATTTTTTTTTAACGAGGAAAACCAGGGGCCCGATGAATAATTCCGCGCGACAATTATACCTCCCAGCTATTTTTCGATGGTCCAATAACCAGGCGGGGGAGGAGAGTCCACCCGACAGTTTGCAGGATCGGGTAACATTGAAATTCGGTCGATCGGGTGACTGCGCTAATTTGTCGCCAACCTTTTAAATGGCGATCCATTAAACGATGCGTCTCACCCCCCTCTCCACTTCCACCACTCAAAAGGTAACGCGAGTGTCCCTTCGACAAAAACCCTGGAGCAACATTTGCCCCAGCAATGCGGATGTCGGGAGCCGCGCGACGATTGGTTAATCGTCGAAATCGACGAATCCCATCTCGCGGGTCAAAGTTCACGTTCAATTAGTCGATCACGGGTTCCTCTCGGATAATTGAGGGTAATCGCGCGCTGCAGCTTCGAGGCGGGGCGAAAAAGTTCCGGGCCGGTCGAAGGAAAAACACGCGAACCTCGCGATTTACCTAGAGCCCCGTGTGGCTGAGCTAAATACCAGGTTATAAATATAGATAGGGTTTCGAGTGAAATGCGCCACACGGCTCTCTCTCTCTCTCTCTCTCTTCCCGTGTTCCTGCGCGATCTTCGGCCATCCTCCAAAACTTCCTAGGCTTTGTATTTAAAAGCGCGCGTGTGCGAGTGTAGCTTTCCGGCACTCGAGTCGAGTGTAAACTTATTGAACTCGTTTCAATCTAGATAGAGCGCCCGAGAGGGGAATCACCGTGATAACGAGCGAAAAACTTTCAAATATTTTCTAAGCACGTTCCTTCCCGAGCAGCCGTCGGATAATAGTGGTGAATCATGTTTCGCCCAGTCCGGAAAATCTATCGGGAGATGTGTGCCGGAAGTATGGAACGAATTAGGGGGTGGGGGACAGCCAGGGGACAATGAGGAGGGTGGATATGCGCGCAACGCCGTTACATCGCTGGAAGGTAAATTTGGCTAGGAATATTACATCCTTGGCGCGGGTTTGCAGTGGATAAAAATGAAAATTGTTATGCACCCTGGAACGCGGAGGGGAATTGTTTTTTAGCTGCACAGCACATTCTTCCAGGAGTTTGCTTCCTAGATAAAGTGGAAAATTGTTCTTATGCATACCGGAATGCGTGGGAGGATTGTCTCTCGTCTCCTGCTTTTTTGCCCCTTTTTTATTATTCCACTTTTGGCTGGTATTATCCCGCATGTTTCTTCGTTTCATCGTTCGACGTGTTCGCTTTGTCACCGGGACACGGCTCTCAGGGCTCTCGTCCTGTTTACGATGCTGGTGCTGGTGCTCTGGTGCTTGGCGGTGGCGAATGGTGCCACCGAGGAAGCTACATATTCGAATTCCACGACACCGACCAGCAGGACCCCTCTCGGGTCAAAACTAATCTAACAAATGGACGATAAATAAATCCTGCATCCATTCTCGAGGAAACCAGTCGAAATGCGAAAATAAAAAGATATCATCGTCAAACAGAGAATAAAAGGAAGGAAGGAAGGAAGGAAGAAAGAAGGGTGGAAAGAAACAGAAGGGGTAGAAGTGGGTAGGAAGCGAGAAAGAAAAACTGCGTTGCTCGACACTTTGGAGACTGATATTTTTCCAACTACGAGACATACGGATTTTTGCTCGGACAACGCCTTCCATGAAGAAATTCTTCATTTCGAGCGCAAGCTACTTCCTCCGGACAGCGAGGAAAATACAAGTGTATCGTTATTCGAGCGTGTTACCATTCCTAGAGATGTAAAGGGAAAAGTGCGAACGTGTAAAAATTTGTAAACCTCGATAGAATATTTGTCAGACTCTGAAAAGAATCAAAGTATATAAAAGGAGAGTCTTCGTGGAAAGAGTTTCCCACCCTTCCTCGAGTGTCCGTATGTGAATTAAATATTTTGGTACAATAGGCAAGATTCGGTATAGTTTGGCAGGAAATTGTATCGAGCCTTGTATATCGTCCGATGATAAATTCGGTCTGTTGGTCAACAGACGATACGAGAGAGTCAATATTTTTAGAGGGCATTTTCCAAAGGGGTGCGAACGGGCAGACTGGCATCTTTAGAGGAAATTTATAGCGTCCAACGACGCGCTCCTTTATGGTAAAGTTCCTTAGCGCCATTAAGAAGGGCGCGGGAACCCCGCGGGAGAGTAACACTCTTTAAGATGAGTACGCGTCGAATATCACAAAAGGTGAGTGATTTTCCCGCAATGTGGATTCGAATTCTGAGGGCTGGTCCCTCCGCGTCTATCAAAGGGATAGCGAGGAAGGAGGGTCTAGATAAAAGCCCTGGGTACCCCATCGATCGCGCACGCAGAATCTATCCAGGTCCTTCGTAAAATAGTGCTGGGAAAATTTTCCATGTCAGGGGATTTCCCGACTAACTGACCTTCCCCCGCTCACCCCCGTCTCCGGTGCACTTCCTTGGGCAATTTCTCATCTCTTTCGCGTGTATCGCTCCGTCCTGCTGCAGTATTATTCATTTTTCCGACGTTTCTCCCTAATTCTTAAGCCAGAGGAAAATCGACGAAGGCTCGTCGTTTCCTCGATTCGATCCTTCCTCATCGCGTTGTTTCGCTCTTATTTCACTCATTCCTGCCGTCGCCATTTTTCTTTCGAGGAAAATTGCTTGCTCGCTCGCTCGCTCGCTCCGAGCTCGCCGAGTTTTCCGAGAGTGCTGAAAAATTCAATATTGCAACGATTCGCGGTGTCCGGAACTGCAGTGCTATCGAGCGATATGAGAAATTGACGGAGGATTACAAATTAATCTGCAGGATGTGAGAGAATGCCAGCCGTTTCGAAAGATGAATGGTGT
This sequence comes from Sclerodermus sp. 'alternatusi', assembly GCA_037305995.1. NCBI lineage: Eukaryota > Metazoa > Arthropoda > Insecta > Hymenoptera > Bethylidae > Sclerodermus > Sclerodermus sp. 'alternatusi'. Next base: position 4,432,776 of record CM074551.1, read on the forward strand.
GCCCGCTTACATAAGCCATGGGTATTTATAAACAGTTCGAAAATAGCCGACAAATCGCGTCGATGCGCGATCGACAGAATAATGCCCATGCGGCTTCGAGCAATTTGGAACGATTTTTCTCTCGAAAAAATGATGCTCCCGCGCCTTTCAGCCCCGCTCCCCTCGAACAAGATGTCAAACATTGAAATTAATGGCACGCCAAATTTACCACCCCCTTCCCCTCCCCCCGTTCTCATCAACCGGTGAAAATTCGATCCCTGACCCGACCGAAGGATATTAAAAAGATTCCCTAAGATTTTCTTCAATTCCTTCTAATTGATATAAACAGCGGTTTTTTCTCTCGCTTAATTAATCTTACCGAGCAAGTTTCGCTTTCTCAGCCTTCTCTCTCTCTCCCCGCTATCCTCTATAATGTATCACTGTTTTTTTCTTTCTGTTTCTCCCCCTCTCCCCTCATTTAAGTTTCGTGATCCGAGTAATCCATCACGAATGATAAAAAATCCACTATAAGCTCAAGTTTATAAAATGTTGGAAGCTGTGCAGTAATGCTCGATTGCTTATTCAGCCAGTTTAATATAATGAGAATCCGTTTAAAGTACATTAAATCGTAACGATAGGATGTACGCGGGCCTTAACGTTGATTTTTTTTTTTCAATAACTTGGAAGGGAAGCACGCGGAGGGTGGGTAGTAAAATACGCGGAGTACAACATGTCGCCGGTAGCAGCCGCGCGAATAGCAATTAAAACGAAGAAAATTATTCGACGGAGCCACGCGTTCGGCCTGGTTCGCTCGGATTTACTTTCCTGCATGATTCATTAAACTCATTTTCCTGGATACCCACGCTCGTTGCGCCGCTGTTGTAAAAAGCAGAGATAAACCAAAATTGAGAGCAGGAAAAACCGTAGGGAAAAACGAGAAAGAGTCTCGGCAAGAACTGTCATTCGCACGCGAGCGAATACAGGATTTGGAGGATTTTATCAAATTTATTTACGATTCAATTCCGATAATTCTCTCCCTGAACTGTCACCGTTTTAAAAGCACGTGGCTTCTCTTGTGCCGCCTACCGGGGCAGCACCTTTCACGAGGAGCGAAGACGGATGAGCTATTTCCAGATTTGTTTATATTTCAACAAGTATGCCTACGTGTAGCGTTACGTGTACAGCCGGGGGCAGAACTCGAGTCTCTGACCCCGTGTGCCAAGGGCTACACGTTCGATCGTCTTTCACATACCAGAAACACCACGTGGTGCGAGAGACGAATGCGTGCACGCGCACCATAGGAGATTGTCAGTGTGGTTCTTGGTGACGTCAGAAACTCCGTATCTGTCCCCGACTGTACATGTGCATAGTGTAGCATCATACATACGTGCGTACGCGACGCGTATGTGGGTTATGCCAACGGTGTTCCAACATTAAACGTGTAAGGGATGAATATTGGTCTCTCTCATTCTCTTTCCGTCTAGAAAAAATCAACTGCGTCAAACAGACCGCCCTACTTTCATATGGCGATAATCGATTTACGCGAAATTTCGCTATTATCACTCGGAGACTTTGAGGCTTTCGGTTTTCACGCGGTGAACTGAAAAAGAATTTCGATTTCAAGCGGTTTGAAAAAAAAGAAAAAAACGAGAGAGAGAGAGAGAGAGAGAGAGAGAGAGACAGAAGGAATCGATGAGAGTGGCAAAGGCAAGCAACGCGCGTGGACGCACGTATATGTAAACCGGTGACGCGTATTCGCGTTTTATGGTGAAATCTGTTAATCTGATTCGCGCAGGATGGCGTTTCGTTAAGGACAGAGTGCCGCCAGGTTCTCTCAACGTTTTGATTTCACGCCATTTATTCCATGAATGACAATAGCAACAAGAACGACAACGCCGGCGACAACGATAATTTTAGTCACCATTGATCGAACTTGCGCGTATCGAGTTTTCAACGATTCACCACGTGGCTCTCGATAAAAGAGGGTCGAGCACACACGCGCACACACGCACAGAGACTTATCGGGGTGTTTACGATGAAAATGTACGATCGCGATGCACCGATGGATGGCAAAACTCGAAATGAGCCGAGGGATGCGTTATCCGAAGATCGAGATGATTTTCATGATTCGAACGAACGAGAGCTATTTAAGGGAATCCTGGTGGATCTCTGAAGAAGCTTACCGGGATCTGATTGAGATTGATATCGGATCTGTCCCTGCTGGGGCAGTTGGTGGAGGAAACCCCGGGCGCCTGCTTGAAGCGTCTGCTGAAGCGCAGAAGGTTCCTCATGATCATGGTGTTCATGACGATTATTAGGACGAGCGGGGCTATCAGGCTGGCGATGCTGTCGATGATGCTGATGATCCTCATGGTCTCGAGGTACTCGATCTTCAACTCGCACAACTCGTAGCCGTCCTGGTTCTTGACCACCCCAGCGGTTATGAAGGCGTAGGAGTGGCTGGCCAGGGCGAGGACCACCAGGACCAGCACGATCGCCTTCGCCCTGGCGATGGTGCACATGTGCGGCCGATGAAGGGGGTACTGCACCGCGATGAACCTCTCCACGGTGAAGGCCACGATCAGCCAGACGCTGAGGGAGCTGCAGACCGCGCTAACGTACACCAGGGTCTCGCACCAGCCGTCCTTGTTAAACACCCTCCAGCCAATCGTGCTGTTTAACCACACCAGCAACAGCGACACCAGGAACCCAAAGTCGGCCGTCGCTAGGGCCGCCAAGTAGTAGCTCGAACTCCGCATCTTCAGATGCGTGTTCAGGAAGACCACGCAGGACAAGAGGTTCCCGATGAGGCCGATCAGGATGATGAAGGGTATGTAATACTGGTGGAAAAAGTCCAGTAGGAAGATCACCGAGTGACAGGCTTCCCGGGGTTCCTCTTCCGGTTCGATCAACACCTCCAGACTCCGGTTACGGTAGGCGTACATCGTCGTCAGGTTGCCCCAGGTCGTCGGAGTTGGCGGCGACCTCCGGACCCGAGCCAGCACCACGTCCAATGGCCGACTCGCGTAAACGCACCTAGAGGCCGACGAAGCTATCGTTCCTAGGAACATTTTGGCTGCTCGTCGTCGATGTTCTCTTCCGGTCTAGTCCTCAATTGTACAACATCCCACTGCTTCCACTCCTCTCAGAGTGCCAGCACTTTGCTGCTGCAAGTAGCTATTGTTTCTAGCAACCACGCGCACTCCTCGCGACTTTGTTTCTAATTTAAGGAACAAGCGCCACTCTCCCAGATGTTTTATTTCACGAACCCGCACCGCACGTTTAAATCGGGCCACCGGATTTTATTTATTTATCCGAACGCAGCTCCTACCGCTTTAACTGCTCGATGGATGTTTTATTCTCTGCCTCTGCTGCTGCTGCTTCTTCTTCTTCTTCTTCTTATTGTTGTCGTCGTCGCTGCTCTTCGTCCTCCTCTTCGCCTTTCCTAATATTTCGATTGAGCGAGTCGCTCCCTCCCCCCGCAAGATCCACGTGGAATCTCGAAGAAGGCAACGACGGGACCAGCGGATTTCCGCCGGATTTTCTATGTCGTCTATCGACTCGTCGATATTCCTCGTTTCCCGCCTTTCAATATGTGATGGTGGTGGTGATAGGCGTCCTCTCCGTTTTCGGTATCGCCTGCTGTAAATTCCCAAACACCCCAGGGGGGGGGGGGTGCAACGATTGATGGAAATCGGACAGCTTCGAGACTCCGCGAGCTTTCCGATAGAGACGTCGAAAGCTCGTTTCAGCGGAGGAGGGGGGACTTAGGCTCGAAGCTGCTTAGGCATATTCTGCAAAACAATCGATAGGGAGACTCGCTTACTTAACTCTATAGTTGACGACAACTGTAGCGCCGACACGGTGTCGCGAGTGTGCTGGAACGACGTAGTTCGACGTGGTTGCTCCGCTTCAGCGCACTCGCACCCCCATACTTTACCTCCCTCCGATCATCCGTTTTCCACGGGAAACCCCCTCAAAAACGGATATCTCTTTCCAGAGAGATATAAAAGCGGAGAGGTGAAGAGAGAGAGAGAGACGCGTTTATCTCAAGTCTTCCAAATTCACCGTCTTTCGCGAAGGAACATAACGATTGCTCGTGATCTATCAATCGTCCTTCGTTTATCACCGGCGAATCGATCTCTTCCTCCTGGAGAAGACTTTTGAGTCTGCACTTGATTCCTCGCTGTTAAAAATCCACTGGTTTTTCGCACCGCGGACACTTGTCGGACTCTGGTGCTACTGCATGCGTGCGCGCCCGCGCGCTCGTGCGACCACGTCGCGTCGCGTCGCGTCGAGTTGTTTCACATGCAGCCAAAAGTTGGCCGGCGCAGTGCTCCGGGTCTCCGTCGCTCGCTTATTTTTTTGATCTCAGGCGACCCGAGGTGATTTGAGACCTGGTGCAAATTTTTCTCCGATCGCCGCTGCGTTTTTCCATGTTCTCTCTTCGAAGAGAGAGAGAGAGGGGGGGGGGAGAAGAGGGAGACACTCCAAGAGATCCGAAGGAACAGCACGAGCTATCGCGCAGCACGTAGCGTGGCGTGGCGTGGCGTTCGTTTAATTCTATAGTCGGAACGACCGCAAACGACCACTGGAATCTCTCCAAAACGATGAAACTGCTGCCGGTCCGGATGATTCTCCCAACGCGCTCGTTTCCTTCGCTTTTATTCGCGCCGATGGTCCACGACCTTGAAAGTGCACGCACTCCGAAGACCGGCCGTGACCCAGAGTTCTCGCGAGTTCAGCGACTTCTGGAAGTCGCCGTTTCCGCGCTCTCCGCGAAACTCCGGCGGCGTTTCCCGGAGAATCACCAGGTTGACTTCCGCGACACTCTCTCGGACTCGGTGAACTCGTTCTTCCTTTTCCACTCTTCGTGCCTCCCCTCCGCGAGGAGGTGCGATCGGAAGAAATTCGTGGAAAGAAGTTTGTGGGGATTTGGAAAAGTTGGTCTCTCGTAGGTGGTCGTCGCAGCAGTTCTCGCTGATGGCCGGGATGTCCAGGTGGTCTAGCCGGTTTTTTCGAGGATCGCGTGTGCTTCGCTGGGATTGGCTCGCGGTGTGACGCGACGGTAAGCGCCGTCGGACGAACTGCCCGCGCGGACGGAACTCCGCAGCGTCGGCCTGCCGAAAAGTTTGCTCGCATGCGCCCTGAGGATTCCCTCCGCGTTGTCGCCTCCTCGGCCCATTCATAACGACGCCATGCGATCTTCGATCTTGTTTCTTCCACCCATAACACACGCAACCTTTTCCCTAGACCTACCCTTCCCCCTCCCTCCGGTGATCGCACTATTCATCTATTAGAAGGGAGCAGCAGGTTCTCTCTCTCTCTCTCTCTTTCTGTCTTGATATCCCTCGATCTTTTTCTCTGATTTTTCATGCCAAGTCACCGGGATGAAATGGACCTGTTTACTCTTCCTTTCCATTCAGAGTCGCAAGCTCTTCCTTATCCGCCACTAGGTCGAGTCGTAAATTTCATTGGATCATTCCTCGGGGCAAGAGGAGTAGTAGGAGGAGGAGGAGGAGGAGGAGAGGAAAACGCTCTGCTCCGCGTGTACTTCCTGTGGAGGACGTTTCTACTCGCTACACAAGGGGAGATTCTATCGCGGTACCAACGTCTCGACCTTCGACTACCCTAATGAGATAAAATTGTTTGCTCTCGAAACTGCCTGCCGCTTCGTTTCGGCAAATTAGGCCGAATCGTAAATTTTCCGAGATCCCTCCTCTCTCGGGTCACCTGTTTTCGCACTTTTCATCTTAAATCGCTTCTCGAGCCTTCCCTTCCTTCTTAGCCGACGTCACGGGGGACAATGCGAGCAATCGCGTAACTATTCTCGGTGTAACGATAATGACAAAGGGGGGCGGGGGGGGGAAGGATATAACAAGATCGGGAAAGACGAGTCAACAGGTGCAACGAGGGAACCTTTCCTGAGCGTTATCTTCTCGTTTCCTTTTTTTTCTCTTTTTTCTTTCCAAAAGGCAGGAAGTCGAGTATTATTTTTTGACCGAGTCTCTGCGCGCGAAGAGGACTGCGTGACAGGGTTGCAGGAAATATCACATCTGGGAATCAAAACGGCAGTCACAAGGGGATTTATAGACTTGGTGGGAATATTCTCTTCTCGGCTATCTCTCCCCTCCCCTCTCCTCTCTCTTCACCTCCGCTGACTGCAGAGAACCAAAAAAGGGAGAAACGCTAATAAATTTCCCTTGATCAAAAGTTGCCTACCCGGAAGTGGAGTGGCATTTTGGAGCATCGATCAGCGGCGCTCGGTGGTTTTGAGTCAAGTGTTCCTTCCTCGGAAGGATATTAATGTTGCTGAACGAAAGGATAATACGAGCTTCTGGAAAAGAGGCCAGGGTACTTTCGCGAAAGACCAAAGGATACATATGTAAGACATCAGCATTAAAATCCTGGCAACCATCATTTTTCCATCCGCAATTTATTCCAGAGCACTCCGCGCCGAGAAATAAGGATGTTCCTCGAATATAATCATTTTCTAAGGGCGCAATTTAACTGTTTTACCAAGAAGAATGATTCCTTCCCACATTTATCACCTGTTACGCTAAAACGATTATGCATCTATCATATTTTAATAGACGTTATCGCGTTGCTCCATTTAAAAAATCCCGAATAATAGTGGAAAAAGATTTATAAAGATAATGGATCATTGTTTTCTCTTTGCCTCTCTTTATTTAGCGCTCCAATATATATATATGGACGAAAACTTTAACAAAGCTTATAATAATATTACGCGCCCTTATAGAAAACACCTAATTCCCGTTATACACACACTTATCATTAATTTTAATTATTCACACTTAGGTTATTACAGGGCTAACAAGATTAATGATTGGTGCAAGAAAGGAGATGTCTTTTTAAACGTGATTAAAAAGTAACGCCGTCTTCCCTTCCCCCCTTTCCCCTTTCCCCACCCACCATCTTCCTTCCAGTGGTCTGTCGGAAGCGCGGATTCAGGGAGTAAAAAGAAATGTAAGACGGGAACATTAGTCGATGTTTCTAGTTCTTTCGGACACTGATGTCTCTATTGTGTGGTCGAGAGTAGCTTTTTTCATCTAAATCTCCTAAACACTATCGTTACCCTACCCTCGGCTCCCTCGGGGCGAAATGTCTTTTTTGCTATTGGTGTTTTATTCTCTCCCGCCAGCTTCATCTTTGTAGTCTCCGCTATGTCGAAAAGATATAATAGACTGTATGGACGGACACTTCGCGAACTTGGACTAATGGCATTTACGCACACTTTTAATTATCGCATTTTCAATTATTGCAAAGTGAAAAGCAATTGTTCTCACCCAAATCTACCGAACACTCTCGTTATCCTATCCTCAACTTCTTCAGGATAAAATGTCTTTTTTGCCATTGGCGTTTTATTTTCTTTTGCCGGCGCTCCATTTTTCTGCTCCTTTAGTTCCTTTCAGCTAGTGGCATTTAAACAAACTCTCAATTATTGAATTTCCATCAAGAGCCCGTAGAAAAACTTTAGTTATCACCGGGGATAGGAGAGTTTTTATGGACACTGGGACATCGGCTGGTATCGGACCATCAAAATTTATTTTTTCTCCCCAGAGTGCTAATACTTGATTTACGTACCATTTTGTGGAATATATATCACTCTAAATAAGATTATCTTTTTAATAGCGCAACGCGTTATTGGACAATGCTCGATATAAAAAATTGTATGGATAAAGAAGAGAAAGAGGGAGAGACTATAAATTTTTAATCAGCCTTTTAAGTAGAGTCTTGTTTTATTTCGTCGATATTCCTTTAGATTTTCGTGGTACCTTACGCTATCCGACCCTTCTGTTTTTTTTTGCCGATGCTTGGGCACCCTCCTTTAATTTATTGACTCTTTCCTCTCACCCCTGTCTCCCTTTTTCCACTTTGATATTGACTTACATTCATTTCTTAGCTGATCGCAAACCAATTGCAATATTATTTTCTCCTTTATGCAATATTTTAATCTGTCTTTCTCCTTTTCTCTCCTCTTCTCCCCTGATCCTCGCTCCATCTCTCTTTTAATCTCTGTTTTCAAATAATTTTCTTATCGAGTAAAAACAGCTATCGCTGTATTTTCATACAAGATGAGAACATGAAAATCCAATTTGTATCTAGGGCTCTAATTATATGCTCGAATGACTTTTATGTGAACAGCGAAATATCGTAGAAGCATATTTTTGAAACGCATTATCACACTTAAATTGTAGGGTGGCGTAATCAAACGACAATTGTTTCACTGGGAGCGACAGCCCCTGTATAAAGCTTGCTTTTCATAGTAGCAATTCCGAAGTGAGTAATTCGCTTTTAAAGTGGAGATTTTAATAGATCGATAAAGCAAGCCAATGCCATTTACCCCTGTAAATGGCGAAATGGCACACATTAGCCGAATAAAATCTTTCGCGAGGGAGAAATCTTCTCTCGAGTGTAAAATCTGCGTTGAGCTTGAAAAATGAATGCTAGTTATCCCCCGTGATAAAAGTGAATCTCTAAGTAAGTACTCCTTACTTTGCGAAACAAAAAAAAAATAATAATAAAGAGTTTTTAATTAACACTACTTTTTTTTTCGCTCGTTTCCGATTGGTGTTTGAAAACTCTCATTGCGTTCACTCATTATGCATTTAAAATGCACACTCTCGCTCGAACCGTAGTTGAAAATAATCTTATATTCTTATTTATAAGCGCTTTACCCTCACTCTTACTCTCGCCTTGTCATCCTACATTATTATATGCACTTGAATTTAATGGAAACTTTCTAGGCTATTGTATACTTAATTTAGTCTCTGATTAATGAGAGTCTCTAAATCGATTTACTTTTTCTCGGCGCCACTAAAAGAAGCCATTTAACGTATCTGGTCTATGAGAAATTCACTGTCAGCATAGTTTACAAGTCAAGAGATGTCCAGGTTTCTTAAATTATTTACACTTATATAAAAAGATTATTGCATTCGCACATTTGCATATCTACTTTTCGTCCCCTATAACACGTCCAGACACTTTGGACTAGATTTTCAATCCTCTCGGGACTCTATTAGAAATTCTCATAACTTTTTCACGAGAAAAAAATTAAAAAAAAAAACTAATAACGTATGTAGATTCCAATTATGCAAATGACTCAAACGCGAAGGTACGTATCATAATATGTCTTTTGCAAGAGAAACATTTCCCTTCTTTTTGCAAAAAGCAAAGTTTCCCTGTATTTCTCAATCTCTCACTCGGAAAACACAAACGCAAAGCGGCGCAGTGCACGGGCGCCGAGGGAAACTCAAAGCCACGTTTCATCATATCAGAATAGCTGGATTTCTGTGCTTAGGATGAATTGAATTTCAAATTCGGATTCATCGTTATGAATTATTAGTTATTGTTAAAAGTTTCACAGTGGATGACGCAAAGCTACCGAGAGAAAGCCAAGTGTGGGGTTGGGGGGTGGAAGACCGAGAGCGAGAAAACTAAAAAACAAGAGAGAAAGCGAGAGAAAGAGAAAGAGAGAGAGAGAGAGAGAGAGAGAGGGAACAGTTTAGAACCTATTTATTTCCCGTAGAGCATCTTGCAGGAATTGACTTCCAGCCATAACGACCACCACACGGTCGAGCGTTAAGAGAAATATTTACTCGCTTGATCTCACGGTTGATCTTGCGAATATCGGGGGCGTTGAAATACCAGCGGAAATTCTTCCTCCGTATTACAGATTTTCGCTCTTGTGCATTCTTCCCGCAATCGTGCACTCCTACGCCCACGTGTATCAGTCACGAATTTCTACACGTAATTGCTGGCTTCCTCCTCAATGTAATTGAAGTAGACTGCTTATGCAACCGGGATTACTACCACCAGTACTACTACTACTGCTACTACCACCACCACCATTATTACTAATAAGACTCGTCACCTATGGTGGTTTCACAGAGAAGCCATGTACGGTTGCGAATCACGCGCCGAGACGGAGCACCGTCAGCTTTCGCCAAAAAAAAAAGAAAAAAAAGAAAAAGAGAATCAACTCTTTTACTGGCTCGCTTTTCGCTTTTCTTTCGAGGGAAAAATTCTCTCTCTCTCTCTCTCTCTCTCTCTCTCTCTGCGACAAGTCTCAGTTTTCCTCACTTTCCAGATTTCGTTCCAGCTCATTTAATTAGTCGACCACAAAGACAGTGCTTTTAATGGGAAACCAATAGTTCCGCATTTGCCGCTCCCTGGACATATTTTTCGGGAAATCCATTTTTCTGAGAAATCGATCGACAGATTTCATTAGCGAGATTCATTGTGTTTATATATATATTGTGTGTGTGTGTGTGTGTGTCAATCGTACCGCGAGGGATGATGCGACACTATTACCCGCTTCTCCAAGTATCGTTAATAATAATTTCTTGCCGGCGCGAGACATGTTATTCTTCCATCTTTAACACCGCGCGCCGGAATTGATTAAACTCGCTAATGGAATTTCTTATCTTGGCAGAAGAAAAAAAGTAATCTGAAGCGGAGAGTATAATGGCGCCGTGGAACGGAGAAATGGTAGTGGTAGTTGTGCCGCTAGAACTAGCACTGGCGCTGGTACTGGGCTGGGTGATATTGCGGTTCTTCGCAGCAACGAAACATTAAACCGATCCAGGAACATCATCCAGCGCAACGACAGGGGCAAAGTAACAAACAGCTGTGGGGCAGAGGGTCTCGAGACTTGGCGAATTTAGCAGAAATTGGAAATTTCAATGAGAGAAAGCATCGCGCGATAAAAAGCGTTACGTGGATTTCCGCGAAATAATTAACTCTCGCGGTTTCTAGAAGTTTGCGCGAGGGTGTGGCGTCGCCGCACCGCCATCCTTGGAATGGAGAGAATGATGAATCGCACTGGAACGTGTTCCATCTCCGTTCTGGTTGGGATCCATATTCTTGGCCTGGCTCGTTCGGAGGTTACCCGCTGACGCCGCTAAACGATCGCTTTTATTCATCCGCGGTGTTACGAGGTGCTAAAAGGCACCTGCACGCGCCACGAGGGTCAGCGCCTCTCTCCCACCCCCAACCCATCCCATTCCCGTGGACAATAACGACCGGCCAACCCATCATAAATAATGCAGGACTTCGTTTCTCGCGGTTTTTCAATTAATTCCACACCCCCTTCACCCTCCTTTCTCGTCTTCCTCAATTTACGGTCTGCGGCGATACTCGGAAAAAATTTTCCCTTCTCGCGTTACACGTGGCATTTGGGAGAAAAGTTGAGATTTTCAAGTTCCTCGACTTTATTTTTGATCCTCGACGGTGTTTGTCTCGTTAGAGTGGATTATTCGGGAGGACGCAGCGATGGGAGCGGGCTTGTGAGCGACGTGGATTAATATCGGTCGTTTTCAGTGCTACGAGGTCCTGAAGGATGCCTGCACGAGTCTGAAGGGTCACCAGCAGCCAAACGGCAAACCATTCGTCCCGGTACACACGAACATTCTCAATCCAAAATCTGTGACAATGGGTCAACTATATGGAGAGTACGACCTGGACACACACGAGTGGTACGTGTTAAATTTCATCGAAACGCACCAATACCACCACGCCAGTCCCATTTTGACGTCGTTACACCTCTCGTCCTGTCTCTCCCCTTCTATTCTTTCTCAACTTTTTTTTCCTCTTGCTTTTTCCCATGCGCACCGCTAGAGTAGGTACTCGGAATACTCGATTTGGGGATTTCTACAAAATGAACAAATCCCAAATCAAGCCCGATTCCACTGTTCTACGCCTGTTTCTCCGGAATTCTCTCTGTATTTTTCTCTCTTTTGCCTTTTTGCTTCTCTCTACTTTTCTCTTGGTTTTCTTTCGGTTTTACTGCTGCATTTTTTTCAAATACCAATCTCAAGCCATTATCAAGAGAGTGCGACGTGATTTTAAGACAAGAGAACTTTATGGAAAGTATAACGCGTTTATAAGTATCTTGACGAAAACCTTTTAGAGGCTGAACTCTCGTTGCCCATGGAATTTCCCGTTCTCGGAAAACCAGGTGGTTTCTGGATCTCCCGGGAAAACTTGCGAACGTGCGAAACGTCGCAAAACGCAATAGCCACAGAGGCACATAAATGTTAAAACACTTCTAGTACGTTTCATTAGGTTCCCGGAATATTATGTCGCCTTTACTCCGGCATTATTTAAAAACTTATTTACGTATACGCCTACACACTTCTGATTTATTTATAAGGGTACTTGAATTATTTCTTTAAGCGTACTTGTCGTCGACTTTATTCAAGTATTATCGGTGTGTGTATGCGCGCGCGTGTGTGTGAGAAACACGATATTTTACCATAATTCCAACGAGACTCGTGTTTCTTACTTTTTTCTTCGCTTTGCTGTTTTCGTACGTATACGAAAATTCTAGAAATATCAAAAAATTTCACGATGGTTACTTATTTCCTTTTCTTTGATTCTTTTTGAGAGAGAGAGAGAGAGAGAGAGAAAGATCTATAAATAAAGTTTCATAGAAAAAGCAATCTATTTCCGTAATGTAATTACGTTTACCGCAAATCGCGTTTATAGCAACCATCGGTGAACCGTTTCCACATTACCGCAAACCAATAGCATGCGCAATACCTGACGAGATATTGGAAAATTTGTTCGCGGAGAGATCGTAAAAATTCTTAAATAACAACAATAAAGTGCACTTTCCGATTTCAGAGCTACTTTTGTTTTTTCCCTTTTGTTTATTCCGCTAGATTTCCCCGGGCTAAGAATATTCTTTATATACGCGCGACAAGACGTATTCCTGAGATATTTTTCCATAAAGAGGCCTCCCCTCCCCCCTCCGTTCTGCTCTCCTAGCTACTACACTAAATTTCCAAGGATAATTTATGGAGGTGAATTGCCTGTGCCCGTCTGCCCTCCTGCCTGCCTGCCTGCCTGCCTGCCATTATACTCGTCGTTTCTAAATCCTGACTCTGAAGCACCGTTCCGCCTTTGCTTTTTATGAATGAACACGCATCAACCAGGGTTACGTAAAAGGAGCTTTGATTATTTTCCTTGCCGAAGGACCGACGGGATATTCTCGACGCTGATCCGAAAGGGGACGGCGGCCACGGATAATCACAACCGCTGGTACATCTTCGACGGTCCTGTCGATGCGGTCTGGATCGAGAACCTCAATACCGTGCTGGACGACAACAAGAAGCTCTGCCTGACTTCCGGTGAAATAATGAAGTTACTTCCGACGCAAACGATGATGTTCGAAGTTGCCGATCTCGAAGCAGCCTCGCCAGCCACGGTCTCGAGGTAACGGAAAATTTTCCGCCTTCAAAACTTACTCGTGGCCCGGAAGGGAGGGAGGGACGAGGGTAGAGACCTCGTGATTCGTCTCACGTATTCCTGAGGACATCGGACCTCGTTTGCGCATTTGCATATCAACCGAGCGGCCAACGTTCTTATTTATCCGCGGCGAGTCCGCGAGACGCGAGGCTCCGAAAAGATCGATCGATTTTCCCGCGGAGGAGAAACAGCGCGTTAATCTCGATCGGCGGGACCGGAAGTTGCTCGAGACTTTTCCGGGAGCGCGTGGTGCGCGCTCCGCTTTTCCCGCTCGCCGGGGGAAACCGGGAGAGATCAAGGCAAATATTTACCATGGCTACCGCTATTGGATATTTCGATGAGAGCCTTTGCCAACCAAGGTATGCGCGCCACCACCCTCCCCTCCCCCTCCGTCGCGAGTGGCGCAATTCCTGGCAGGATGGAGAGGAAACGCCAGAAATTGCGCATTTAAACTACACGGAAATCCCGGAAGTCACCCGGAGCCTCTTTGCCGCTCGGGAGTGGGCCTACGACTTTACGGCGCGCCGTGACGTCACGGGAAGCAACGGGAAGGTTCCTCCTACCTCCGCAGTCTCCGATATTTAACGACGTGGCACGCGCGTCCTGCATTTCTATGGAGTCTACGCGAGTGCGAGGGGATTGACTCGTACAACGCGACGAGAGTCGTAAGAAAATTCTCTAAACTATTTATAGAGTTGCACGGGGAGCAATGGGGGGTGGGGGGTGCTTCGGAACTCTTCAGGTTCCTACTACGTGAGAGGCAACGCTATGTGTACGGTAGGTGCGGCATGGTGTACCTTGACTCGAGGATACTGAGCGCGGAAACCGTGATCCACAGCTGGACCAGGACTCTGCCACAGGTAAGCGAGAATTTCCCTCGGGGTACACGGGAACTTGTCGTCTCCCCTCGGTGAGGAATGCTAATCCTTGCTCGGTCTTAGGGGGTGATCGAGTACGCGAATGAGATAACCACCCTCACCCAACAAATGGTTCTCCCCGGGATGCAGCTCCTGAGGAAGAACATGCGCGAAGTCATCCCCACCGTCGATTCCGGGCTCTTGCAATCCTACATGAATCTAATGAATTTTAGATTCGGCCCGATGGCTGGTCGAGAGGGCAAACTTCCGCCAGGATACGCCTTCCAGAGGACGATACGTAAGAACGGCATTAGCGTTCAGGGAATTCGATCGCTTCTCCCGCCACATAAGCCGCCACCAATTCGCTCGCCACCGATAACATCGTCGCAACGACCAAACCCCCCTTATGAAAACCATCGGGAATTTTCTTTCCAACTATTTGCCCCCCCCCCCCCCACCCCCCACCCGTCTCTTCCCCCAGTCGATGGAAACTCTTGAAATAAATTGCTTCTGGCTCTCGACTTGTTATAATTTTTCAAAAACCCAAGCCCGCTCTTCCAACCTGCTCGAAATTGTTTTCGCGCGATCTCCTTCTGGGTGATACCCATCCCTGCTGAACTGGCGCCCTTTCCCTTTCCCTTTCCCTTATCCGTGATGCGCGCCCGCCATATTTTCTTGCGCGTTTCGCATCCCGTGGACCACGTGTCCTTCACGGGTCGCGAATCTTGACCATCCAACTATTCTCTCATCGGTGCTACTCCACTTCCACGGCGAACACAGCTGATACAGCTGACACAGCTGACACGGCTGACATGGCTGACGCAGCTTTTTCCAAAGTCTACGCGCATCTGGAGAACGCAAAGTTTTTCTCCTAGTCCACGCGGAAAAATCTTGAAATTTCTATTCTCCCCCTCCCCCCTCCCCCCTCTTTTTCTCTCGCTCTTTCTTTCGTCAATTCTGTCTTTCTAGAGCTTAAAGTTCCTCTCGTAGAAACGCAGTTTCGTTTTTGCGTGTTTCGTCGTTGCAGCGTTGCCAGCTCGCACTGCGCAATAGCGGAATAAAATTCGCAGTTTACATTTGAGCGAGCGAGCTAGTAGTTGGCGGAGAGACGCGGGACCCTCGACTATTTCTGCAAAGTTCTCCTCCCATGACATTAGTAGGAATCGTGGGGCTGCGACTTGTTTAATAAGAGGGAAGGAAGTCCGGGGTGGGAAAGTAGAGACAGCGGACTTGAATAATTGAAAAAGTCAGGGTGGAGAGCGCTTTTCTCCTCTTCGCTGAATCTTATCGAGTATAGCCGGTGTTCTCTCTCCTTACAGCTAATTTACTGACGCCGTGGGCTGCCTTCGCCACCGTCTGGAGCCTGGGTGCAACTTGCGATTACCAGGGTCGCGTCCTATTCAACGCATGGTTGAGGAATCTGCAGAAAATGGAAAAGCACCAAATGCCCTTCCCCAGGGAGGGGCTGGTCTTTGACTACAGGTGAAACAGACGTTTCTCGCTTCCCGGGAGAAATAGGCCACCACCCCCCCTCGATCATCCGACATGCCCCGCTGCTCCTCGACCTAACGACCGGCACATTTCGTCTCTGCGAAAGACGAATGGCCACTCTCCTATTTTTTATGCTTCCACGAATAACCGGAGGGGCAGCGGGGAGGAAGGGAAAGACGACCCGCGCTATTCCACGCGACTTGTCGCATCGAGGGGACTCGTCGGAGCTTCCCGTAAGCTCTTGCAATTTCTCTGCGCGGTGTCCACTCGACTGAAGAGTTCACCCCGTTATCTTTCACCTTCCGCTGTCCTTGCAATAGCCTCGACGATAAACCGCGAAGAGCGAAGCGTTTTAATTGACTGCGCGCGAGCGCGCGCTTGCAGCGAAAAAAGTTGACTCTGCTTTCAGAGGGGAGTATCGATCTTGCAAATTATCTTGCTTTATCGGAATATTCGTAGGAGGGAGAGGGGAGGTGGCGCAGTACTCTCAATAACTTATCTTATCTATTTGCACGAGATAATTTCTGCGATCCTGACGGACTTTGTTATTTATCCGCTGCACTATAGATTACACGATGGTGGTTTTACGGATGTGATCGATGGCACGGAACCAATTCCAGCAAAGTGGTACAAATGGGAGGATGATATACCGCGGTTGAAAATTACCGCTGAAACCAAGTTTGCAGGTACCCGAGGAATATTTAGTCGTTCCCTGAAAAATCTCACTTTTGTCCCTTCCTTTCGCGCGGGAGAGGAGTCGGCAGATTTTGAAAATTCGCGCTATTTTCACGCAGACATCGAGGTGCCCACCGTGGACAGCGTGAGAAACGGAGCCCTGATCGAGTACCTGTTCCTCAATCAGAGCAACGTCCTGTGCGTCGGGCCTACCGGAAGTGGCAAGACCCTCCTGATCTCCTCGAAACTCTCGCGGAACATGCCGAAGAAGTACATTTGCGATTTCGTCACGTTCTCCAATCGAACCACCGCCAATCAGCTCCAGGTATGAGACAAGGACGCGCGAGATGTTGGACTCGCGAGAAGGTAAGGCTCATCAAGATTATTGAGAAATGACGCGAAACGAAACGCAGGACCTGGTCGATAACAAATTGGAGAAGAGACGCAAGGGCGCTTACGGGCCGCCTCTCCTGAAGCAACAAATCTTTTTTATCGATGACCTAAACATGCCTGCCCGCGAAACTTATGGCGCTCAACCGCCTATCGAGCTTCTTCGACAATTTATGGATTTTCAAGGTTTGTAACAAAATCTACTCGCGTTACATATGTTTGCGCGCGCGCTCGTTCGCGTGTAGCGTATGCACAGTACGTCCCAAAATTGGTGGCCTTATTTCGTAATGGCATCGACACCCCGGGGAAACTCTTTCGACCCTTTTCCATTCGGCCTCTTCGTTTACCAGTTGTAAGAGAGGATTTTCTCCGACTAACACCGTGAGTGGGCGGCGTCAATTTTTAATCATCCTAAGCCGGCACACTTTCTAGTCGAGCTTTCGTTAAGTTTCTATCGCAAAAACTAGCCGCTCGGACCGCTACTAGTTTGCATTTCAGATATCTAAAACCTGTTGAAAGAAAAGAATAGAGTAGAAACTCTTTGCAGAGAATCGCACAGCTGGTACGCTCACAGTTTCGAGCGATGGGGGGGGGGGGGGGGGTCTGGATTTTTTTTTCCAGAAACCGAGTGGAGACCTTCGTTAATTCCTGGATTAGAGAATCTCGGTCGTTGCCCGACGAGAATCGATAACGACGCGATAATGCGATATTTCGCGTTATTACGCCCACGCGCGATATGCATTTTCCCCATATGCTTAAGCCGAGGAACTAACGGGAACGCGGAATGGAATTCGGCCTTTTCCCGCCGTCGTTCAATTTCGATATGGCGAATATGCGAATTCCATTCGAATGTCTCACGTGCGTCGTCTTTCCCCCCCCCCTTTCCCCCTTCTTTTTCGAATCGAACGGCCTGCTTGAATTTAATACGATCGTTTCGATGATCCCGTGGGCGTCTTTCCCATTCTCCCTCTTTCTCTCTCTCTCTCTCTCTCTCTCTCCTCTTTTCGTCGAGGAGACGCCTGTTACAGCACTGACACGCGGACGCTGGAAATGAAGCGCGTACTCGCGAATTCCTCGCGGGTCCGTTCGGTGTATCCGAGTTTTCCGAAATGCAAATACTCCGTTGTGCGATAATTCGATTGGAGTAAAGAATGCGCGCGTTCCGCTGCTGCAAATCCGTGCACAGTCCGGCGTGGATCGGTAGAGAAAAACGAGAGATATCGATCGACGCGATGATCAATGGGGCCCGTGCGCGATCTATAAAGTTTATCGCGAGGAAGCCACAAATTTTAGAGCTGCGCGCGATTCCTCGAGCATGGGAAGCTCGACGAATTGCGCGAGAGCGAGCGAGCGGACGTCGATTTTCCAAGATGGCGCGAGGGTCCGGCAAGAGTTGAAAGAGGAACGCCGAACGATATTTCAGGCTGGTACGACAGGAAGGACATCGGACTGTTCAAACTGATAGAGGACGTGAATTTTATTGGAGCCATAGCTCCGCCAGAAGGTGGAAGAAATCCAATAACCCCAAGACTCCTGCGGCATTTCCATTTTTTAGCCTTCCCCGAGATGGAGGACACTGCGAAGGTAAGTCTTAGGGCTCTTGGAACCTTTGGGCGTGCATCGCCAAAACTGCGACGAGATTTTCCTCTCCTCCTCCTCCTCCGCCTCTTTATGCTCCATCCCCTCTCTTTTTCCAACGCGAATGGAAACTTTTTTCTTGCTTTTTTCCTTACACCACGAGGAGGCCAGCGGAACGCGTATTCTTCCATCCCCTTAAGGTTTTATTCCATCGGATCGTCGTCCACGCCCACGAGTCGTAATTGAAGCTCGTGAAAAAGACGGAACACCGGGGAACGGGGAAGCAGCTCTCGTGTAGCTTCTGTTTGTCGTCCACCCCTTGTGTGCCCGCTGCAATTAGACCTCGTAAATCGTCCGGGCACTGATCATAATTTAGCTTAACAGCACGTGGCTGGCTAACAATGAGAACCGTAACGACTTGGTCAACTCCGTCCTCCGGAGACCACCTAGCAGCCACGTTCCGATCGAGCCTCCAAGGTCACTGGGGTCGCTCTAGCTGTTCTCTCCCTTTTACCGGATCAACCGCAACAACCGAATCACGTTCGATCTCTCGCGCGCATACCGGAAGCAGCGGGCAATCGATGGACAACGGGTGATCGCTCGACCATGCTCACTCTTGACTCCTCTCCCGTTGCTGAGCGACCTTGAAATTGCGGACCAACTCGAAATTTTTCCGGGATTTTCGAACGCTCGAAATACTTGGGACGATCGAGTGCGCGGGGATTGGCTAAAATTGAGGGAATCTTTTAAACGAGCCGAGAGAGTTACTTTGACCTTTCGCTAAGCCAATTTAAGCTTCTCCCTAATTAACCCTCCTCCGTGAACCCCTGTCAGACTCTTCCACTCTTCTTCGTCTCACTGGCTGACGTTCCGCCCTCGTATACCCTCGCTTTACACCGTGACCTCGATAATTAGCAGGTTACGTAATTATTTCGTAATTATCACCCCCGAAGTCTTATCTCGTTAAAGTCAGTTCCGAGCTGCCGGGGTGTAACTAGTGCACGGTCTCCTGATACTTCCGGTTTCGGATAGGGCCGAGGGGGATTTCGACTTAGAGTGGGCTGAGCATTCGAGGAGGATACGCGTCTCGTAGGGGAGGAGAAAGATAATTTCAATGACGGTCCAATCCAGATTCAAGCAACTTCTTCCAGATGTACATCTTTGGTACCATATTAAACTCCTGGTTGGCCCGGACTTCTGGTCTAGGAAATTTGCTGGAGCCCTTGCTGCAGGCCACGTTGAATGCGTTTGCCAGAGTACGCCAAGCATTTTTACCCACCCCTGACAAGTCGCATTATACCTTTAATCTGCGAGACCTTAGCAAAGTTTTCCAAGGCATTCTTATGGCAGACCCTGCAAAAATTCCGGTAAATATTCATCTTTTCCGCAAAAGCAGACACCGAGTGCCTGTAACCAAACATCCGAGATTGTGCGGAATGCGGGGGCAAGTCAAATCGAACGATTCATCGAGAATATTGTAATTATTCTCATATCGATACTCCTCCGGGGAGGAGGGCTCGTTGAATTCTTACGAAAGAGTAATCTGGGCAAACTTTTTCTTAACCACTCGATAGAGAGTCCCAGTCTTCATTTAGAAGCAGGGAAAATGCGTGAAAAGCTGTAGAAAAATCATGGAGCCAGAGAGCCCCAGCGTTCCACAGATCCCAAGTAGAATTTTGCAAGTTCGAGCAGAGGAGGAATTTTCTCATTTCAGGCTCCGGAAAAGTTATTTCTACTGTGGTACCATGAAAATACCAGAGTGTACAGGGACCGTCTGGTCAACGAGGTAGACCGACGTTGCTTCGACGAGAATTTACGAATTATCCTGAAAGAGATATTTGACCTTGATCCAGATCAGGTGATCAGAGACGAGGTTCTCCTCTACGGAGACTTTGTTGGCGGGGGTGGGCATTACGACAGGATAACCGACCTAAATAAAGTAAGTGAAATGAAATAATTCTGCCTCGAAGAAGATTAGGCTCCCTATTAGACTTCCTACGGTGGACGCTCTAATAGAATGGGGCCGGCAGCCCTTGGAACGAGCAATTCTGGAACTCGGCCCTGACATTTTCAGTTATCGGCAGTCTTGAAGGAATTCCTCGAGGAGTATAATAACTTGACAACATCCCCGATGAGACTGGTCCTCTTCCAGGACGCTATAGAACACATTTGTCGAATTCTGCGTATCCTGCGCCAGCCTAGAGGGAACGCCTTACTTCTGGGGATGGGAGGGTCCGGTAATCTTTATACCTATTGTACAAAGTATGCGCGCACCATATTGTTCGAACAAGTTCGTAAAATCGTACTTTGATTTTACGGAGAAGTCTCGGCGGCGAAAACTTTAATAATCCTACCTGGTTGAAATACGATTTTCCTCGAGAACGAGTGATTTTATCAGTCTCCAATATGGCGGCGGTACTGGTAGAAAAGGAGAACGTCTCGCGTTCGAGAGAGACAGCCAGTGCAAAATTAATATCGCGGCGAGTACTTCAATTAAGAAGTTGAACCGCGAAATCTTACGGCGTGATTCTTCATTTTTTGCTTTCGCTTTTTCATCGAATCATTCCCCTTCTCCCCTCTCTGCTATTTAGGACGACAGAGTTTAACAAGACTCGCATCATATATGCGAGATTATCACTGCTTTCAAATACAGCTCAGCAAGGCTTACTCCGTACACGACTGGCGGGAGGACATTAAAACCATAACATTGAAGGCAGGCTTGCAAAATCAATCAGTGGTCTTCCTGTTCACGGATACTCAGGTAATGTAATTCTCACAGTTAAATTGCTATTCCAGCCCTATCAAAATGGGATCTCATTATAATCTGCTAAACAATCCGGTAGGGCCCCGTCGTCGCTTTAGCACCGTTCGATCGTTAGATTGATTTTCTCGATTTCGGATTTAACGGGTTCCCTTGAGCGGCGCCGCTTGAAATCAGCCCGTAGCAAAAACGAGAGAGAGAGAGAGAGAGAGAAATTGTTCCAGCATTTTCAGCGTATATCGGTATAACGCGTGCGGTTTTTCCCCGCGAGCATCAAAACACGTATCGATATAAATTTGCTATTAAAAAAGTTGAGAAAACCTTGGTTGGAAACAATCGGATTGGCGGGGTTGGAGGGAGAGAATCAGGTGCAATCGAGGCAAAGTTCCATTCCATGGAACCAAACTGGGCCGAGGAAATATTGCTATTTACCAAATTGCTTTAGTCGCGTTTCGATAAAATTGGATCACGTGATCGTCCCGCCAAGATGATAATCCATCCCTGTAGAGGTCTTTTCTTGCTGGCCATCTTTCATTAGTCGAGGTCCTATGAAATTTTTTGCCACGGGAGCAGCTCACAGGGAGGACTACAACTGCTTTTTATGCCCGGTGTCTCGTTTCGCGTGAAATTTATCACGAAAATCGGCTCCCCCTCCCCCTGATAAATTCCACTCCCTAATACGACGATGCTCCTTGTCGAGGTGTTCGCTAATCCTGGAACGGGGACCGCGCGCGCTATGATGGATGGAGCAAACGAGAAAATTCTCAACCAGGTCTGCGAAAACCTGAAGAATTTAAACCGCTAATTCCAGCTAGTAGTCGACTGAAAAGTGAAATTGAAATTGCTCCATAAGATAATTCCATAAATCCGACTAAGAGAGAGAGAGAGAGAGAGAGAGAGAGAGAGAGAGAGAGAGAGAGAGAGAGACGAGAGTGACATTTGCAGCGAGTAGACTCACTATGCGCGTTTCCTAGATCAAATTCGACTCTATGCTGGAGGACATCAATAATATCCTGAACAACGGGGACGTGCCGAACATTTACAAGCACGAAGAACTGGACAAGATCTACATAGCCATGCGAGGGCCACTGCAGGAGGCCGGGATGCAAATCAACACCAGTAACTTATATTCCGCTTTCTTGAAGGTTGTTAGAAACAACTTGCACACCGTCTTCACCATGAGGTACTTCGCTAAAGAACTTTCCACCTCGGGTCCGGACAACGACGGTTATCTCTCCCCACATTTTCCCAAATTTTCTTTCGTTTTTGCTCTTGCCTCGCTCATTCCCGATGATAAAGTCCTTGTCCAGTTACTCCGGGTGCCATCCTTTACACTTAACATACCGTCTCCACGCTCGTTATATCGATATTTGTGGAAATTGGCCTGCTACTTTAGATTAATTTGATCGAATCGCCTTTTTAACGCACACACAGCCCCATCGGAGAGATATTCCGTGATCGTATCAGGCAATTCCCTGCTCTGGTAAATTGCTGCACGATCGATTGGTTCAGCCCGTGGCCGGATACGGCTCTTCAGGTTCGTAGAGCAAAAGCCTTCAAGTACCCTTCTAATTTGGTTTGAAACGAATGAAAATACACAGTGTCGAGTATAATCCTTCCACGGTTGTTCGGCAACGTTTATCACGAATATTCCGACGCTCCGTCTACTAAATAATTTCGCATAATCAAACTTACTCGATTCGCGTACACAAACCTCGAGGATTCGCTTGTATTTCATTAGCCGCAACAACCACCACCACCACCACCACTACGACCGTCATTATCATCTCGACATATAAAATTCATCGAGTGACTCGAAATGTTATCAACGCATATTTTATTAGCCGTTTCAAGCCAAGTTACTCGCGAAAGTGGAACATTATTTAGATATTAAATCACTTGGCGGAAGAATCGCGAGAAATTATCCCAAGTGGGCCATGCGGAGAGATAAAGAGATTTTATTGGACTAACGGGAGAAGAGAAGAAGGCGGGAGAGGGGCGGCAGGGACAGAAAGAGAGATATTTTCAAATAGACTCGTTAAAATTAATCAGCCGATTAAAAGTTTTTCGCTCGAGCGTTTCGCAATGGTATCATTGATCTCGCTTTTCTCAAAATCTACCCCACAGAGCGTCGGATTACAGTTTCTAGCGGAAATGGAGGACGAGTCCATTACCGAGCCCATCATCAAGTCCATCGTGAAAACCTGCCAATTTATGCACACAAGCACAAAAGATGCGAGTGGTATGTTTTTGGAGGTAAGTTGCGTAATTGAGTTTTGCGAAACCGAGTCTCGCCACGATTGAATCTCGTGGACGGATTGCAGCAACCCTCCACCCCCTCAAACGAGATCCCTTTAAAGTATCTTAGAGAGAAGTTTTGTCTCCATCATCGGTGCCTATAAGACCTTTGAGTAGCCCATTAGCCGTAAGCAACTTTACGTTTGACGCAAGACGTTTAATGCTCGTCGCGTAGGAGTTCGCTAACAGGGTTGAAACCACCCCCGGTACATGGAGCGAGACACGTACGAGCAATAAAATTCAATAGATTAGCACGAAATCGGCTGGAGGATATGACGAAACTCCCTCAAAATTTAACTGGCTGAATTTTAGAAAATTCAGGAAGCCTTCCGCGAAATTTGATAGCCCCCGATTATCAGCAGCTCTGCTGCATTTTTCAATCCGTCGAGAGAAAAGGTTGCGCAAATTTTCTAATATAATTCCTCGCGGAAAATCCATTTTAATCAGTTTTCTCGCTACACCCCTCGATTTTCCCCTCACAAATTTCTCATTGCTTCCTCGCGATATTCCATTAATATCGCTGTTGTCACGATATTATTATTGTTATTATTATAACTCCGATCGCTTCCAAATATATTCGTGGAGATAAAGGCAACGAGAAAGAAATAGGACATAATCGATAGAAGGGGGCCCAGAGAGAAATAATTCCCGGAACATTTATAACGCACAGGAATTGGACCGGCACAATTATGTCACACCCACTTCGTACCTGGAGTTATTATCATGCTATGGGGACCTCCTGTCGAGAAAGAAAAAGGAAATTATTTCGAGGATAGCGCGTCTGGAGACGGGTGGGTAGCACAATTTGGCAAATCTATAGATTTATGTCGATTTTTTTTTGCGCTAGAATTTATCGCGACAAATACCATCGAGGGTCTCTCTCCCTCTCTCTCTCTCCGCTGGATGACGATTTTCGCCAAATAAAACGACGAGGAGCAGCAAAGAACGGAGGGAGACAGATCGTCATTTCGGTGGTGTAGACGCGCGCCGGGCTTCCGGCTTAAATTCTGATTTCGCACGCTCCGCCAAGAGATATCCGCGTAAAAAAGCTGAACTGAGCGAAATAGCTCGAGCGGGTCAAAGGTGAAGGACCGATATCGACAGTTTAATGATCCATGAATTAAATACGACTCGTCTGATGGCAGCTTGTAATTCGTACTAAGTTTGGGTTATCGATTCGCCGTGGACTCGGGCGACTAGATACGCAGATAAACTGAAAGCTGAAAAGGAAACCATTATCTATTCTGACTCGCCATGAAGCTACTCGATATCAGATAGGGTAACACTCGTTCTTGATTTGTAAATAGAATTAAACCGCCGGCACTTTACGCGTGGGAATATATCGAGGAACGTGCATCGGGGCTCGGAGCGATTAAAACGCGAGATTAAATTCCGAAAAGGAACATATCCGGCGAATCTCGAGAATTTTAGAACTAATCGCCGATTCCTAATCGATCCGATCGCTTCTCCAAGGTTTGAGCAAACTGGCCAGCACCGCGGAGGACGTCAAGAGCATGCAGGAGATCCTCAAGGACATGAAGCCACACTTGGAAAAGGCGACCGTAGCCACCGCAAAGATGATCGAACAAATTAGGCACAGCACCGTTAGTATAGAACGAGAAAATGGAAGAAAAGGAGGAAAAGCCACAGAGCTCGAATACATTTAGCATTTTATGATCGGTGGTGATTCAGCAAAATGAAAACAGATAAGAACGCGACTTGTGGAAAAAATGGTTTTTGCGTTACCGCCCGTAGGAAGAGAAGTGGGGGTGGGACGAGAGGAAGCAATCGAAAACATTGAAATCAGTCGCGCGTCAAAGTTCCATCAATTTGAAAGACCGTAATAAAATTTCGCGGAACTTGTTGGCCGTATTATCAAATAACTGGTTAAAGATAGACCTATTTACTCATACGCACCCACGGACGACGAGACCTATAGCACGTACGTGCGCGTGAGTAATCGATGTATCAGGGGTGTTTCGATAGAAACATCTACAATGACGAGGGGTGGTGGTGGCGATGGCGATGGCGATGGGGATGGGGACAGGCGTCGATGCAACGCTTTTAATATTCTTCCAGGCACAGTTGGGTTGCCCCAACCCCTACCCCCCACTCTCGTTAACACTCTCTAGCTGACATTGCAATAAAGATGACGCAAGATTTTCCATTGCCCTTGCAGATCGAAGCTGAAAAGACCAGAGAGGAGGCGGTGAGACAGGAAGAGGCCGCGACCAAACTGAAACGCGAGAACAAAATGATTCGCGACGAGGCTGAGTTCGACCTGAGTACGCGTCTTGTATCGCGAGAGAAAGAAAGAAGAAGAAGAAAAAAAAAGTGTCCTCCGTCTTTCTCCATGAAAAACCGTATATTCCACGCGAGGTTTCGCCATTTCGCGCGCGGCCATATATTGAAAATTCCTAAAAGAAACTTCCACGCCATCGAGCGGGAACACCCGATCTGTTATTACGCGATTCCTGAAACACATTTACATATATAGGATGTCCATAGAGGGAAAGGGAGGGGATGGAAGGATATCGGTCGATACTTTTCGAGACCGAGGGAAAAAGCTCGTTGGCCGGTTCAGAAATTTTCCAGGGTCCCGCGAAGCTCAAGGTTCGAACGTTCCTTCGCCTGGAATATTCGTGAGGAGCGTGGAGAATGTGAGAAGACCCGGGGATTAAAAACGAATCCTCTCTCTCTCTCTCTCTCTCTCTCTCTCTTCCCCTCTCTCCATATTTAGCTCTCTAAGAAATGTTGTTGCTTAGGCAAGGCAAAGCCATTGCTGGACTCCGCGGAGATGAGCTTGAAAGCTCTGAACAAGGGTGACATCACGGAAGTGAAGGCGATGAAGAGGCCACCGGAAGGTGTGCTGCTGGTCATCGAGGCCATGTGCATCGTGAACAATATCAAACCCAATAAGGTCTGTTGTTACAGGGGAGGGGGTGGTAGCCTCGACAGTCCCACTCTTCCCCGCTCGTACATCAAGATTTAACGCGACGCCTCATGGAAGAGGGGAAGCTGGATAGTTTGTTCGAACAAATGATCTATGCTCTCCCCCGCTCTTTTTCATTACACCTTATTTCTCATTCACTTCGTAACGCGCAGCTACCCGGAAACATGCCGGGCGAGAAAATATTGGATTACTGGACGCCGGGGAGCCAAATGCTAGCGGACGCCGGTCACTTCCTCTCCATGATGGAAAATTACAATAAAGAGAATATCACGGAGGAGATGGTGAAGAAGCTTCAGCCTTACATCGAGAATCCAGCGTTTGAACCGACCCAGGTTATTTTCATCGCGTTCGAAAACCTCTGTTCTCTCTCTCCCCCTCTCCCTCCCACCGTTGGCGAGAATAGTTTTGATGAGAGTAGCGTTGATCGTTGACCCCCGCAGGTTATTCAAGTATCGAAGGCTTGTCACTCGCTGTGCCTGTGGGTACACGCGATGTACAACTATTACTTCGTGCATCGGAAGGTCGCCCCCAAAATGGCGGCCTTGGCGCAGGCCGAGAAGGTCCTGGAGGAGACGGAGAGGACCCTGGCGGAAGCCATTGGGAAACTGACGGAAGTGCAGGAAAAGATCGAAGGGCTGGAAGCTCAGCTTCGCGTTGAAGAGATGAAGAAAAATGAGCTGGAAGCCGAGAAGCAGCTGTGCGAGGATAGAATGATGAGAGCGGTTAAGCTCATCCAAGGTCTCGCCGGGGAACAAGAACTATGGCAGGAATCAGTGGTCCGGATGAAAAAAGATACGAAGAACATCATTGGCGATATTCTTTTATGCTCGGGTAATAAAATCTCGGCGAGCGACTGCACTCTCCCCCGCTTCTCCGACCCTCTGCTATCGTCGTCCCACCCCATCCATACATCTCGCGCCACTCATCGAATTATAATCAAGCGTTTCGGACGAAACTCCTTTTTTTTTCGCTCGGAAATTTTATCTATTCATTTATGCATGAATTCGATGCGATGGAGGACACGTTGAATTTTTTTCGTGAAATTTTTACTGAAGAGAGACTTTCGGAGGAATTTTTTTTTGTTTTTTTTCCATGGAGAGAGACTCGCGCCTGATGTATAAATAGCGTTCGCCATCAATCGGACAGATCGAATGGCGGCCGCTTGGAGACGGCGCGAGAGTCCGATGAAAAAAAAAAGTCATCCCTTTGCGCGCGTATGGTCCAGGGAGGACCAGCGGCGATTCCAATGAAATCCGCTTGATTGATCTCGCAAGAGTCCTTTTGCAAATTGGCTTTTGTAATTTCAGGAGCCATCGCGTACCTGGCCCCGTTCACCGACGATTATCGCGCGATGCTCTTCGACTCCTGGTACAAAGTCCTCGAGGAAGGGGTGCCGCACTCCTCGGGATGCACCCCCGTGTCGATTCTCGGCGACCAGATGGAAATCAGAAAATGGCACATGGACGGCTTACCCAGGGATACCCTGTCGGTGGAAAATGCCGTTCTCGCCGTTAATTCCAAACGGTGGCCTCTCTTCATCGATCCCCAAGGTCAAGCCAATCGTTGGATCCGCAACATGGTGTGTATGCCCGAGAGCGCGCGATAAGGCAAAAATCCACTTCGACGAGTGGTCGATAATTATCGACAATTATCGCCAGTGCAAAGCGGGAGGGCTGCAGATAGTGAAGTTAACGGACGCGGATATCCTGCGGGTCATGGAAACCTGTGTGAGGCTGGGCACGGCATGTTTGATAGAGAACGTTGGGACCAAGCTGGAACCAGCATTGGATCCTATTCTTACCAAGTCTACCTTCAGACACAGCGGCCAGCTGTGTGTGAAAATCGGAGATAACATTGTACCCTTCCATTCGGAATTCCGACTCTTCCTCACGACGAGGATGCCCAATCCTCATTACACGCCGGAAACCACGGTTAAAGTGTTACTGGTGAATTTTGCATTGACCGCGAGGTACGTAGTCTTCCGGAGGAATCCCACCGGACCCACGGAATTCGCAGGGAATTCAAACGAATCGTTTACCCCGTCGTCGTCGTCGTCCCTCTAATTTCATTTATTTTGCCAACGATGACAGTGGCCTGCAGGATCAAATGCTGTCGATAGTGGCGATCAAGGAACGACCCGACCTCGAGGAAACCAGAAATTCGCTGATAGTCGCCAACGCCGAGATGAGGAGTGACCTGAAGGAGATAGAAAGCAGAATCCTGTACAGGCTCTCGATATCGGAAGGAGCCGCGGTAGACGACATTGATCTTATCGCCACCCTGGATGCCTCCAAGGCCAAGAGCTCCGAACTCCACGTTAGTTGATCTCGCGATCTATACGTAGCGTTGCGACGATTGTTTTTTTCATTGAAATTTCGCGCGGTCCTTCCCGAATGTTTGCACAGACGAAAGTAGAAGCTGCCGAGGTTACCCGAGCCCAGATAGATGCCACGAGGTCGCTGTACATTCCTGTGGCCACTCGAGCTCAGATTCTATTCTTCTGCGTGTCGGACCTACATAACATAGATACCATGTACCAATACTCTCTCGAGTGGTTCGTCGGCATATTCGTGAAAAGCATCGTGGGCACGCAGACGGCAAAGGCGGAAGCTGACAGAACCAAGGACAAGGAAGAAGTCGAGGATGATGACAATGATGGTTGTTGTTGGCCTTTCTTCCGTCGAGCGCGCAGATATTTGTCAAATATTTGTGAAAAAATATTATCACAGTTGTCGACGGACAATGGAGTAATTTTTTGATTTCACTGATAAAATACAGATTCGATGGAAAACATTAAGAGGAGAATAAGCACCATTAACGATACTTTCACGTTCTCCCTATTCTCCAATGTTTGCCGAAGTTTATTTGAGAAACACAAACTGCATTTCGCCTTTCTCATGTGCGCTCGTATTGGTATTGTGTCGAAGCGGATTAATCCGAAGGAATGGAGACACCTTTTATCGAATACCGAACCATCCACGGTAATCCCAAGCGCCCAAGCTTTTTCTAAGATTACGCGCGCTGCTCTTATTATTCCATCTCCTTTGCTCTTTACGCGCGCGGACTTTCTTCAGAATTTCCCTGGGTAGGCCGGATAAATCTTCTTTCTTTTTTTTTCTTCTCTCCCCTATTCTCTGCGCTTATACCGTTTCTTTTATCTCTCTCTCTTTTCATTAGTTTCACGTTTCGAATGGCCGCGATTCGTCTGACTCGCGCGGAAACTTTTGGTGATTTTCACTTTAGTTTTTCCGAGAGTTTTTCACGCTGAAAGACGAATGTGTTAGGATGCTGAAAGAGGAGAGAGAGAAAAAAGAGAGATATTTATTCGAACGTTTCTTTTTTCATATAAAGTTTCTTCTGTAATGTTTATTTGGTCGCTCGCGGTACTTTATCCGTCTGATATGATACGAATACATATCTATCTATGTATGTGTGTGTGTGTATACCTAAAGTTTCCCTGTGGATTCTAT
The DNA here is from genome assembly GCA_037305995.1 of Sclerodermus sp. 'alternatusi'. Taxonomy (NCBI): domain Eukaryota; kingdom Metazoa; phylum Arthropoda; class Insecta; order Hymenoptera; family Bethylidae; genus Sclerodermus; species Sclerodermus sp. 'alternatusi'. The sequence goes on from CM074551.1 coordinate 4,462,500, forward strand.
CTCAGGAATCGCCAAATCCCGCACCCGACTGGATATCCCCGAGAAGCTGGAAAGAAATTCAGGCCCTTGAAATACTGGCGAAATTCGAAAACTTCGTTACTTCCTTCAGGAACTCCCTGGATGCATTCAAAAAGATATTCGATGCACAGGAGGCTCACTTGTAAGGAAATACTTTGAAATCCATTTGATCAATGAACTAAAGAATTTCAAGAAAATACTAAAGAGATGTAAAATGAACCCCAGTCTCGTGAGACTGTGTCACCTGTGTGTGTGTGTGTGCGCATATTTGCAAACCAGTAAAATTTACATTTTATCGGTTGAAAATATTTGGTATAATGCATGAAAACTTTGCGTAAACGTTAATTCAATTGCTCTCATCGAGGAATTTCACGTTGCATTTTTACGTAACATTTTATTCGTATTTTAAATTGGCCAAAATCAATTTGGATATAATTACGAGCAATGTCCTTTAAAAATTGATTCGATGATTGAAATGAAACGTGCGATTTCTTGGAAAATCGGCAAATTTACGAGCCGAGAGATATTTCACGCGGATAATGTTTTACGTCGAAGGGTACCATTTCCGGAGCCCTGGTCAAGCGGACTCGATGACTTTGAAAAGATGATGGTGCTCAAGTGCCTCCGACCGGATAAAGCTACGAATGCCATGCAAATTTACATCGCCAAACATCTCGGCCAACAATTTATAGAACCGCAAACTACGGAGCTTTCCGTAATGTATGGCGAGACATCCCCGAGCGTACCAATGGTCTTCGTTCTTTCATCCGGCACCGACCCTGCCGAAGACTTGTACAAATTCGCCGAGCGATTGAAAGTCCACACGAAATTTTACACTATATCGCTCGGGCAAGGTCAGGGTCCTCGTGCGGAAGCCATGATACGCCAATCGATGGAGCTTGGAAACTGGGTTTTCTTTCAAGTAACAACAATCACTTTCCTCTACCAAAGATCCATCGGATCGGATCGGATCGGATCGGATCGGATCGGATCGGATCGGATCGGATCGGATGAATCGATAAATATTAAGATTGAACGCCAAGGGAAATTCCTTTTGTCGCAGAATTGCCATTTGGCGCCGAGCTGGATGCCAAAACTCGAGGAACTGGTAGATCGTTTATCTCCTGAAAATACCCATCGCGATTTCCGCCTCTGGCTAACCTCCATGCCATCGGCAGATTTTCCCGTTGGTATTTTACAGAACAGCAGCAAAATGACAATGGAACCTCCACGCGGAATAAAGGTAAAAAAATGCACGCGAAATTTTTTATAGCTGTAAACGCAACCACACACGGTAATTATTCTATTTTCCTTATAAATTGATGGCGCTCCCCGTGCTTGATAAGTGCAATAACATAATTTCCTAGGCAAACATGCAACGTGCTTACTTAAGCCAAGTTACTGATATACAAAACCAATTTGAAGCTGACACTCCTAAAGCCGGGCCATTTAAATGGCTCGTATTTTCATTGTGCATATTTCACGCTGTGCTGCTAGAAAGACGAAAATTTGGACCGCTGGGATTTAATATACCGTATGAATTCACCGATGGGGATTTAACAATTTGCCTGTCCCAATTGCACATGTTTTTAATGGAATACGAGACTTTGCCATTCAAGGTTATTACTAAAACTGTTTCTAAATATCCCCTTCCCCTCTTACCGCGCGCTCTTCCTTTTTTCTCCTTCCTAAGGTAAAATATTCAAAATGATAATATCAGTATGCAGAATTTTTAGGCATATGCATTGGATTAAGAAAAGTAATTTCTCCAGAGAGTCGCTAGCTATGTAGCGAATATGAAATGCGAAATATTTTTCTCATAAAATGCATGCGTCTCATGTGTGTTGCTTTTACTAAACGAACTTTATTTTTTATACCTCTCGTACACCGCAAGTATTATTTCCCGTCCTCTCTATCCCCCCCCCCCACCCCTCCCATCCCCCTGATACAAATATGAAACGTGCGCACACGTCGAAATAATCTGAGAGTATCCGAAATTATAGCGAAATTTTCAAATAGAAAACGAGACTCGTGTAAAACCCACTCGGATTAGTATTTTATTTATTTTGCCAATCGGACGTGCGTAATGCGCAGAGATTTATTGAAAAAATATTGTCTCTTCGAGGTATTAATTTATACCGCTGGACACATCAACTATGGCGGTCGAATTACCGACGACTGGGACCGTAGGTGCTTGCTCACGATTCTCGAGGATTATTACAGCATGAAAGTAGTCTCGGCAAATTATCAGTTCGACGAACACGGACGTTACCATCAAGTGAGCTTAAACTGAAAATCATCTTAGCGAAAGAACATTAAAATTTAATAGCATCCCTGCGAGATAAATAAGAAAAAGTCACGTTGAATCGCTTAAAATCTTTTTGCCAGCTACCGGCAACAGCCCTAGTCTCTGATTACGTGCAGTATATTAAAAGTTTGCCGTTAAACGACGACCCCTCCATGTTTGGTTTACACGCTAATGCCGACATAAGCCGTGCGCAAGAAGAAACTTACGCCTGTCTCGAAACGCTTCTTGCCGTTCAGCCGAAGGAACGCGGAGCGGCGGAAGCAAGCGTCGAAGAACTTGCCACTCGTTTGGCCCATGAAATGCTGGCAGAACTTCCAGAAAGCTTGGATCTAATCACCATTCAGACAAAGTATTTTCTCAACTACTGGTTGTACTCTTCTAATAAAAAAAAAAAAAGAAAAAAAAAAACACACAGAAGAGATAGCCCATTCGCTTTAACATCTGATTTTAAGATTTAAGATATAATGACTTTTTTTTTCATCGTCTGTCCATTAAAGGTACCCCGTAATGTACGAGGAATCCTTCAATACGGTTTTATTGCAAGAGGCTAAGCGTTATAACGTGTTATTAAATGAAATTAAGACTACGCTGAACGACATTCTCAGAGCAATAAAAGGTCTTATAATAATGTCGGATAAACTCGAGTCTATCACCAATAGTCTTTACAATAATAAAATCCCACGATATTGGCAAGAGAAGAGCTACGCTTCGTTAAAACCTCTTGGTAAAAATGCAATTCCACAATTTTGCGCTCTCCACTTTAATTAAGTTGGTCTCTTTGGACGAGAGTTCGTCCAGGCGAAATCTCGTTTTTTTACAAATTTTTAACGCAAATGAAATTTGCTCATAGGTGCGTGGTATCTCGATCTGAGGGAAAGAATCAAGTTTATTCGAACATGGCAAGAGCGAGGTATACCGCCAGCCTTTTGGATTTCCGGTTTTTACTTTCCGCAGGCATTTCTCACGGGAACTCTTCAAAACTTTGTTCGAAGACACATTGTTTCCATTGACATTATTGACTTCAGTTTCAAAGTAAATATTATCTCCTCTCTTACGTTACACAGTTACGCAACACTCTGGCATACGCATAGTCTTTGGTGAAAAGAACAAAAAAATGTATATTCTAAAATAGGTTTTGGATGCAAGACCCACGCAGAGGCCGAAAGATGGATGTGTCATTTACGGCTTGTTTCTCGAAGGGTGTCGCTGGGATGGAAAATATCTGGCAGAATCTAATCCTAAAGAATTGTACACCGGTACTTGATACATCGTTGACATTTCTGTTTTATCAATTAATTAGAATTACATGTAAGAAACAGAAAAAAAAACAGAAAAAATTGTATTTTTACAGAAATGAAACCAATTCTCCTATTACCGGAGGCACGTCATAAAATACCTGAAAAAGGAATTTACATGTGCCCTATATATAAAACCATCAAACGAGCTGGAACCCTAAGTACTACCGGTCATTCAACTAATTTCGTTTTAGCTACGGAAATTCCTAGTAAAGAAAAACAGAGCCACTGGATTAAACGTGGAGTCGCCATGATTTGTGCACTTGACTACTAATTAATTTATAGTTTATAATCAGGGTCTCTCCTTGTGATATTACATTATAAATGATTATAATAAATTATGTTTTTCCATAAATCTACAGTGTTCATTTCAATTATAAAGTGGTTAGGGTGGTGGGCATTCGAAGTAGTTTTTATTTTAAGCTGCGAGGGGCACACCCACAAATTGATTTATGCCTGTAATTAGAAAGTATTAAACTTTCATCGATCGTAAAGTCGCTTAAAGTAAAACACGATTACAAAAGAAGCAGGTGATACAATGTTGATCTTTTAATCATCATTTTTAATACAAGCAGTAGTTTTTATAACACTTTTTTTTTTTAACAAGGAAAACTTGTCTATCTTTAGCACTTTTACTCGTCATTTTCATAAAGAGCAGGATTTTTCCTATTTGCTTTTTCATGGGCTGCGGTAGACCATTTTACGATGTAGAGACACATAAAGAGACCTATGAAGTATTAATGGAGGATATAATGGACTTTATAATTTTTAGGTACACAAATACACTTTTTAAGAATTTTACTCGGTGACATGTATCCTAAATTAATAAGATGGCGTCTTAAAAAATGTGGAATGGCATCAATCACGAAACCCTTCCATGGGTTTTGTTCCATTGGCGATATTCCATAATATAAAATTCTTCGAATTCGAACAGGCAAATTCCCCAATATTAGATTCATCGATAAATAGATTTATTGATTAACTTAAATATTATTTGAAAATTTCTTTCTTAACAAGAAAGCTTGGACGTGTGCTTTAAACAACTAAAATCTTATAACATCGAATAACAATTTCGAGTATTCGATTGTTTTTTAAATATATGAAAACAAAAAATCATTAAAGTTACGAAGTTGGTTACGGAAAATGCGAGTAAAAACTAATCGGGATGTTCGATAATTGATTATATTTCAATTTTTACAAAATTTAAATATTAATTTCTAATATTTTCACATTTGTACCATGGACATGTTTCTGCAATCTTAGCTGGTACTTGAAATTTGTCAGAATTCTGCTCCAGCAAACAACCCAGAAGTTTAGGTACAGACACTAAAGTGCCAGCTATTATAGAAGGAAAATTTTGTTTATTCCCTGCTCTTGAGCCATATGTGATCAACAATCTTTTACTGAGATAGTCTGCGTATGCAGAAATATGGCCTACTTCTATATACTGCTGAAGAAACGGTGACCAAAGCTCAAAAGAAACCCTTAAACTTTCAGATACATGTAACTCTGCTGCTGGCCTTATTACAACTCTGTAATGGTCGCAAATATTGTCGTACAAGTTACAGGCTGTTTCTAAAAGTTTATCAAACTCGTTCCTGTATTCTTCACTATTCGCGTCATCTTTAACCGAAACGAAAACTTGTGCAATCGATTCTTGGCAAACATTGAACAAACCATTTGGTACTGTTCTAAATGATGATGGTAAGTATTGTTTCCCCAATGAAAAATATTTAAGCGGAAAAGAATTTGATTGTATAAAATGTTTCGTATGCATAGCTAAGAACGATATTAAACTTGCTCCACCAACAATGTGCATACGATTTATTGCAAAGTTTTCGAACGTGTCACTGTCTTGTAATATAAAAGTTTCTGTTGGATCTTCGTGATCTAACCCTAGACCTTCTATAACGCTACTTCTACAAAAATCAGTTCCTACAACTCTAATCATTCCGCAATCAGTTAATAATTTTCCGATATACTTGAATGCTCCAAGTTCAAACGCAACAGCTTCGTTTGTAAGGTAATATTGCAAGGGATTTCTAAACTCTAACAAATTAAGAGCAGATCCTATTTCTACATGGCTCTTTTTACTTCTGTCCCCTGGTGATCCGACTGTTCTTAAAATTATAGGAGCTTTTCTCGGCGTTTTATCATCTAGTTCATTTGGAAGTTTCAATGCCTTAACTATAATCGTATCTTCTAAATCACAAAGAGTACTTTTTATCTTTTTTAAATCTTCCTTTAATATCTTTCCTTGATTGCGTAAGGCCGCCGTAGTATTTTCTTCATCCTTGGTTAGATTATTTTTCTTCAAAATTTCCCGCATCACTTCTGACACTTCTTTTCTTTTCTCTTCTAAGAGATGCCTCTTAGCGTCAACAGTTTTATAAAAGTCCCAGCTTTCCTTCATAGCTACTACATCTAAATTTAAGCCACGCAACAGGACATTTTGCTGCAACTTTTCTATATCGGAATACCTTTCATCAAAATCCAAATACGGTAAAAAGTGAATGCAAGTGACATTCCCTTTCTCACTCGTGATATACAGAGCTGAACTATAAAGTCTTTTAACAACAAAGAAAGTACTACGATACTCGAAGATTCGTGATTTTAAAATAAACGAGCTATGCTTAAATGCATTTAATAAACTTGAAGTAACATTAATCATCGTGTCTAAATAATTTCCAAATCGCGAAACAAACAATATTTAACATATGGATAACAGTTTATACAATTTTGTAACATCGAGTTATCTAGTCAGTTTTTTCCCTCTTATTAGCCAAATCCATTTCCACATCAGAATCCGTATTAAGCGTACTTTTAGTTACAGTCTCGATTTTTCTCTTCTGAGGTTGGATATAATTTCCCTGTCCAGCAGCCCTCAGCGAATCTTCGATGCTGTAAGGTTCCAGTTCCAATGCTTTCAGCCTTCTCTTGTGAACCTTCGTGGTGAAATGAGAATTCAGAGCAACGTCGCTAATGAAGTATCGCCTATTAAGAGAGAAACCCATGAATTAAAAAACTCCTCCATGTTATCCCTCACGCATGACCAACAGACATATACTAACGCGCAATGTACGCAATAATATTGCGCCGCACCAGGTCTATCCAAGTCGACTTCTTGATTCAGAAGACCCTTGACATTCTCTTCCTTCAAATCCTCATCGATCTGAAACACAGTACGATCCAATAGACCAAGATACCCAGAGCAAAGTGAAAATCCCCTGAAATATCGTTCGCGCGCTCACGTGACAATCAGAGGTTACGTCGAAGAAACCATACTTCGTCCAGATCCTTCGTTCTCCTCTTGGTCCTCCAGCCCTTCTTCAGATGCGTATCACCCCTGTGCTGTTTTTTCCGCTTGTAAGTCATCTCCGAAACCAATGAATATAATCTCCGCGCAACATATACGGAAGCTCCTCGTCACGCACACAAACGTACCCGCGGAAAGTAAACACGAGAGTCGTCGCGCGTGTATTGGTGCAGGAGACTACGCTGATCAAAACACCGCAGGGTCGGGGTAGGTTAGGTTAGATACGGCGGACGAGAGATCGCGCGCTAGAGGGAGAGAGGGGGGAGCGTGGCGTCGTCGCTGGGAAGTGCGAGTTCGAGAGGTCAGATGGCAGCAGTGTGTCGCGAGGAGACGGCGCCTCTAACGGCAAGTGCGCTCGGTAATTCAAACGGTCCGCGGCGCTGCTCGGGGGGCCCGACCATTTTGAAAGTAAAAATACTGCGCGACCCGGGATTTTCGTCGGGCGGTACTTAGAGGGGAAAAAAGCGATCTCGGTATACGGCGTATAAGCGGGGTTACGCGGTGTCGCGCGTAAAATGACGTAGAGTGCCAGGGCGGGCGACGCGCGGAGTTCGCAGTGTCGGGAAATTGTGCGCGCTGCGCCTGTGGCGCGTCTCAGCAGGGAAGCGAACGGGAAATTGGCCGTGGCTTCGCCAATGGATGCCAGGCCGCACGGGACGCCATTTTGATATACGGTCGCACGTCAAGAAGCGTTCCGCTCGTTCCGCGAGGAAACGCCACCAGCAGCCAGAGCACCCAGAGCACCCGGAGTACCACGGGTCCGAGTCGCTCGATCTGCGTGTGCCGCTGCTCCGCGTTGGAGGCCGCCCGCGCGCTGCCAAATCAGAAGGAGGCGCCTTCTGTCTTCTTCCTGCCTGCCCGCCTGCCTGCCTGCCTGCCTGTCTGTCTGCCTGCCTGCCTGCCTACCTACCAACCGAACGGACACCTCCCGAGGTTCTTTCTTCTCGAGACTCTTCCGACTCTCCTGCGAGACTGTACTCTCCGACCAACGACGACCTGACTCTGTGGCAGAGTGTGCGTGGCGCTTACGATTCCCGTGCGAACGTTTCGTTGACAAGTGACAGGTGAATCGATCAGGCGCCAGGAAACTCGCGTTGCGGCTCCTGCCGCTGCTCGAGACTCCCCGGAGAAACGAGGAAAGCGTGTGCGAGGCACGCACGATCCGCGAGAGAGAACGCGAACACGCGAGCGAGCGAGTGAGCGAGTTGGCGAGTTAGCGAGTTCGGACGACCCAACAGCAACAGCAGCAGCAGCAGAAGCAACAGCAACAGCAACAGCAGCGGCAGCAGCGGTTTATTGGTTAGAGTTCTCTGACTACGCTCTGTCTCTCTGTCTGTCTGTCTGGCTGTGTGTGTGTGTGTGTGTGTGTGTGTGTGTGTGCGTGCGCGCGTGTGTGTGACTGAGCAAGAGATGTGCGCGCGTAAGAGATAGAGAGAGACACACACGCGCAGAGAAAAGACCAGGGGAGTCGTGCTTGCTTTACTGCTCAGTTTCGCGAAGGATTTTTCAACACGCGTGTTTCACACGAGTAAGGACGGACGGACGAAGAACTTGGAGTGGTGTGGTGTGGTAGTGCCTGGTAGTGGTGGGTAGTGGTGGTGGTGGTGGTGGTGGTGGTCGTGATCGTGATCGTGATCGTGGTGGTGGTGGTGTGCATTAAGATTATTTCGGTGGTGCACGCTTGAGAGAAAGGAAGAGGAAGCAAAAAGAAAGAAAGAAAAGAAGAGAAGAGAAAAAAAGTAGCAGCACCACCAGCAGTAGCCGCTACCGCCGTCCATCCTTCCGTCTCGCCGACGACCAAGTCCCCTCCTCCCCCTCGTCCGCTGGTTGACTCGTCGTCTCATTTGGCGCGCGCGAGAGGCCACCGGCCGACTTCGGGGCAGGACAGACCAACCCGATGTCGGGAACGGGTCGCGACCCCGTGTCGACCCGTGGTCGTACTCGTGAACCTGCCTCGTCCAAGAATCTAAGAAGGAAAATATCCACATCCTCAAGAGTAGCAGCAGCAGCACCTCCACCGGCACCAGGACGCTCCTGGTATAAATGCGTCTCCATGCACGCCCATGTCTATTACCTCCTTTGCCCGCTCTTGTCCCTACAAAGTGCCCTGTAGACTCAGAGCACACCTTCGTTAACACGCCTACGCGTTTTCCAAACGATGAACATGGCCAAGATCCTTAACAAGGACCCCGTCACCTATGAGAGGGAGAGGGAAAACTTCCTGAAGGAACTGCATCACTTCCATGAGACGAGAGGGTAAGAGAGAATATTCAGCATGTTTTTTTTTATGACCAAGCCTTTATGTGTATCAACGCTTCTCCTCCATACCTGCCTACCTCCCTCCCTCTCTCCCTAACCATCTTCTTCTTCTCTTTCTTTATTTTTCTACCGCTCTTTCTGCTTTCTCCTTCCTCTTCCCTCCTTTTGGATATGCATCTGTTGTGTGCGAGCGTATATGTGTATATTGAAAAAATTTCTTCAAATCTTTATTTTACAATCATCCCTCCCCTATTCGATTCTTTCATCGAGTTCTCCATTCTCCGCTGTCCGTTTATTCTGTTTTCCCGATCGATTGCTGAGGGAATCGATCGAGCATCGGGCATAAGAACGTTTGGAGATGCCAAGAAATGGACGATATTGAGGTTATGTGCGAGAAATTCACTGGCACTCGATGCTCGATCTAGGCTTTCTAAAAAATATTTCTCCATGTACGCGTGATTTATGGATCTTTCGAATAATTGTGGAGTTTGTTAGTTTTTTCATGCTTTTCAAGAAATTTTATCAAGGTTCGTCGAGAGTTACCGAGAAATAATGGGTGTCGTTTGATTCGACAATACAAGAAACGTATATAAATGAATGTTTCGTGGACAAGTTATTAACAAAAATCGATTTTGTTGTAAATTTGATCAAATTATGCTCGATGCAGAGGCTTAATTTCAATATTCTATTATAATTGATATATAAATTTTTTAATGTATGTTAATAACTGAGTATGCTACTAATACTAATAATGGAATCTGTCTGTACCTGAAAATAGTTGCATAAAAGTTTTTAATAGTATACCATCCATATATTAAATACACTTAATTTTTATACTATTAAATTTACTCTGTCTAGATTTATATTTAAATATGCTTCAAAGCCAATTTCAGTAAAGTATACGTGCATACGTACGAATGTCTGTACTTTTCTGTGATAAATTTTTACTATAAATTTTAGATATAAAAGCTTTATGTCTATCAGCAATTTCGATAAACTTCAGAAAATATCTTTCTAACCGACTACTGGATTATCATTTGTGCTCACGTACATTAATCGGAACCTGAAATTTAGACAACTTGTTTAATTTTATTCGATAGAATTATTTATGATTAAATGTCCATCATATTTTTATACAAGATTTTTATGGAAATTTTATTTTATAAGAGGAAAGAGCATAAATACTAATTATTAAGCTTCAAGGTATACGCGGCAAACTACAATATACTTGTCTCGTTGTTTTTTCTATTGCAAGTCCATGTTTCACAAATGAGATTCTAGTAGAATTATGTATTATAACAGGACAGTGATATTTTTTAACCCAAAGATGTGTAATTGTGTTGACAATGTAATGAGAAAATATGAAATATTACTATGCAACAAAAATGTATATTTATGGCGATACATCCTGCAAGTTGTAAATCAACTAGCTTCATAAGTAATTCAATTTTTGTATACGTATCATAATATTTGGAATGGTACACTGTAACAATACAAGTTTTACTAATTAATATTCAGTTAATTAAAGTCAGTATTGACAAATCCAATATGTTCTTCCTGTTTTTGGTAATCGCCAAACTATATTGATTCTTTAGTACTTGCTACGCTTGTACGAAAGGTTAAAAATAAGAAATAAAAATTATTCGGATATTGAGATACAATGAAATAACTCATATTTGTTGTTTTACTTTTCAGAACTCCGTTTAAGAAATCTCCGAAAATCAGCGGAAAAGAAATTGATTTATATTTGCTGTACGTCGTTGTGACTGCACATGGAGGATGGATCAGGGTAAGTTTGAAAATAATTCTTCTAGCAGGAAACCCTGACAGAGCTCTATAGAAAGATCAGAAAAAAGTGAATGAAAAATGCAACAATCTCCTATCAGCATATGCGATATTGTAATCCACGTACAACTTATGATCAACGATAAAGGAATGCGGTAGCGTCAATGGAAACGCGAGGTAGAATAATTCTTTGAAGTCTCACTTATTTCCAACACATTTCGAGAACTTCATAATTATTCCTACATAAAGAAACAGGGCAGAACCTCCAGCGTGAATTACAATAGCTCCCCGGTAGAATTCAATAGAAACAGGAATGAATGATAATGATAAACCTTTCAGATAAAAACAATAAAACATCTCGATAGATCGATGAAGAAATCGCCTTTATGCTATCGAATTTATAAAGTAGCATCCAAATAATGGATCGTGCATAAGCAGTGTGTCCTTCGGTCTTCTTTCAACACAACTAATTGTTACACCTCCGTAGTTTTTGCATAGCAGACTCCCAGCCAATGAAAAGATAAACACATTAAAGATTATCAGTTTCTAGAAAATCGATGGTAACGCTAATTAAAGCTTTGGCCAATTTAAAAGGGGGGGATCTCTCCAGGGAAGTAATTACTTTAAGAGTATTGATCGGGGGATTGACTGTAACGGATTAAGCCCTTGGCGAGCTTTATCTTACACGAGGCCTTTTTTTTACGATCGCGCAATAAACGGCACCGCCGTGTCGTGATTCCGTCAGAGGCGCAACGTTTACGGTTGGATTATCGACTAGCTGCTCTCACAGGGCGTACAACTATAACACGGAGATGCGTGTGCTGCGTTATCAGTGTGGAGATACGCGTTCTCGGTGATATAACGCGACGAGCCTCTCACCTCTTCTTCGCGATTGCTTTCCCCTCTCTCCGTCCTCACCATTCAACGAAAACTTACGAATTAATGACGTCATCCCGAAGAAGGAAAGGAATGCAAGACTTGCAAATGCCGCTGTTCTTGCACTGTCGTCAAGCCCCGGAGGGGGTCAATGAGCGGACCTGTCGAATATCCGCGTTAACACGCGTTGCAAATCTCCCTCTACTGCCGAGCGGCCACAATCCCAAAGTCACAACAGCCGGGAAATACCTGAACGTTCTTACGTGGTCCGAAATAGCTCTGGAAAAGCGATTCGTTCAAAGGGAGAAATTGCATTTGCTCGAATGAAATCGTGTCTGCGTTAAAACTGGGTTCTTTGCTTCTCTCTCTCTCTCTCTCTCTCTCTCTCTCCCCCCCCCCCCCCCCCTCCCTCTCCCTCTCTCTTCTTTTTCCTGAAGAAGCTTTGAGAAGAGAGTCCATGGTGTTTTCGCATTTTCGCATGATAGGATGAAAGAGAGGAAATGTTTTGAAGGAAAGGCAGCAGCAGCGCGGGGTGGCTCGGTGATATTTATCGATTAGGAGAGGAAGCTTTTACCGATTGGAATAGCTGTTTTTTAGCGATTACCAAGGCATTCGAACATTGTTCGCGTGCGGTATCGTAGATTTGAGACGTGTGTGCCGCTTTCGCGAAGCGATGGGCACCGCGCGACTTCAAAGGGGAATTCTTATGCGCCGCATGCTCCACTTTTAAGCGTAACCGTTAAGTCGTGTCCAGCGGGCGACTTTCGTCGTCAACCGAGTCATCAACGCGCGGGGAATATCTCTTGGAAACTCGTACTCTTTCCCTAGGCCAATATAACGACAAGCGCTTCTTTTCCCATCCTATTTACGATTTTGTCGTAACTAACAGCAAACGTAAACACATTCCACTCGGAATCTTCCTACATCTCAGGCGGAAACGCCGTACCCCAGCAGTACCAAAGCATTAAAAGTCCTCTCGAGAATAATGGAAGGCGACAACAGTCTCCTCCCACCTCCGGGATAATAACCCCCGATCGTATAAACGATTAGCAATAAAAGTATGTATTATTAGCGCCGCGGCCCAAGCTCTCTGCAGCCTTTCAAAACAATTCCACCGGAAAGAATCGGCGAAGGCTTCCGGTAAACCGACCAGGTTGAGCGACCGCGCGATGATCAACGTGTGCGACGTAAGGAAATGGCGCGCGCGATGTCGTAGGAGCTCGTCGTTGTCGTCGGGTTCTTCGAATTTTCCTGGAGTTCGCGTGTTAGCCCGCCTAAATCTAGACATTAGGACAATGCGGAAGTGACGCAAGGTCAGGGTCGTCCGGGAGGTGCGGACCTCGTCGGGGAGGAGGGATGGATCGTGAGGTGAAGGTGGAGAAGGAAGTACGGGAGGAAGAGAAGGGGGAGAGAAAGAGGGGGAGAGAGAGAATATCGTGAGAGGAGGTGGAGGTGGTGCTGTACGAAGGCTTCCCCTCAACAAGTGTGATCGAGTCGAAGCTCACTGGACTATATAGACTGCAAGCAGACTGCAGCTACGATCAGAACGCTCTGGGAACTTGCTGTTGACTATCGCAGCAACGGGGAGAGGCCATGCGGTTGCTTATAATTCACGTGCTCGGACCTAATCGCGCCAGGGAAAGATTAAAACTTGGATGGAAACTTAGGGGCTTTCAGACTGAAAGTAAAAAAGGAGTGTCGCTCGAAATAAAACTCTGTTTTTTGGTCACTCTTCGATTATCAACCCCAGTTGGATTAGTAGAAGCGCGGGAGTAGGTGGAGGAGGAGAGAGGAGAGGACCTCGTAATAGTAGTATACCAAAAGATCTTAATGGCAAAGCATTGTACTACTTAAATGTATCTATCGGGTAGCAGTGATGTCAATAGAAATCCAAGTGGAGGATGGTGGTGGTGGTGGTGGTTGCAGGAGCGGTAGGCGTGTAGTGAAAGTGTTATGGACCAGTTTGGATTATAATAAAACCATGTATATAGTATATATATATATGTATATACGTGCAGTATACCTACATGTATATACACAGCTATGGCCGTGTAACTATAGAGAGCCACGTCGATTGTTTTAACGATAAGTTACAGGCAGCGAATCCCTTTTGTCGATGCCAACCATGTGAATCGTATGTAATAAGTCTTGCCGAAGAGAAACTCGCTTACGTAGACAGTAATTTGAGTTTGTACACTCTCCTCTACTACCACTGTTGCTGCTACTATACTACCACCACTACCACTGGAAGATGGTAATCCGAACCTCGTAAATGCGTCGCAATCATTTTATTCCTTTGCCATATTTAGAAGTATTCTTCGGGGTACGTTAGAATTTTACAGCGTCGTTCATATTTCTCGCTTTTCCAAAGACCTGCTATTTCAATATCTTGTACGATGCGTTTTCTTTGTTGCACGTGTGCGATAGGTAGTGTCGTGCGTTAGAAATCTATAGGAAAGGAAGAAAGCAGCAAGCAAACTATAGTGTGCGATACTCCGTGTTTCATCGAAAATTTCGGAGACTTTGTTGTTTCAATGGCGAAGAGATCCATCCGGTTCTACGAAGCTTTGAAATTCTGAAGATTATAGTCTCCATTGAAGATTGATGTTTGTTAATTAGTCAATTGGTATTGAGTGTCCACTTAGTTGGTCGTAATAACATTTAATACTCGCTACGTGACTGGATGAAATCGAAATATACGTAGTTTATTTTTCAAGTGAATCTTTACAGGCTTCGATTTTATCGTGTTAGCAAGGTTTTACGTGTAATTCAGTTAGCGCTGTGTGCGTATGCGTGCGTGCATGCGTGCGTACTCACGTACTACGCGCACGTATCGTATATATAGATAGATATTTAAGCTGCAGCTAGCAGAAACGTGTACTTACTCGAATCGTTAGATCTAGACATCCGGTATTCTATATCAGTCGCGTTCAGTTTCACAGCGGATTAAATATTGTCCCGTGGCAAATTCATTAAGGCAATTCTATAGGCTCGGGCCGATCAGACAAAAGTTTCACCGGCTCCTAAACGTTCTCTCCGCTAAGAGTGCTGCGCCTGCCTCTACATTCTGGGAAATCTCATGACATATTCTTCTTCTGGAGGAGAGAGCCCCCCTTAACTTTGTGCAAGATGTTCCAATGAGCTTTCCCGGGGTACCTAAGGCGATTCGGCATAGAATTTACATCGGAGGGGTCGTCTCCCTATTCGAATATACAAAGAAACCGAGTATTTTACAAAGACACTCTCTCCCTCTGCCCCGCCCCTCTGCATATTCCCCTTATCACCTACGATATAAATTTAAAAACACGTGTTACTTTTCCCCCCCTTTTGCTCTGTTTACCTTCCATTTGAATGAAGCATCTTCTCGGAAAAATCTAACTTTACCCTCGCTCCCCCCATTTCTCGCGGAACGTTACAACAAAGCCATTAGTGTGCGCTATTTATTTTACGAAGCAGTTTCGTCTTTCACATTTAAGACAGGAGCCTCGAAGTCGAAGATAAAACGCTTCTTTCTTCACTCGACGAGGGCGACCTTGACGTTATTAGAAACCGCGGCCCGAAGACGGCCACTTAGCAAGCATTGCCTTAAAGCAGCCAGCATATCACGCAGGAAATATTTTGTACAATGCTTTTTCTGTCGAAGGTTTACCTTAAGCGACGCCGTTAAAAATCATTCCTCGAGTTTTATACGCGCGGGATGACTAGCCCGGCTCAAATGTAAATGTTAGTTTGCAGGAGGAATTCTATAGGCAAGATCTATCGGCGTTGCATCAGAGCCCGCATGCATCCACTTAGGAATCGGCTTAATATTCCACGCTGATGGAATATTTAATGTTTTGCCATTGGTATTTGTAGCGCATCATTCGCGCTGTCGTCGCACCTCCGCAATGTGCTTTTATATCGCGTTGCAGGCGTGCCTCCTCCTCCTTCCCGGGTCACTCTCTCTCTCTCTCTCTCTCTCTCTCTCTCTCTCTCTCTCTCTCTCTCTCTCTCTCTCTCTCTCTCTCTCTCTCGCTCTCGCTCTCGCTCTCGCTCGCTCGCGTGAACGTGCGCGAGCGCGCGGTTTCCCATTAATCCAAACACACATTTTATCTCGAGCTCTGATTTCGAAATCGGCCGCTAGCAGCTAGAAAGCTAATCTGCCGGAGCTCCGACCATTCCGTCGACCTGGAAACGGCAAAATCGAAACGCGCGCTCGACTCGCACAATGAATACAGTCCCCGAAAAAAACAACAACAGCGTTTCCACACCTAGAATCTACGATCACCCGCAAGCGGAAAAGTTCCAGCGGCTCTGGCTCGTGAAAGAGTTGGACTTAAAAAAAAGCGAAAAGAAAACTCCACGAAACTCGAGTGGAGAACGCGTGTATGGTCCATATAAGGCCATCATCACCACCACCATCACCAGGGTGGCATCCCCGGCAGAGTTTCTCGAGTGCACGTGTTGCTCCAGCAAAAAAGTCCAACTCCAAATACATGTGTGTAACATCGTGATGTAAGTGCAGCAGAGATCGACGCGTTTCAGCTACTCTCTTCTACCGCGGCGTAGGCGGGGGAGGGAAGAGAATATCAAAGACGTTGAGATTCTCATAATGACGGGTTAATGGCAGCGCGATGCGTCTGTTACCGGGAGGAGGATGCGATCGGTGACAAAGGGAAGCCGCGGATGAACGGAGAGAGGAGGGGAGTGGGTCGAGAGAGAGAGAGAGAGAGAGAGAGAGAGAGAGAGAGGATCCATAGCGTTCAAGGGCGCGACTGCGACATGGAGCGGCTCGTTCGGCGCGAGTCAAATCGGTGCACCGCGCGACCGTAGTCTGGCATTGGTCTGGCAGCCGCACGCACTTTGCGTGAGTGCACCAGGAGTGCTAGGAATTCGCTGCGAACTCGGTAATGCTGAGTCAGTCAGGTGCCACGGCGCCTTGCACAGTCCAGTCCACTCGCTCGTTCGAGCAGGAGACTTTCTTCGAGCATCGCGACGGAGACCAGGAGGGTTCTCTCTCCCTCTCTCTTTCTTTCTTCTTTCCTTCTCTCTTTCTTTCTTCTCTCCTTCTTTATTTACCGTACATCTTTCTATCTCTTTCTCCAGAAAGAGGGGAAGGAAGAAGAGATACGCGCGAAGGGCAAAAGGAAAGAAGGTATAGGGTTCCGTGGAAGGCGACGGGAGTCTTTGAAGAGAGGGAGAGGGAGAAGGAGATAGGAGATCGCCACACTGTGCAAAAAGCGAGAAGCAAAAGATCGAGGAGACCCTGAAGATGACAGCGGATTATAGACTTTCCGAAATTTCGAAGTATCTCCTCGTTCCTCGTCGCTTTCGAGTTCTCGGGAGAAACGTGGAAATTTGGAAGATTCTGCGAGAAGGAACGAGGGGCGAGGAAGAAACGGTGGAAGAGAAATCGAGGAGTAAAAAATGCATGTATAATAACGAGGAGGTGGTACATCAGCTTGAGGGATAGACCCAAACCGGCTTCCGTTGCAGCGCGGAGGGAACTGCATTGGCAAAATTGACCTGTGCGAGATGAGATCTATGGATCCTCCGCCACCACCACCACCACTACCACCGGTTTCTTTCATTACAAATTCATTTTTTGAAACTGCCGACGTCATCGGTTGATAGGCAACCTATCAACTTGGTTTCTTTTACGTTGAGAAATGTTACTTCTCTTTTATCTTCTATGGTCGGTAAGCGTGCTTCGTCTCTAACACAAAATTTCACACGACATTCGATTACGAATGTCGTCGAGTTGAAGAATTTGGATGATGGTAGGGCAAAGATTTTATTTAGGCCGGAAAGGGATTTTGGTGGACACTTCCCAACTGGTTGGATTTTCCACGCCTTGGACGAAAGACAAGTTTGACGATCGCTGAAAATGATACACCCTGTATACATCAAGCAGACGCAAGGGCAGGAGAGGGAGAGAAAGTTGGAAAGAAAGAAAGAAAGAAAGAAAGAAGAATGAGAGAAAGAGCACGATTGTCGATGAGAGAGGAAGAGAGAAAAGCGAGATCTCTCCGTGCGTTGGTTTGGTTCTCCTCGGTGACGAGCAGTGCGGTCGATATGGCAACGCCGCGCCCCACCACACGCATACCGGCATGGCAGCACTGCTTGTCGAACCTGGCAACGTTGCTTTCTCTCTGCCCAGGGGTGGGGGTAGCCAAGCTTGCACACACCGATAGACGAGGAGAGCGACCTCATGTCCTGCACACATGTGCACATGCGACACACCAAACTGCGTTTGCCTGCGCAACTTACAAACACGCACGCGCAAAATTTCAGCCCTGCCATGCCATAACGTGCCATGCCTTCCTCTTGTACCTTTGCTTCTTCCTTTCTTCCTTTCTTCCTTCCTTCCTTCTTTCCTTCCTTCTTTCCTTCCTTCCATTCTTTCTCCCTTTATTCTTTCCTTCATTGCTCACTTTCACCCTAACGTACCCCTAAAATTGGCCAAGCACCCCAAACTCTCTCCGATTGGCCTTTCTCCTCGAGTAAAAAGTACTTCACACGTGCAGACACCCCCTCCCTCTACTCCAGAGGCGACCAGCTTTATTTCTTTGTCAATACCGAAGATTTCGCTGCATACATTTATACCTGACGGAGGAAGCAACACTGACGAATACCTTTTCTGGGACTTGTCGCGAAAACGGGTTTCTCTGTTTGCCAATTAGTCGAAAGTCTCTTTGTTCCTTGGCCAGCGGTCTTGATTAGATTTGTACAAGTTTGCCGCGAAAGTAATTAAAATTCAAATTAGTTAAGGCGATTTCACACACGTATCTCCTGCGGACGACGATGCCACCATCATCACCACCCCCCTATCCCAGTAGCCCCTAGGTACGCGTGTCCATTAAAATTTTAGCCAGGGACGCGTTACTTCGTTGGGGGGGGGGGGGGCAGTCCATTTTCGAGAGTTTCCTTCTGTAACAAGATTGAAACTCGTCGAAGAGCGCGAAGCTATTATTTTTCTAGGCTTTTATATCACGAAACGCGCGCATCTCGAGCTATTGTCACTTTGACGACGTACATTACGTCGAACAATAGATCGCCGTACACTCCGCGTATATTGATTCGCAAAGAAAGAAGCGCATCTCCTGTTATACAAACAACTGTCTCGAAATCGTTTCTACAGTAATCACTCGCGGCAGGACCGGGGGCGAGGGGCGCAGCGTCGGATTTCTCAAGTAGATTAAGACCATCGCTGCTGGGAATATCGTCGTCGCGTCGTGTAATAAGCGGAGAACTGTTCCTTTTTTTTTTTTCGAGCGGTAACTTTGCAAGTTTTTATATATTTTTTTTTTCCTTATTGGCGCAGCACAATTTATCCAGTAAACCAATGCCAATTCCACGCGCGTTACATAATGATTTCCAACTTGTACAGAAGCATGCTCATTTTGCGGTCCCGGTAAATCGTGCGCGGATTCGACGATCATCCCCGAGAACGCGAGTTCCTCCGGTCCACGATTCCCAGGCGATTTCGTGAGATTCACCTGTGATCCCGTGCTGACGCGGTCACGACTCCGCGGCGGGTCCTCCCCTTAAATCTCGTTTTGCTCGATCTTTCTTCCTTCCTCCCCCCGTGTGCACACGGCAACTGGTTCCTCTTGCCCCTCCCCCTCCGCTCGACGTTCGCGTGCAAAACCGATGGCACGGCGATCCTAGATCCATCCAGCGAATGGCATGTCGCGCGCTGTAATCTCGCGAGTTTTACGCGCCGCCGGCTCCTCGAGGATGCTCGAGAGGGTGGTCTCTCCGGGTCCTGCGTCTCGTTAACTATCCTATTTCTTCGCCCGACGACCAATCGCGGCTGAGGTAATCCCCGAGCGAACAGATTATAGCCGTGCGCGCGATTCCGAAGATTCCGCGCGCGATTAGCCGTCGAATAAAAGTCCGCGCGCGCCGGACTCTGATGACGCCTAGGAAAATATCGACATCGCCAAGCCTCTCCGGCAAATGGCGAGTGGAAGCGTAATCAGCGTTTCGATCGCCGCGTTCTCCTAATTGAACCATTAACACCTAACGCGCATTCTAATGCGATCTCTGATTAGCCGTTCGCGTACGCGGCTGAAAAGCCCCGGTGAAATTTTCCGCCGTTACTTTCCGTCGTATTCCCTCCTCCTCCTCCTCCTCCTTCTCCTCCTGACTCTATCGCCCGGGTGGGTCTTCGCTTCCGGCTGAAAAAATAAACGTAGCGGCTCTCTAGCTCAAAAGGAGAGACGATGAAAAATGCGGACGGGTGGCTAATGTCGATGGACGCGAATCCTCCTAGAATTTTGATGCGTCTCGCGGTACCCCTTCCCCCGCGAACAGGGAGAAGGTAAGCATGGTCGATCCACGAGCATCTACGAAAAGAGAAGACACGCGCGTTTCGGCAGAGTATCGACTGGCGTGTGCCGCTGCAGTGTCCTCTCGCAATTGTAACGCGTCTTTTTCCGCGCGGTTGGAAAATCGTTCGGGGGTTTTACCGGACGGGGATGGCGGTGGAGGGGGCGGGATAGGAATATCCAGAAACATCGAGAGGGGCTAAAGCTGATTGATCGCGCATATAGCGCAAACCGATCGCGAGAAGGAGACGGCCAGATCAAAGGAAAGGAACGAACGCGAAAAGAGGTTTTCAACGCGGCGTTGCCAAGTTTCGCGATGGCAGCGGGGAAGATCCAAGAGAGCGCCTCGTGGGTACTGCGGCATGGCAACGTCGCGTTCCCGAGATAAATAGCTGAGACCCGGTGTGTCCGTGATTGTGTTTGCGTGCGTATTTTGTGTGTTGCTGTGTGTGTGTGTGTGTGTGTGTGTGCGCGCGCGCGCGTGTCGCTCTGCGGCGAGACGCACTCACCGTTAGTTCGGAACGAGCAAGAAGGACAAAGCCGGAGGAAAACCGCAGTGACGACGACGCCTTTGGCTGGCGTCGATCCGTCACTGGACGTACACCGTCTTCGTCGTCGCTTTTCCCCGCGGAAGCCGAAGAGAAACACCTTATAGATATCGCCGACGCCTTACCTTCTTGCCAGCCATTGCACCCAGCATACACACACACACACACACACAACTAAAGGAATCCAACGTTACTAGATACCTCGCGTTCTGTCTCATCCGAGATTATCCACCACTACCAACCGAGCACCAATCAGCTGCTGCTCTTCTCCAGATAATATTTCTTTTTATTTATTTTTACGACTTTTTTTAAATTTTATTTTATTACTTCTTCCCCTCTTTTTCTCTTTCTAACCTTAACCTCACACTTGGGAAATAACCGAGTGTGTTTATAAGTCGTTATCGATGCCAGGCCAAAATTAGGCTGGTGCGACGGGCTTCGTGGAACCGACGCGTGACGCCACTTTTAATTGGTGGCGATCGGAGAGTAGAGCCTTGTATGATTGTTCGATTCGAGCTTTTTTGTTTTTCTTTTTTTTTTTTTCTTTTGTTTTTTAGTTTTAGCTTTTTAATTTTTTTTATAGAATATAAGAAGTCGCGTGAGTTCTCGGAGAAACTGGTTCATCCCGTTTTTATTAATGATAAGTGGACCCAACTCGAGAGCAGTCTTTTCAGCACGTGCTATTTTTGCTCGATATACAGGCTGGACTGCGCGCGCGAACGTTGCTGACGCTCGCACAAAACTCGGGAATTCGGAGATTGCGTATGTGCGCGCGTGTGTACGATACACAGAGTCTTTAACAAGATGATTTCATGAATTTATTCGACATAAATTTGGAGGGGGCGTGAGCGACCATTTACCATACGAGGTTTTCAGGAGGGGAAGAAGGAGGAGGAGGAGGAAGAGAACAGGAGAAACTCATCCAGAAATTAATACTGGTCATCCTCCAGTTTATCAATGAACCTCGTTAATTCCACGTTTTCTTCGGTAAATGCAAAAACTCCAGCAGTTTCCTCGGTACGACTGATACGTCAAATCCTTTGAGTACGGATCATTTTACCGAGTGCGCGCATCATGCTTTGGATTACACAATATATTACATATACTTTGCACTTGTTATCTCTTGTAACGAGACCCTTACGTAAATCTTTCTTATAATAATCGAAGCCGGCGAATCACTTTGCAGAGATTAAGTCACAGCCTGTCGGGCAAACAAAAATTCAAGCAATTCTTGACAGTCCTCTCCGAGAACCTAGGAGAGGACTCTCTAGTCTCTCCATCGTCCAACGCTGAAAAGGGGATGATTTCTCGTAAATTCTTATGTTCGTGTTTTTGAAAAAAATCTGGATAGAAAAAGTAGCACGAGTGGTGGTGATTCGTGTGATTTTCTATTGGCCTTAACAGTGTCCGTCGAAGGATGTGGCTTTTTGCGAAAAGGCCGACTCGACTCCCCGTCCCACTGTGCGAAGGATGTAGGTATTAGTGGCCTTGGCCGCTGGTACCAGTCGGTAAGCCATCACTCGAGCACGAGCCCTGGCACTTCGAGGTCACTGCACCTTTCCTCCTTGCTCTTGCGACTCCTCGCGTACGCGCGCGCGCGAACACGATACACTCTCACCTACCTCGTGCCATTTCTAAACACATTTACAAATTTGCAAACCTACTTCCTGCTTACTTGCTTACTTACTTTTAGACATTTCGTTTAGCTGAAATCAATAACAAGTCAGTTTTCTCGACTCGATGTATATTAAAAAGTTCTCCATTTCCTCTTGCACCAACTCGGCGTGCGCGCGCGCGCGCGCTTACACACACGAATTTCTTCATCGCCCGAAGAAACTGGGCTATATTTAAGCGATCGCAACTGAAATACGTCCGTCATTTTTATTTCATCCTCCACTTTCCACTAAAAACGCGTCTCCGCAAAATATTCATCAAGCTTATCTCTGGGAGATTATCGATCAATGATTCAAGGGAATGGCGGAATTTTACTTTCTTGTCTTTTCTTGGCTCACGGTCTTCTTTAGCCGAATGATTCGCGTGCAATAAACTCGTGGCGTTGCAATTTTAGTGTTCGTCGTATTGCGACTCCGGTAGATTAGTTTATCTTGCGTAACGGGTCGGCATAGTTAAAAAGTAAGGACAAAGATACCAGGAGCGACCGAGGGAGAAAGAGAGAGACAGAGTGAGGGGAGGGAGGACACAGAAGGAGGGAAGAGAGAGAGAGAGAGAGAGGAAAAGAGAGAAGCAGAGTATTGTTTGCCTTAGCTCGTAACTACCCGACGTGGCACCCGCATGTGCCACTGGCAGATGTCTCGTTTATAGCGGCGGAATTCGTGGCACACAATTCAACAACGAGCGAGCGGACGAGGCAGCGACCGGAGCTTCAGTGCCTTGTCCTTTCGATTAAAACGACGGTCGCACGATGCTTGGGCCGTTATCGACACACACGCGCGCGCGCTTCGCATAACGAGATCATCATCCGATCAATTCCCCAGTGGTCGCTTTCACGCTGGAAATCCTCGACGTGGAATTCTCTGGCTCCGCGTTCTGCTACCTATTCATGCCTACTTCCGGCCTGACGTCATTTCCGGATCGACCGAGCCCAAAGACCGCGCGCAGTCCCCCCTAGGAAGCACGGAGAGAATTTTCCAAAGTTTCTTCGTCTCGGGCACCGCCAGAACGCCGAGGACTTCCGGTCCGGGGGACCCGAAGAAGCAAACGAATCCACTGCTGGATTATTTCAAGTGTCGAGCACGCAGCCGTCTGCTGATGCTGCTGTTGTGCTACGTTTCTTTGGAAAGCGAGTCCGAAGTGGACTCTTCGAGTACTCCTCGGCGGCGCCGCTTCCTTGCGTAATCCCGACGATTCCCGGTAAATGGCAAAATCTTTCGGAGCAAGCAATAACGTCCTATAATTTAGAGATAAGAAGTATTGACGGCCTCTGCCGAGGGAACCGAGGTGCTTACCGAATCAGTAATAGTTTTTCATGTCCAATACCCCTCCCCCCTCCCGTGTTTCATCTTACGTAAATTCCCCCCAACGAGAACCCATCCGTACCCCGCTGCAGCACTGGATCAAATTTTCCACGTTTCTTGCGGTCCACGGGTATCCGCGTCTCGCTTCACCTTGTCGGCGACTCCGGTGCTTTTTAGCGAAATAATCTCCCACCGAGTAATTTCTATCGGTTTGCTGGAGCGGAAAATGAAACGAACGAGAAATGTCTACCGTGCTTCCTCTCCCGTCCACGAGGCTCCTATGATTCAGCAAAGTGGAGTCCGTTCAGATAGCAAAGGTGTCCCGGTGGCTACTTCGAGTGTGGGCGGTGGGGAGAGTTCAGGGATTCCCCGATCAAAGAATTTCGTCTCTCCGCTCGTTCAACGATTCCCTGTGGATATCCGGGGGGGGGGGGCGGTCCACCACCTTGCTCAGAATTCCACCACGCGTTCGCCTGGACTTATCCGCAATTATCATAAAGAAACTCTTAGTCTCGAGTTTTACTCCGCAATACGCAAAATTTATCGTGCTGATGATAATGGGGCAACTTGGAGATTTTAGATAAAGAAATTTCTTGAAACTTATTGGAGAATTCGCAGGTTCGAGTGGCCTCTTAAGATTTCCATCGCTACTTCCACAACTCTGCGAGAATCTTCCTTCCTCTCCGGTATAATTCCAAGATGCAAGACCCTGTGTGTGTGTGTGCAGCAAGTGTTCTCGAATACCAAATGGGATAGTTCCTCGCATTCCCACGGATGCAAGTGTCTTTTTCCAAAAGGTTATTCAGTGTTTCCACGCTTCGTTAGTTCGAACCGTCTTTTTCCTTCTTTTCGATCTTTTCTAATTACCGTGCGTCATGCACTGCCTATGTATTATCGCGCACGTGCACAATATCGTTCGTCTGTGTATGCGCGCAGGTCGAACAATGCAACGGCTACTGAATTATTGATAATTACATATATGTCACTCGCGATACGCGTGTACTCGTCTCCTCCTGAATATATCGAGCTTTTTTTTTATTCCTCCGTACATACATGCGTTTGGCGCGCGCGCGCTCGTGTGTGTCCGTGAATCAAATAGCTATACAAATCACGTTCCTGCGAATAACAATGAAAATCGAGTTGCAGCCTTTAACCATCGGCGCCCATTTTAATGTTGCTTTATTACAAAATTTACGTTGCTCGATTATACGCTGGTACCGACACATTTACGGCAGACACGGACGCGCGTGTGCAAACACACATACACGTACCTCTGTAATTGAATAATTGTATTTCATCAATTGCTTCTGGATCTTGCATAATACTTCGGTTATGAAACCAAATTATCTTACTACCACCACCATCTCCCTCTCTGCCCCTCCTCGATAATTTTTTTAATAAAAGTATATGCGAGCACTACGCATCTCTTTACTCGCTTTTTATATTCCTTCCCATAAATTCACGTCCAGCGGCAGTTTCTTGGGAAACATTGCAGGCTTTTAATCCCACCTACATGCGGTATATTGAAAATAAAGGAGTCGGCAGTCACATTTTTCCTAGGCGTTTATTATTAATAATTTACGCGAGCGGAGCAAGTTTTAATCTTGCAATGTGTATGTCGCGCGTGTGTGTGTATAGATGAAATCATACGTGCCTTTCGTCACTGATAAAAGCTTATCGTTTTCTTCGGGGATCACATTGATTTATTCGGTCCACGCGCAATTACGAAGATTGATGAAAGAGGGGGGGGGGGGGGCGCAGGAAACTGAAAGAAAGAAAGAGAAAATAGAGATGCAAACTGCGTTTGAAGAATTTCCTAGTTTTTTTCGATGGCATTGCACAAGTCAGCGCAATTAAGCTACTCGGGATAAGCCGGGTTGATTTAAATATGATTCACGAGTGTGGGTGTCGCGTGGACGGGAAACACTGTTATTCTCCACGCGCGGAGAGCGTTCGTGGCATAAACTATTGGCACGAACGTTTATCAGCGCAATAATAAGGGGGTGGTGCACTGCGAGAGTCGTTGGATTCTTTTGTCGATACGGTCCGAAAACCACTTGCAGAAATACAACCCCGGTGATGTTTCTCCGGAAAGCCCCGCAACCGCCGTTCTCCAGGTCAACCCCCTTCAAGGTAGTCGCGGATAGGACCTCGATTCTTGCGGATAGCGAGGATGCGGATGGTCCCGCGGGGTTTCGACGACCTAAGGGCACCTGGTTCGGTGGAAGGTTGCAGCAGGGGTGGAGAGAATCATCGATCGAGAGAAACGAGCGTGTTCCTCGCTGATGTGTTCACGCTGGTAGTTAGATGGACACGCGCATACGCGCCCTGCTGCCCCCTCCTCGCGCTCGCGTACGCACGCGAAGACTTCTTCATTCACTCGTTCATTCATTCGTTCGGAGAGTCAGTCAGTCAGTCAGCCAGCAGAGTAGCAGTAGCAAGCAGCAGCAGCAGCAGCGGCATACACCTCCGCCGATCAGCTGATCTCTCGACGACGACGGCGACGACGACAGCGGCGGCGGCGGCGGCGGCGGCGGCGGCAGTAGACTGCGCGTCGCCAACCCCCTCCCCCCAACTTCCCTTTGGCCCCCACCCCTACTCCTTCTCTCTACCGAACCTCCCCATACCCCCTGTCCCACCTCCTCCTCCTCCTCCTCCTCCTCCTCCTGGTGCTGCTGCTGTGCTGCTACCGCTGCTGCCACTTCCTCCTCACCCCCTCCGGGAACGATCAGCTGACTGGGAACTGTCAGTCGGGCCTGCAAACCCACGTGCTCCATCGTGGTGGGGTTCTCTCTCTCTCTCTCTCTCTCCCTCCCTCCCTCCCTCCCCCCGCGACCGGCCGAGAGTCTCGAGCGCTTTCTGCTCCGCAGGGCCGCCAAGCAGAGCCGACGCGACGCGTCGAAGGCAAAACGAATCTTGGCGCCCGCCGCTTGCCTGCTACCTGCCCCCGCCCGCCTCCTGGTGCTGGTTCACGGCTCGTCCGACGCCGGTACGGCCACTAGTCAGTCTTCGCCCGATACGAAGCGTCCCAATCTGTTTTCCTGCTTGGGACCAGATTTTCCTCGAGATCTTCCATAAGGTCTCGGATTTACTACCGGGCCACTTCCGCTTCTTAGCGAACTTCTTCAGCTCTCCCATACGGGGTTCGAGATTCTGAACGAGCGTTCGCGACCATCCCCTTTCCTCCGGAGGAACTCGCGATACCTCCCAGACGAGATCGTCTCTTGGCAAGGATCTTGCCGTGACAAGGTCACGATGTTTTTATTTCACCGCCATTTGCAAATGGTTGGCACCACCCGCGGATGCTGAAAGAATACCTTGCCCACGCATCCTGAACATCGGGAAAGGTCACTGGTTCATCAGGTTCCCGTGATTTTGCGAAACCAAAGGTGTGGTCACTCCATGCGCTACGCGAGCTAGGCCCCTTACAGGTTACCTGGTACAGTTACCACCCTCGGTCAACGAGAGAAATTCAAGTGAACGAGAAGGAAAATCGAGTTCTTTCGAAGGGGTTGAGGGTCTCTTCGCAAGGTAACCTTGAGAGGGTGATGCTGAGGAATTCGCGGATTTCCGGGGTAATGAGAGTACAGAGTGGCGGCGGCGGTAGGAGGAAGGAAAGACTCGGAGAGAGCGCGAGCAGCGCGCGGCGGCAACGTGTGTGCTTGGAGAGCCTAAGTGGGGGGAGAGAGCGCGGGGGGTGGGAGAGAAACCATGTCCTACCCTAACGAGCACGTGGCGCCAAAGACACTTTCATCATGCAGTCCCTCCGAACCCACGTGGATACGCGCGTTCGACGCTCTCGAAGAAGATTTCTGCGCATGCGCGTCGCCGTTCATACTACCAAGGTCAAACAAAGTCGCACGATTACGGGCGAGCTCTCGGGCCCGCTCCTACTACTCCGCCTAATCGTCCCGTGGTCGGTGGATCGGCTCGACCTCTGGCGGCGGAAACTCCAGCGATTCCCGGTCCTAAATATCCCAAAACTTCCCTACACCCTCTCCCACCGCTACAGGAAGCGGAGTCTTCTGGAAAACGAGAAACTTCCCCCCAGGAACCGACCCCTTCCTCGGACACCCGGTTTTCCTGTGATCTCTCTCGCTTGGTCTCTTCCATCGAGACACTCTTCACTTGGAAAGATGAAAACCCGTGCAAGACACGGACACGCAGCTGTTTTCAATCCCGGGAGAGACGAGCAAATATTTTAATAATTTCGCTAGGCGAGAGAGAGAGAGAGTGAGATAAGCCCCCCCCCCCCCATATTTCTTATCAGTGAATTCTACGTCTTGAAGCAAACGCGTGGTGTCTCTGCTTTTAACATTTCTGCGAAATTTTCCGCGGAGAATGGAAAATCATCGAGTTCCCGTGGATGTTCGTTGCGCTTTCTGGGGGAGAATGTTCGCGGCTGCACCTGGAGAACACCCGGTCGTTTCGCGAATAATACCTCCTCGCCGAATGGCCTCGCGCACATTTGGCGGCGCGACCTCCTCCGTAACCAGGTAGTGGCGATAAAAAGACAAATGCGAAGAAATGCCCTTCGGTTATGAAAGTTTATGTGGTGGTGGAGGCAGGGTACACGGTGCCCGCTACTAAAGTTTACGGGCGGCAGGAGCGGCGCCGGGGCGACCATTGTGCGCCGAGTGGACGTCGACCACTTTTAAAACTCACCAAACGACCGCGCAGCCCCAATTTCTTCCCCCCTCGTCGCTGCACTAAACGTTCCACGAAAATTACCGAAGTCTTCAAACTTGTACGACTCGATAGAGGCGTGCGCAGTAGTACACTCCGAATCAGAAGCTTCTACCAACTAACTCTCGTGGAATGCGTGGAGCGTGCCCCCTTCCACCCCCTTTCTTCCCTCGAGGAAATAGCTCGAGCGAGGGTGAAATTTTCGATTTGGGAACAACGTGGAAAATTCGCCTAGGGCTGGTGGCCGATTCTCCAGCGTCAGATTCTCCCGGCAATTTCTGCAATTACAGGGAGAGCTTTGGAAATGGAGGGGGGGGAGGAAGATCAGGGTGGTTTTTCAGCAGCCGTTTAATCCTTTTTCTCTGGTGGAATGTAGTTTTTCGAGTATCTCGCGTGGTTGGCGCGACGAGGTCGTCCACGGCGGGGCGCCACGTTCTCGGTTCATCAGCTCCGGGCGTCTCGATGACGAGAATAGCAAAGCTACGGGCGCCGATCCAGGGAGCACTGACCCAGTATCCTGGTCGCTCGACGGTTTCCTCGAGAACCCTCCCCCAACGCGTTCGCTCGTTTATCGGAGATAAACTCTCGAAAATGATCGCCAGTATTTTCCTCCCGGGCAAAATCCTCGACTTCCTCGGGGTTTTCCTCTTCGCTCGATTTCCAGGGAAGAGTGCACCCCTCTTACTTCGAGCCCCTTACCTCCCACGTGTTCATACGCACGACGTGCGTGAACCTATAAACCCCCTCCCCTCTCCCTCTCCCTCGACCCTTGGCCATATGCCGAGTCGTAAACGAAAAGTTTCGAATATCTCTAACGCGATCGAATGCAGAGAGAGAGAGAGAGAGAGAGTCGCGGAGGATTCTACGATTCGCGAGAAAACGACCGTCTCGCTCTTCTCCGGGGAAAAACAAGTTTTACGCGAGATTCGAGTGTTCCACCTGAAAATCATTCCCAGCCGTAGAATCTCCGTCCCAGAGATCTAATCCGCCAATTATTTCGATACTCGTCCGATCGCTTTCAGAATAACTCTCCTTCCTCTCTTCTAAAATTCACCCGAAGAAATTATACAGAATTATGCTTCTCCCTTCTTCCCCTCTCTTCCTCGCTCCCTTCAGCCCAAAACCTGAAGAAACTCTACAAATTATTACAAGTCGACGCGATATATAGTTAACTCAACGAAAACTACGAATATTTCTCAGGTTTTTGCCAGATCTCTCTCCATCCCCCTTCGTCTCGCTTAGAGCAACACACCCACGTTGTTCGTGGCTTGTCGACCTTTACCGAGAGTCGCGGGTGGATAAAAATATTCCGCCACGGAAATAGCCGAGCGAATTCTCGCGCTGCGGCTATCGAACGCGCGTTATTGAGAACCGCTGAAAATAGTTGGGAATCTCTAAATTAAGGGGAAGTACGCGTGGACACGTTGCATCATCGGGGGGCAAAGTAAATTATTAATGGCTGCACAGGGATACGGGGGTGGGGGAGGGGCACCACATGCGCATACCACCGCGTCCGAACATTGTCGCAATTATGCGAAGGAAGGACGCGCGGTGTATTGCGCAATTAATCCACGCGCCCGGCGAAGGCCGAGCAATGAAAATAATTTCATTAACGTGCTTGCATTTTGTCCGCAGGTAAACACGAGGAACGAGTGGTCCAGCCTTTGCGAGCAGTTCCACCTTCCTGACGGATGCGTTAATAGCGGAGTCGGCCTCAAGCAAATATATCTCAGGTAGGTCCCCGAGGGATGCCTGTCCCGAATGAGTGCCAAGGTGAAAGAACCACCCCCCACCCCCTCCGGGGTCCCGCGAGTATTTCCCCGAGCAATTGGACCACGTGGGTAGTCGATGAGTGGAAGAACCGGAAAACACTGGCGAGAGTCGGAAAAGTCCAAAGTTTCCGGATCCTGAACCGGAAATGCCCGGCCGGCGGAGGTTGTTGGCCGCGTGGAGGACGCGAGATTCGGTGCTACCCGCTCGAGAACCGGCGAGTGTCTGAAGAGGAAAATGTAGCAACAATGTGAACGCCGCCGCTGTTGGTGTACACGGAGCACCTGCGGAGCTCTTCCCGGCCCCCACCACATTTTCCCTGGCGTATCGGGTATCGCGGACTCATTCACGCCGACGTTGCCGGCCCGGTCACGTGGTTCCTGGATTTCCTCCGGTTGCCAGAGGCCCTACGACCTTCGCCGCGCGAGACCTCGGCCACTCTGCTGACCGCCACCCGCCCGTTCAAGGTCACACGCTGAGAAAGTACCCGCGCCACCCTCCTCCATCCCGTCGCCGCGTCCCGATGCGTCTGCCACGGGCCGCGACAGCTTCCGATAACTCGCCGCGGCTCGAGAACGTCACTCGGATGACTCAGGAGCGCGCCCCTCCCTCCTCCTCCACCGTCGTCCGGACTTTTCCCGGTCGGCGGCGGCGTCCTTCTCGAGGTAAATCCCAAAAGATTCTGAGATACGAGAGAAAGAGCAGGCGCCGGGAAAATCGGTAGTCCTCCTCCTAGTCGCAGGATGCGCGATCCCTCCGCGGGGTTCCCGCGCGACCCTTTCGGAGCCGTCAAGGTCACAGGAAGTTAGCGCCGGGGAGGAGCGCCCTCCTGCAACCCGTTTTCATGGTCATCGACTGAGAAAGTAGGCTGCTTTTCTCCTGCCCCTCTCGGCCGCCCCTCCCGATCCATCCCGCAAGCCGCATCCCCCACTCCCCCGCGGACCCGCGCTGCTCCATCATGTCTGGCAGTCCGCGAGCGTCTGCTAGAGCAGAAGTAGCAGCGTTTTGCTGCGCTCTGCCACCGAGTGTCTGCGATGGTCCCTCCACCCCACCACCATCGGCGCCCCGCGCCATTTTCCGTATCGTGTAGTAGTACGTGTACGTTCATTCAAGCCACCAGCGTCCTCCTCCACCGGCGGCCACGTGCTTCCTGACTTCCCCCGGCTCCCCGGCCAGCAGCCCTCCGACGACGACGACGTCGACGACGACTCTTCACGATCTCAGCGCACGACCCCCCACGCGCCTCTCGCGAACACCCCCAGGGTTTCTCGCTCCCCCAACCCCTTCCGTCCCCCGCATCCACTACCGGTCCCGGCAGTCTCCTCCAAATCGATCCGGTTAGCCCCTTCCGTCGAGTTCCACATTTTCCGGAATCGTGTCGTTGGCAGGAGGGGTGGGAGTTGCCTTGGCACCGGAACCGGAAGTGGAGGACCGTTCCTCCAAAGAACTCTTTGGTACCAGCGAGAACCGCTCTGTAGCTTTCGATAGAGTTTCTCTCGCTCTCCATCTCTCTCTCTCTCTCTCTCTCCGATGCACGCGCGCGTGCTCGCGCGAACGGTACTGACGAGCTTCGAGTCTTATCTATGCTCGATCCCGAATATCAATATTTCAAGTGTAATCGCCTTAACGGCGGCACGTTAGTCAGCATGACTCGGAGATTTCTCATTGCGATTAACGTCAACTTGCAAATATTCCCGGACTTTTCGCGCACATCGTACGACAAGTATCTCAAGTCGGGAAATTTCCTTATTGGATCAACTTCAACTTGGAGATACGCTACTTTCTCTTCTTCTTCTTCTTCTTCTTCTGCGCGTTCGTTCAAAGATATTTCGCAAGGGAACGTATCTTAAGGACGAACTCTTTTATCGTTACGCGCTAAATATATAAAGTTTTAACGTTGCACTTGGCTCGTAAGGAATAGCTTTAATTATATCCCACGGTGTGATATAACCGGTGGGACTCTCGGGGCTATCGGTGTGCACTTGCAAGTTTCGTTCCAGATTTAAAGCTCGCGTAGAAATTCGCTCATGTTCGCTTATACTCGCGGGTAAACTGTTACGTAAATGGCCCGTTGCCACATCGCGATACTATCGCTAAAAATTCACCTCGGAATTTTTCAATCCTTATCGCGTCTCTCCTGGCTCACGGGTGTGAGCTACCGTTCCTCCGGCGTCTTCAGCGTGCGATTTCTTTCTCTCGTAAATCCGCAAAAGGCCTACAGAGAAATCGAAGCTATTACGCCAACTTTCTCGGGGTTAACGCAGAAAAAGCATTCTTGACCTCCTTCGCGTGTAATCATTGTTGTCCATCGGATTCCATGCAGTTGTTCCACCTTGAGGAAAATAGCGCGCATAATAGGGAAAGAAAGAGGGAAGTAAGAGAGGGGGGGGGGGTGCTGGTAAGGCGAGAAGACGACGACGGCGGCGACGTGGTCATGCAACACGCGATTGGTCGGCACCACCTGCGCCGGTGAATTTTCCTGGTGACGATGGAGAGGAAAATTGCAAATGGCCGACGGAGCTTACGCTGGTCCGTTGCTGCATCGACCTGCACGAACCACGGTCAACCCGGTTCTGCCTGCACTCCAGCGACCGTGCACCATCAACGCCACATTAGTGCATGAATGAATTCTCTACATCTACCCCTTCCACTTTCTTTCGCCCACTCCGAGGTATCGCGCTCCCCTCCTGCCGCTCGTCTTCTTGTCTCTTCTCTTCTCTTCTCTTTCCTCGATCCAAGATATCACGCCCGCTATCCGATAACCACCCGCCGCCGTCGGGGAACCTTCTTCTTTTTCCCACGGACGACAGATAAGCGCAACCGACTATTCAATCCGATCCACTCGAGACTTCGATTCAACGACCTCTCGAAGATTATTCCTCGAGAACTTTGTCTACTTCCGTGGGACCACTGGAGGACCTGATCTCTGGTCCCTAGTCAAAGGATAGGAGATAAGAACTGCGAGAGTCGTAAGATTAATTTTCAAATGCCTTTCCGCGAATCAAGGGGAATCGAGTATTTCGGTAGAGGGAGGAAGAGAGAGACAGCTTGAACTTGATGGGAACGATGGAGTCGGTTCCGCTGGCCGATCGGGGACTACCCCAATGCGTTGAGCCGCGTTGGCGTAGGGTGGTGGTGCATGAATGAATCCGGTGCACCTACCCCCACCGAAGTCTATTGGGCCTCCCACGTTCTCCTTCCTCTCCTCTTTTTCTCTTCTCTCTTCTTTTCTTCCCGTTCCGGCGTACCTACGCGGCATTTGCGGTCTCGGTCTTTGCGGGTTCATCGCACTCTCTTCCTCTGCTTTTGGTCGGTGGGTCGATTGGTCGCTTGGTCGCTTGGTCGCTTGGTCTCTCGGTCGTTCCACACTTTAGTGCCATTGCGTCTTCATAGAACGACGGAACTCTCGTCGCGCGACACTCCCGGTTAATAGCGCGAGAGCTCGGCTAACCGGTTCCTTCCTTCGAGTGGATTGCGACTTCCTTTCAGCTTCTTCCTCCCCTTCGCGGAAAAGCCGATGGAACAGAAGGACCCATCTCGAGGATTGAATCCTTTCCGTAGTCTCTCGTTGATAGAATTTAAAAAAATTGTGGAGCCTGACTCAGGAAGGTCTTCGGGGGGAAAGAGAAAGGGAGAGAGAGAGAGAGAGAGAGAGAGAGAGAGAGAGAGAAACTTCCTTTTGAAAGCAGGAAGTGGCGATTAATCAGAACCAGCGAATCGTGACGGGATGATCCATCGCCCGCCAATATTATGACTCAAACTCACGTACAGGTCCGCGCAGACACGTGCAAACTCCCGCCCTTTACCTCGCGATTAAAATTTCTTCCTTCTGTATTCTAATGTCCATCGTTTGTTCGCAGGTACCTAGATAGGTATGAGAAGGTCCACTTTCTGGGAGAAGATGGACAACAAGCGGACGACGACGACGAGGACTCCAGGCATCGAAAGTGGTCCGCTAGATCCTTACATTCAGTTCCTCTTACGTACAATCACCACCAACATAACGTCGCAGGTAAATTCTTGGACGCGGTACCCGCGTTTAACGCAATTACAGAAGATTGCGAGGGAACTTTCATTACGGCAGAGACTCGGTATTAATTCAGCAGGTACTATTGGAAATTCAAGTTCCATTAAGATTCAAGCCAAGTCGCTATTTAGCCTCGCGACTTCCTTTGACACACTATTCTTACCTTGGACCTATTACAAGTACTACGCTCCGCGATACCAAAGAAGATAAAGCTACCGCGACGATTATCCCGTGCAAATGTGGAGGAACGTTTTGCGCGCGCACGCGCACACACGCACATGCAGAACCAGAGGCACGCTCGTGTCGACGCGAATGCAAAGTCGCCGCAAATGCAAATCGCACAACATCCTGGATTCAACGTGGATTTTTGCTGGGAAACGGAGACACCGTTAATACGCTTGGCAATTTGCGATTGTCCCTGATAAAACGCCATTTCCGGGTTATGCAGTCGCGCCCAGTATGCAGGCTCTAGTATTATTTTGTATTCGCGTCCATACGGCCGAGCGACTTTCAACAGTGTTTTCCAGCTAGCCCCGGCATTGTTTCTCCTTCTCTCTCTCTCTCTCTTTCTCTCTTTTTCTCTCCCCCTCTTCGACACAGCCGGATATACTCTGTTCCTCCAGGCACACGCCACTGGTGTGTGTCACGGTTCAATAATTCGGCATGTTGGCAATTTCCGTCCTGGCGAATTTTTCGGTTGCCGCGACGCGCCGGCGTTTCGTCGACGTGGAAACGGCACACGGCGCGTGTATCGTCGACGGGGGGTGGGTGCAAGGGGCGAAAGGAGCAGAGCGGGGACGACGGTACCGTGATTCAAAGAATTTATCGGTAGCTCGCAACGGGTTTTTCGATCTCTGTTCCTTTGAAAGAAGCAGAGCACGCGTACTTGACGGTACGGAATGGAACTGGTTGCGCGTATGCCGAGAGAGGAGTCTGCTATGTTACGGGTTCAAGGTAGAGTCGTTCCTGTGGAAGGAAAAGCGAGAAGTGGCGCTCGCTCGAGGACGCGACTCTTCGCCAGGGAGGAGTCTCTCAGCATTGCGACGACCAGAGGACGACGACCGGGAAACTTTGAATGAGCTGCGCAGTTGTCGAAGCCGGTTGGCCAGGTGAAAGCCCCAAACTCGTTTGGCAAAAATCTTTCGTGGGCTACCAGAGAGGAGGAGTCCTCCTCCCCCTCCCCCTCCTCCTTTTTCTCTCTGTCTCACCTCCTAGGTGTGGGAGAGCACACGTGCTGCTGCTGCTGCTGTGCTGTGCTGTGCTGTGCTGTGCTGCTACATCGAAGGCCGCGAATGTGTACCGCACCGAGGTGGCAACGGGTTATTGACGTACTCCCGCTGAGCCAGCGCCGCATGAGCGGGACAAAGACGAGCCAAGAAAGAGGAGGACTCGCCGCAACGAAAAAACGAGCAGCGACGGACCGTAGAAACGCGCGCTCCCCAGGATCAGCGTAACGAGCTCTCGTAGAAACGGCCACGCCGTTGGATTAATGCGATATTCCAGTTTCCCTTCTCGTGACAAACGGCGATGCGAAAAAGCACCGCGACAGGCTCCGGCGTCGTTCTTAGAAATCTCCAGAGTTTCGTACTCGGTCGGAGAAGCGAATAAAAGGAAAGGAGCCAGGCTGCTGGCAGCTCTTAGTCTGGAGAGAAATTGGAGAAAAGCGCTAGAAATCTTGATTGGAGGGATGTAATCGATGAACTTGACTATGTTAAATGGTTGCCTAGATAGAGCGAGCGAGAGAGAGAGAGAGGGGGGGGAGAGATTGGATAGAGTGAAAGGGGGTTGGGAGGGGGAGAGACAGAGAACAGCTAGGCGTGTTATTGCACGAGGTGTGCAAGATAATTTAATGGGCAATCGTCATGACACACATGGAAGCACGCGTACACATAGGTAGATGTATCTGACATGAGTGGCGAAAAGCGGGTCTATACTCGGCGCGCGTGCGCGCGTGAGCGGCGCTTCGTATCGAATCACACCGGCTAGTGACTAGTAAAGGTGCGTACAGAACATGCGAATGCAAAACAATAGATCCCTTCGTTCGGTCTTTCCTTTTTCATGAATTATCTCGCTGGAAAGTACTTTGGAATTTCGAGTAGCTGGCCAGAGAGGAGGCGGAAACCGCTCCGTTTAATTTCTGGTATATAACTTTGATGAAGAAGGTGGTAGTGGTGGTGGTGATGATGGTAGTGGTGCTGCTAGGGTATGTGTCAGATTCCTCAGACGCAAAGTGCCTCTTAAGGCTCTCCCTCGTGCAGCTCTTTCAGACTGTTCGTGATCGCTCGCGTTTGGTCGTGTTTATTCGGATCCGTTCGAGCCATTTCGCATGTTCTGTAGGCACCTTAACGGGCGAGCAGTTTTCTCTCCTCCCCTCCCCGACCCATGCCATCCCTCTCCTTCTCTTTTTCTTTCCGTTCTTCTGGCTTTCGCCAGCCGCCGCCCGCTCCTCCTCCACCTTCACCTCCACCTCCTCTTTCCCCCCACCCCCATCATCCTCTACCTCTTTCCTTCTTTATTTCGCCCCTGCGTCTGCGGTTCCGTTTCTGTTCTTGTCCTCTCCGCGCGCGCTCTCTTTATACTCCCCGACGCCTCTCTGCGCACCTACACAGCTCCCAAGTGCCAGCACCACCCCCACTTTTCAGCGGCAGCAGTCAGCTAGCAGCGAGCCACAAGTTTGGTAACTTAGAGCTCCTGGGTGCAGTCGGGGAACCTCGGATCACTTCGGATCCCTCCGGGTCCTGTCGTCTGTGACCCAACATCGAATCTATGCGTGCGCACTAAATTCCACTTTCCCGATCTCTCGGTATCACCTCATCCTCAATTTTCTATGCCAAACACTCAATTTCCCACTCTACTAATTTCACCGTCTAATCGATCATCCTTCTTCGTTTTCCTCCTTCTCCTTCTCTTTCTCTTTCTCCTCCTTCTCCCTGCTCCAACTTCATTGTCGCTTCCCCGCTCTTAGAGTCGGAAAACCTTTCTCCACCAAATACACCGGTTTTTCACTCGCGCCTCTTTTTATCCCACAGCGATTTTTACCCTGACGATACGATGATCCATGCTAATTCAGATGCTCGCGGTAATACAGGAATCTGCCGCTTTGTCTCTTTGCAGAACACAGCGTTAGAGGTTGTTGGAGCAAGAGGAACGCTCGAAGAGGAGGTGGAGAGGAAGGAGGAGGTGCACGGTGGTGGTATCATCACCGGGGACTGGAAAATTTTGCAAACTTGTTTACGCCTCGAGTCCAGTAATGAATTCCTGGGTGTTAGAGGAGTGTTTTAAGGACGCTCGTTTTGCAAGTTTGAAAGGGGAGCCGATAAGCCGATGTAGGTCATTGGCAAAACCTTCGTCGAGACACACGTGTCCGCTGAAAATTCTCCAGGAGCACCACATACGTTCCCGTGAAATCTGCTAATTGCCAGTTGCCTCGGGCCTTTTAAAGTTTCGCAAATTGCCGTGTTTAGGATCGCGTTGATCGACTTTTTCCTCCCCCCGCCAAGCGTCCAAGCTCTAGGGTACTTGACTGCTTTCGCGAGTCTCAGGACACCGTGTGCCAATGTTCCGTCGAGTTAGCGATCGATGGGAAAAGGATTGTTCGATCGGTACTCCTCCATCTGTTCCACGCGAGGCCTCGTGTCTCGGAGGACCTTTGTTTTTTTTGTTTGGAACTCACCAAGCTGATTCTCCCGGGAATTAGAAACCGACCCTGGCCGATTTCACCAAAGATTCCCGCACTTGAGCCGCAGCCTTGACAAGCGCGAATATTCCAACAACGTTCGTCTAATCCAGAAAGAAGCAGGACAGCTCGTCGCTCTCCAGAACTTTCCCGCCTTTTTCCATCCACTCTATATCCCACCGCTCTTTCCCTCTCCCCCTCCTTCTCTGGCATAACGCGCCAGATAACAATTAAACCGTCCTCGCACGAACTTGCGTAATAATTGCACTGTTGCCTAATTAAAGTTAATTAGCGTCTTTCCTAGAAAATTCGCCCGATAGCTCCTTGAACGTTCCCCACGCGCCTAATCGGTGATCGCTGCTGCTGCTGTTGCTGCTGCTGCTGGTGGGTCTTTGAATTATCATACGTTGTTCGGTCAGAAATTTGTTGAGGCTCTGCGACTCCGATGACTTGAAAGCAAAATTAATCTTCGGCGCTCATTGTTACATTAATTGTTTTACTATTAGCCGTTGTGGCTCGGTAATTAGAAAAGGCGAAGATAAGAGTAAGTAATGTTGTTTGTTAATCACATAAAAGATAAACCGCTTCCGCTGAATAATAACGCGAGGCAGCTTTTCAGAATTCATCTCGCCCGGATTCTGGCCGCCGCGAAGATTGATTTAACGAGGCTGTAACTCGTTTTTCTCGGAATTCAACAAAAGCATAATTGATACGTCGCCAAAGAAGTCTTTCCTATAAATCTATACATATAAAGTCTAATCATTTTCTCACAAACATCGTGTGTCTCCTATCTACGCGTACATATATAAATATGCATGTAAGCGTGAGGCTTAACGCGAAAGAAATCATGAAATATTGGCGCCATAAATAATTTCATCGTTGAACCATAATCATTGAACCTTCAAGGGAACGGTTTTTTTTTCTTTTTTTTTTAATCAAAGTTAAGCCAAACAATCGTAGCAATTGATGGAAAATATTTCGAAAAAAGGAATTGGAGAGAAATTGAATAATCATTGGAATATCGTTGCAGTGAATTAAGAGGTGGGGGGGGGGAGTAGGCGTATAGCATTATTAAAATATCTTTAATATATATATATATATTATATATCATGATCATTGATAGAGTTTGCTGGAGAGAAGCATAGGGTGGGGGTAGTGGAGCGGTAGAAAATAACGGGATAGGGTGAGGTAGGAGGGTTGGGAAAGGGTATGAGGGGGTGAGCCGCGTGGTGTAAATAGAAAGAGAGCCCAGAAGGGGGCCGGGTCGAGTGATAGGGGAGCGGCAGAAAAGAGACAGGAGAGGGGAGAGGGTTGAAGTGGTAAAAGAAGAAAGAGAGGGGGAGAGAAGGACTGAGAGCTGGCAGAGAGACACGAGCGGAGTCACAATCAATAAGCGTTTTGTGGGGGATAGGTGCTCCGCCGGCGGTTCTGGAGCGACCCGTTCATAGGCGCGCTTGCGTGATGCTCCCGTGACTCCCGACACCCTTTCACGGAGTGCGGAACAGGAGAGAGGGCACCCCTTAACCCCCTCCCCTGGTATCCAGAAAGCCGAGTCCTCCCGTCGCTGGGCACGAGCGATCCCGAGATTTGACGACGTCTGGACCCACCGCGTGTCGTCCCGTGTCATCGATGCTTTTCACGGCACCCCCGGAAACCACCCTCACCCCCACCGTTCGCCGGCTTATCCGAGGCCAATTAACGTTAGCGCATCGCTGCCGCTGTTGCTGCCGCCGCCGCTACTCTTGCACCGATACACAACCACACGTCACGCTCCTAACGATAGGATCATTTAGAAATTTCCCCGCTTTGTAATTTTTTTTCAGATTTTTCTAGAAAATTTTAAGACAATTATTCGTCCGATAGTATCACCACCCCTACTTTTCTGCTATAAGCATCCCCCCGTTCTAGTTCTCCAAGTGTCGTGGGGGTATTGTACTCGGTTTATTTGCATGCATTCACAGTCCAGCACGCGTGGCGCAGACCTGGCGAATAACGCGGCGTCAAATTAATCTTCGGAATTCTCGTCAAGTTGGGTCCCCTCGTCGTTGGCTTGTACGTGGCTGATCGATTTTTTTATCACGACCCCTGTCGATCTCTCCCGCGCCATGCGCTTTTATCGACGCGCCACTATGAAGATATATTTCCTTGGCAGGATTGACTCGCGCTGTTTACGCTGAAATAAAGACGGATCGCACGCTCGATTAATTTAACTAAATCTCGCACGCTCCTCCCGTAAGAGCTCGTAGGGGGTAGGAAAAAATTGGTACAATTCTCGAGCACAGACTACCTTCAGGGTCGAAGGCAGCGCGAGTTTCCGGTTTTCCCGGAACTTCGAACCTCGAGCGAGCGCCACGTTGTGCGGAGAGAGGTTCATCCAGGTAACCGGGGGAGGATTTTCCACTCGCAATTCGGTTGCTCCACGGGGAAGTTTCACCGAAATCACAACGTCGTTAGAGTTTCTGCGGCCTTTCTCTGGAAAATCGAAACGAGATTCTATCCCGACTCGGGTCGATACTTCCAAGCGGTTCCAAGTTCCCGCGATGAGCCACAATTTTATTAACGACCGACCCCTGCTTCTTTTCTCTCTTCTATTTTCTACTCCTCCGCGTCTTTGGTTTCTCCTTTTCCTTCTGTGCGAGCCGGCCTGTTATCGGACTTCGCGTTCCCTCGTTTCCGACGAAAGGCAACACTTCTCTCGAGACGCGATATTGATCGAGGTCTTCTGCCCCGAGACTTTTCACGATCGCCGATTACACTTCAACCTTACGACCACGAAGGATCTACGAGCGACTCCTCGGATTCCTTCCCAATTGCTGAAACGCATCCTCCTCCTTCCAATCCACCTAGTCGATTCTAATGATAAAACCTAACGAACGTAGGGTTGGGAGAGGGATGTGGAGTAAATTCGAAGCGTATAAAAGTATGTCCAAAATGATTAATTCGACGGCCGGTCGGAAGTCTCCTCCTCCTCCTCCTCTTCCGTGAATACTCTTCAAGGAACTCGGCATCGGTTGCTAAGAGCATATATAGCTTCTTCGCGAATTTTTATACAAATAACTTAACTAATGCGCTAACTCGGATTACGCAATAGTCTATTTTTACTATAGTGACTATTGTGTCTTCTCTCCCCGTACTCTCGCTATCAAAATTTCACGAGGAAAAAATTGGTGACGCGAAAACTTGACCCTGACCGTGACGGCTCTAGTTTTTATTTCGTCAGAGTATTCAGGTATTTAGCAATCGCTTACAGCTGATTAAATTCATGTTTTTTAGTGCTCGAGTTACTCGTTTGATAAATGGTGTCGTAAATGATTTGAAGACGACCAGCACTTTTTTCAGTTGCCGCGTGCTGCTAGTCCAACACGCTTTTCAATCTTGACCTATCTTAATCCATAAATCAAATATTGTGGTATTGCGCAATGTTTTATCATTTCTCTCCTCCTCCTCCCCCTCCCCCTCCCCCTCCCCCTCCCCCCTGTTCTTCTTTTCTCCAATTACTACTACTACTATGGCTATAGGTTATTTCTAAACGCTTTCCTTACCTAGTTCTATTTTTCTTTCAGTAATAAACCAACTGAAATAAACGGGTGTATGCGCGCGCGCGCGCGCATTTTCAGTGACCCAATTTTTCAATAATTTTCATGGACAAGCTTGCTGCTGGCCAGTCTGCTAATGGAATATTTTCAGCTGTATTATAGTTAATATTGCGCCGTGAAACTATCGCGATATCGTTCAATTATAAACTGACGTAATGCAACGGCGTTTCCAATTCTTCATTCGACACAGTCGATCCTCCTGCGTGGGTTTTGTGTGTTTAAACGTTTCAGTGACCTTCGTGCCTCCATACGCGCAAGGTGCAATTGCGAGACTCGTTAAGATCGCATTACTATCCTACCCAGACGCACTTATTTGTAAAAACATGCAAATATCTGTAGGATTCCTCGGCATTGATCAATCCTGTAATTTACTACAGGTGGTTGTGTTACAGCGGTGGTTGTTATAACCAGAAAATCTAAATTCTGTTGTTATTGTTGTTGGTTTTACTATTGTTACCGCAAATGGCTTGTTTTTAACGGAAATACTAATCGCCCACTATTATCTTTCTAAACGCATGTTTATTTGCGGGATTAAAAACGTATCCCTTATTTTTAGTTATGACTCGCTATACATGGTTATCGTTAATATGTGCTGGATTCTATACCAGTAGTCTTTGAATAAAGTTCTTTCAAATGAATTTGGTGGTTCGAAAATTTTATGTTATATCCAATTCGACCGATGACCTTTGAAGCACATTTGTTTCTTTTTTCAGAATCCCTTCGAGATTACAATGGACTGTCGGCGGATCTGTACAAGCCATCCAATTATGATAAACTCGCACTGTCTCTCCTCTCACCCCTGCCCAATGAACAAGATTTTGCGATTAACGTGTGTACGCTTTTGTCAAATGAAGGCAAGCACACATTGCGACTGGATAGGTATCCTAGACTTGTCAACATCCTCCTAGCGCATGCTGGCGTTTTTGATTCGCCTGGAACGCGTCAACTCTTCATCGAAGTATACTCTCGAGTGAGGAATTATTCCATTAATTCCTTCTGGTCCGATGTATTGGACTCGCAGGACGTCATAGACCTTACCAATGAGAGGAGCTTCATGAAGAAGCCTTCTCCAGGTCCCCACACTTTCTCCAGACGAAAAACCATTGAAAAGGAAAAGCAGAACAAAGCGCAGCAGCAGCAGCTTCAGGCTGAAACTGAAGATATCACGACGATAGACGACCACGTTGATGGGGTACGCATGCCAAACACATTTCACTTCATTTCAGGGATAATGTATTTCTCGTGACACTATTGCTCGTTTGAATTAAAAATGTTTGAAGAATCGTGAAAGCTCCATTAGTTCCAGTGAATGGAAGGTATTTGTCAAGTTGCAATTTTTATTCGGTTTACATGCAAATTAGAATATAAATGACAGGCTTTAAAAACGATGTAGTAACTTATTATAGTGGTGTGTATTATAGTAAAGAACGTGTAGTTTCAGAAATAACATGTTGTCATGACAGAAGCGCGATAACAGAATTTAGATAAAAAGTGTAAACGGGAATTAGCGAGACTTTAATCTACGAGCGTGAATGTATTACATTGTTAGATTGGATAAATAAATATGATAATTTCACTGAAATTAATTGATAAATGGGTATTGCGTTCCAGGTGCTTCCAGACTGCTCTCGCTTAGACCCGTTGAATATCAGCCAGGATGAAAGTTTTAAAGATCAAAATCAAAATTCGATAAAGTTTGAGGAAGAAGACAGAGATCTATTTTGCGTAGGCCGAACCCTAGGCACGCAAGATCCTTACGGACAAAGAGTCTTGCAAATAGCATCGATCTTACGAAATCTGAGTTTTACAGCGGAAAACGCAACTGTGTTAGGCAGAAATCGGTGTTTTCTCAGATTCGTTTTATTATGCGTACGAGCGAGATGGAGTAATTTACATCAACTTGGATTTGATATATTAGGAAATATAGCCAATGAGATCATTTTAAAAGAAGCAGGCGAGAGGATAACTGATGTCGTATTATCGTGTGTAGCCAAGGGAATTGAGTCTCAAGACAGGTTTATCGTCATATCCTGTTTAGAGGTGCTTAACAAAATCAGTCAACAAGATAGTAATGAAGAAATTGTTACATTCGGACTGGATGATAGTGTATATGAACTTATATGCAGGTAAGTGAACTTTGCATTTCTTTCCAGTATCGTTATTCACAATTATAAATAACTCAACTTCGTTCTCTCTGCAAGAGTTTACCGCCGCTATATTCTTAGTATGCGCTAATGCCAAATTCGTTTGATTCTAGGTTTCTAGCTTTGAGTGATATAGCTCTTTTAGTACATACTTTGGAATGTTTATATGCTTTAACTTCATTGGGTGAGAGGCCATGCACAAGTGTTGCACGGGTACGAGGGGCTATTGATACACTGGTCGCCCTGGTTACTGTAGAAGCGCAAAGTTATGGACCAAAGGCTTGCATTTTAATGAGAGTTGTAGAGACAGTATCAACTGTATCATCACCAGCGAATACCCCGACAAACACTTCGGCGAGCGCTGCTGCAACACCTGTAACTACAGTTGCAGCTTCCGTTCCGACGACGCCTGCCACTATTACTGCTACACCAGCACCTGCAAGTCCATCGCCTTCGCGACCATCGACTCCTGCTTCGACTACAACTAAGACTACAACGCACAGTACGTAGTTCTTCATGTTCTTTGTACACTGCTGTGTTAAAATTGATTACATTTTAAGTTTGATTTATTTACACGTGCAGAAGCCATAGAAACAGCTAACGCGATTCAACAGCAACACGCGCATCAACAGATTATACAAGAAAATGAACAATTTGCATTAACCTGGTTGAAAGCTACTTTCGAATTGGCGCCCGGTTCGCGTCTAGAACAAGAAGAAGTGTATAAGAAATATTTAGGATGTTGCACTAAAATTTGTAGAAGAGGAGTTATTGCACCACTTCATTTTCCTAGATGCGTCAGGTGGGTAGTCGACGAAGAAATTAGCGTTAATATCGACTTTTTCACGAGTTCATTGCGTTTATTAATTGTGCCTTGCGCATAATCCATTCAGGACCGTCTTCGGAGGTAGTGTTGGACCGAATCCCGTAAAAGGAGAAACAACGGGTACCCAGTATTATGAAGGAATTCGAGTACGGAACACTCCTGCACCAGTAACTTATCCGAGCCAAAATGCAGTGGCGATTAACACAGCTCCAATTCCAGCAGTCAACGTAACTCCAGCAAAGGTGCTTCCCGTACAACAGCGTACAATCAAGAATATAAGTCCTGCTCCCGATAGCACGGCCCTAGACAATCTTGCATCCGGGGCTCAAAAGACCCCTACCCCTGCATCACCCATCCTGAAAGCCCAGTTGTCTGCCCCGCCAAAACCTCCTTCCAATATTCCAAATCAAACCCAGAATTCAGTCACCAAGGTTGATTCCAAAAGTCAGGTGGGTCCGAG
Source organism: Sclerodermus sp. 'alternatusi' (assembly GCA_037305995.1). NCBI lineage: Eukaryota > Metazoa > Arthropoda > Insecta > Hymenoptera > Bethylidae > Sclerodermus > Sclerodermus sp. 'alternatusi'. The sequence goes on from CM074551.1 coordinate 4,507,377, forward strand.
TCCTAGATCTGTTGTACGCCATTCTTTCATGACCTTGGTTCTCACTTTTGTTCAAGTAGAAAATTACTCTTCGTGTTCTACGGGCTTCCTTTAACATTATTTACAATTCCTCTTAACATACCCTTGCATGGCACATATCCTCACTATCCTCTGTAGATATGTTTATTATGTAAAAAATATTTAAATTCTTTTACTGCCAATATTCAGTTAAATAGTATTACTTCTATGAGTAGTAGTTTATTTCTCTTATAATAAATAGTAATGAAGTAATAATAAAATCATAGAATATTTGGTTTGCTGATTAAGACACTCTATTTGGTTGAACATCAGTAATTTGCAGATGGAATGACAACCATGCTACACACATACCATTCTTTGTAATTATTCAATATTATTGAATGAATTTTTAGGTGATCTTAATAGTTAACATGGTATATGGCTTTCTATTCTTACTTTTTGAGATATTTATTCAATTCTGCATAAAGTTAAATATCAATTTATGATCATTCAAAGCATGGTTTTTTACAATATAGTGTACTACTACATACCTCTTACTATAAATTGTGGCAGTCGTTGAGAATTGTGTGTAACTTGTCAATTAGGTGTCTGTATCCCATCCTCATCTAAGCCAAGCGCTGCTGGCCAGTGGCTCGCAAAATCAGCAACAGCAATTGCAGCAGACTCAAATTGTCCAGGTAGTTTCGAAAGAAGATAATCGAGGCACTACGTCCAGTTCAATAATAAAAAGCCTTCTGGCTACCAAGGTAACAATCAGCGGCGACTGCATGCCCAGTGCCGCTGCAACTTGTGTGTCTACCCCTACTGCCTGTGTAACAAACACTACTACTAGCATCGCATCCAGCATCAGTGCCAACCAGCTAATAACCAACAATCAGGTATCTTCGTTGTACAATAACAAATAGTAGTTTGATTCTTTGTGACAATATATTGTAAATTAATTTAACACGTTCACGCCAGTTTGCACCACCCCAGCGATATACAGCTAATGTACAATAATGGGTATAGAAAAAGCCCCGGAATGAACGTGTTAAAGTTTCCGAATTATTCTCAAAGTTCGTTTTATGCGATACATCGATAGTTTAAATAGAATATGAGTATCTAATATGTAGTTAAATATACAGTAAGTTGATTTTATAATATAATGTTTGTGCATTTGATATAAAATGCAAACATTGTATTGCTTTCCATTTTTAGTCTCTTGCCATTAATTTTTGAGATTTGAGTTGTTGTTTGTATTTTATGTATGAGTAGTATTGATCATTGTTATGAATTTTATTTTCATTCCTTTTTCCTTATTTCTTTGAAACCAAAAAAGCCTTACATTCTTGTTTCCTTTTTTATATCGGAGATTGTGTAGAAATTAATTTTCATATTTAACAATGTGTGAATTTGCAGAATAAGAGAAGGCACTGATAATATGAATAGTACTAACAAAAGCATGTTTTTTTTCTTTCTTTTTTTTTCTTTTTTTTGCAATTCATATATATTAAAAACTCTTTACGATTATATAATAGAGGTATAAATATATTGAAGAGCCATCAGGTTGATAAAATTTTATTAACAAAACAATTGAAGAATTTATATTGCCGGATTATAATAATAGACTCTATAAAATTTGCACTGTTTATGTAAAATCTGAAAATGTAAATTTCTGTATTGCTTCATTAGGTTGCACAACGCCAACAACAACAAAGGTTACTACAGCAACAGTTGACAGGTGTAGTGCAGCCAGCTGCACCTGCAGCAACTCCAGCATCTCCAGGAACAATACTCCCTAAATCGCCTATTAACTCAAAACAAAAACCAGCTATTGCACCCATTCCTGCCAAAAAGATACAAAGGCTCAATGGAGCTAAATTCATTATGACTAATAACTGCGAGAAGGTAAAGCATCATTTACAATTTCCCGAGTGCAATATTACATGTATATTTTAATAAATACTTTTTTACATTGTTTTCAGACTGAAATAAATGATAATGAAACCATCAGCCAGATCGTAACATCCACAACCGTGGTTGCAAATTTGACTGAAAATCACATATCTTCTACCAAAGTTTGTCGACCGCCAGTCACAGCTTTAACCACGACTACCACAACTACTAATGCCACTACTACTATGAATAAAGTAAATCAACGCAGTGTTTGTACATTGATTGCCGAGGATTCGGATTCAACAAACAATTCTTTAGCTTCGAGTAGCGGTATTGGGGGTAGTAGGGATTGTTCTGGTGTTGGTGTTGAAGAAGAGAATTCGCTTACGAGTTTTGAAGGAATACTTCTCAATGGAGCGCCGAGTAGTTTGGATATTGATGCTCAAGAAGATGGATCTTCTAAGGACTCGTCTAGCGTAAATTCTAAAGAAAAGCCTCTTCAAAGTATGATGTTAGCAGATTTATTAGAAAAAAAGGTTGATAAGGAACCTATACTAAACGGAGTTTTAGGGAAAAATTCAATTAACGAAAAAGGAATGGATTTAGTAGAAAACCATATTAAAAAAGTATTAAAAGAATCTCCAACTGATATAAAGATTAAACCTGAGGCCGAAGACAGTGGTATTATTCAGACAGAAGTATCTGAAGATACCTTAATTGAAGCACCTAAGGGAATCAAACGATCTTCTACTGATACTGATGAGATGGATATCAAGAAACCAAAATATTCAAATGGTATAACTTCACCTGATCCAGCTGTAGATTCGACTACTGTAGAATCAACGGTCTCGAGTATTAAATCCGAAGAACCTGACGATGATAAGGATAATGAAAAAGTGACGGTTTCGTCAACAGCAGCAAATTTATATGCAGCTCTAGCTGCTGATTGTATCGAAGATGAAATGGAGTTTGAGGAACATCCAATGGTTCCAAAAGTTGAACCACCCGTTATTAAAGAGGAGCCACACATTTTTATTAATCAAATTACGACTAGTACACAACAACCACAACAGATTCAACCGCAACAAATACAACAACCACCGCCGCAGGTGCAAGTACCCCAGCCACAGCAGCAACAACAGTTAATAGTAGCTACACCCAGACAAATTGTGGTTCAGCAAACAATACAATCGAACAATCAAGTTATAATACCCGCAGCTACTGTAAAAGGAAGGCAAACTCCTCAGCCACAGGTTTTATTTCAACAAAGTGCTAGTGGTCAATTGCAATACGTTGTTTCTGGTGGAGTTGCAGGACAAAATTATGTTTTGGCTCAACCTCAAACTGCGTTAGTTCAAGGTCAAGCACAGACTGTTTTAGTCGCGCAAACGACGCAACAGCAAGGCACTGGAGCAAAGACTATCATTATTTTACAACCTCAAGCAGCTACTCAGCCGACTCCGCAAAAAATGGTAGCGGTCACAAATCAGGGTCAACAAGTTGTTGTCACGCAAGTACCACGACCGATTTTGCAGAGTCCAGCTTTGGGCAATATTCCTCCACCATTGGTCCCTACGTCTGCCACTATTCCGCAAACTTCCATAATTGTTAATAGTTCGGTAGCACAAACAAATCCGAATACTGTTACGGTAACTATACCCGCGTTAGCGCAACAAAATCCAATTTCAACCAGTGTACCCTCTCGAGTAGTCACTCCGACACCAGCATCCACGCCACCTCCTACAAGACCCACCACACCTCATCAAGCTGCTGCAACTCACGGAATACAGGTCAAATCTGCGGTTAAAGTTGTAAAAACTGTCAGTTCGTCCACTTCCACTGAGCCTGAATCCAAACCTTCCACGAGTCAGCAGCAATCAACTGAAAGCAAGACTATTACAATCAAAATTGATCCTAATGCTTATTTGTGCGAATGGCGAGGTTGCTTAAGGTACGTTCTTAGACAGATGAGATTAGTGAAGGATCGGCAGTAATATGTAACACTGTGTGACGTATCTATTTTTCAGACAATTCAAAACTCCACATGAGGTGTATTTGCATGTTTGCGAAGCTCATTGCCCGACTGGTGGAGAGGAAATATTATGTTTATGGGCAAGTTGCGATGCTTTAAAAAGACGAAGGTTCTCCCTAATGACTCATATGTTAGATAGGCACTGTAACACTGAAGTGAGTTTACCTCCTTATCTATTATGTATTGATTTCAAAGGAAAAACTTATCTTATTACATCGTATCTTTTTATGTTTATAGGTAATGACAATGAGAAGAAAGCAATTAACTGTGAGTGGAAAAACTGAAATTTCTACATCTTCACCAACACCTACACCACATCATCCTGGATATGCTCCTAACGCTGCATTCCATGCTATTAAGAGGCATGCTCTGGAATTTGTAAATCCCAAAGAACTAATGGTAAGTCTCTTTAACATTTATATTTAGAAGTAAATTTATATTATCGAATATTACTAAAATACTTTCTAGTAGTATAATTACCATAAGTAGAATAAGAATTAATTACTTTTAAATGAGTGAACAATAATCTATGTACGAAAGGGCAAATATATAACAGTATGGTCTAGAATTTCACGAATACTGTCGAAACACGAAAATTTCTTTAATAATACGAGGATCTCAAAACCTGTTAAATCATTAAATATAAATTTAACTAAATTTCTTATTCTCTTGGCAAAGCAGCAAAGGCCAAGCAAGCCCGCTGCAGCCACTTCGAGCGTTTCTCCTCCCAGACCTGGGCAAAATCCTCCACCAGAACAGGTAAACACGTAGTGAATTTGAAAAGGAGAAATTGTACAGCCACAGCTCTTGTGTGCTGCCCGACAAATTGTTTATGCTTTCTCGTCTCTTGCCCGCATCATTATTTTGTTTTTTCCTTTTCTTAATCTTGTGTTGCCATCCCCATTACTGTAGCATGATTTTTACTTTGTTTTTTTTGTATGAAGGTAGTAATACTATGATTTTTTTACACTTCAGCTCTAGACAATTCATGAGTAATCAGGGAGCTGTAAACATACACTATGTACGCAGCGTAGAATAGAATGTGATAAATGCTTTTTTTTTTTGGTAATCATATTTCCCTTGATGATGTTTCATTTATAACTCTATCGAAACAATATTCATTCCTTTAAATTCGAATCAGTGTTAGACTTAAAGGGTTTCTTATACTTGGCAAAAAGAATTGTAAAATTTGTGTTCATAAGTGTAATCATTACTTAAATTTGTAGTTTACTTTTATTTGAGCAGCTTTTTATAACACCATATTACATTATCCTATAAATAAATGTATGTTATTTCATGGTTAAGGTTGAAATATGTGTTTTTACATATTCATACATTGGACCATACTATCGTCATAACTTATCTCATTAGAAATAATGTATACTTTTTGTATAATTAAAATTTTTATATAAGGTGTTTCAGTGAAGTACAGCCGAATTTTAATGGGTTGTATAGGGCATGATTCTAAGACGATGTTTCCTTTGCCACATTTTAAACTGAAGCTTAGTTTTTGAAATATTTAATGATAAAGGTTCTATATTAGTTAGACGAAGACAGGCAATTGGTTGAAGTGAGATAGCGCAAATTCATCTAATTCAACTAATCATTTCAACTAATTGACTGTCTTTGTCTAACTAATAGAATCTTTATCATTAAATATCTCAAAAACTAAGCTTTGAATCAAAATGTGGTAAATGAAAAATAATCTTAGAATCAATCATCCCCCTTTACAATTCCTTAAAATTTGGCCGTACCTCACTGAAACACTCTTTATATGCAATTATATACACATACTGCTATTATTATTATTGTTATTGTTATTATTATTAAAATTGGTTATGCATTGATTAATATAATTTATTTGAACTAGTATTTGTGTTGAATAAAAATAGATACAGCTTTTGCATCATTCATTTTCTAAAAATATTATATGCAATGTTAAAAGTAGTTCTTTATTTTATAAATTATTATATGAAGTAATTATATTTCCTATCTTTGTTTTTCTCTATTTTTCAGGATGACAACGAAGGTCCAGTGACCAAAAGTATTCGCCTTACGGCAGCTCTTATTCTCAGAAACCTAGTCATATACTCTACACATGGAAGAAGGTATAAAAGAAGTTTTATAGTGATCTTTCTCTACAATATCGATGTCCATTTTTTTTACAATGGAATTGTTAATAAATGTTTTTAGGCACCTCAGAGCTTATGAACCTCATCTAGCTAGTGTGGCATTGAGTAACGTCGAATCTTCAAGAACAATTGCACAAGTCTTATACGATATGAACGATCAGAGCAGCAGTACTCATAGGTGACCTCTTGAATCAGGCCTCTAAAGCTCTTGAAATTCGTGAGTAGCGATCAAGTTGATTATTATGAATTGTAGTGTAAAGTGAAAGACTGGAAAAAATGATATGCTGGTAGTGAGTTGCTATTTTGCACATAGTGTTTTTGTGCATAGAACATGCGAGAAGAAAATTGCCAGAAGAGTTAGCAATGTTCCATATATAAGAAGAGGCCTATAAACTTACTAGGCAATTCGATTTGCCAATTTAGATGATAATATATCGAGAACTGTAATTAATAACCGAAAGAGAGAAAGACATTAATCGAAGTGACGGAGAACAGTGATAACGAACGAGATAATATTTCAGATTTAATATTAATATTTATTTTCTCAACAAAAAAACGGAAAAATGTTTTTAGTAAACGTGTACAAAAAACGGCGAAGAAAATACTTTATGGACGTTATAGTTAATTGTAATCAATATTATTAATTATTATTAATTATTATTATTATTATTATTAATAATATTATTATGTTTATTTTTTTTTTTTATTTTTTTTTTTCTTAAGTCACCAAGAGCCTAGGACATAAAGAACCTTTTTATCAAATGTATTTGTTAGGAATTTATTATTTGCTTATAATTGCATATTGCAATTACATGACTATATTATTGTCTCTCTTTGTTTTATTATTGATTAATATTGCCAGAAGTTTGTAAGGTATCGCGGTAGATGCACAGGTACATTAGTGAGTTTATTCTAACAGCAAAATATTTCATATCACTGCGAAAAGTCAAAAGCATCTAGTTTTAAGATAACTTGGCTTGATGGCTTTTATATATTCGATTACTGAAATATTTCGACGTTTTTAGATAATTTTATTTTACAGAAAGTCAGATGAGATTTATTTTAACCTTTACAGGACCGTTGGACTTTTCACTGAATCTGAAAGAAATTAGTCATAAAGAAATATTAACCAAATAAGTTTATATAAATTTTCTGTTTTAAAATTAAAATACTTTCTCACTACTTCTGAGATGTCTCAACTAACCATTTTCGGTCTTGCAAAGGTTAATAAGACTTTGTCATATGCGAAAATTGAAATTATCGAAGATTTAAAAATATGTACCTAATAAAGTTCTAGGAGTATTGGCCGTGCGTATTGATACCAAATGATTTATCAACTACTGTGAATCAAGCGTTCCTGTCTGTATAAATTTACGCAAGCGTCTTTTTTTAGAGGCCTAAGACCACATTATTTAGACACTTACTTTGTTGTATCGTTATACATCGTTCATTAACATGATAATCATTATCAACATATTTTATTCTTTAACTTACACACTCGATAACACGACAAAAATGAGTTTTCTTGCTCACGTTACACTTTAATTTGTACCAGAGGCGTATTTCAAATAGGAAAAGCATGTAATTCAATTTTATCTTATATAAAAAGACTTCCTAACAGTTTAGTCAAACATCCAAAAGTATTATACCGCATAATGACAAAGTTTATCTTCCTTCTTTAGAATCCTTTGTGATTTTTGTATTTTTATGTAACATGCAATGAGCAAATATATCAAGGTTCTTTTCCATTATGTACAATAAATGCCATAAGATGGTAGTTTCATAAATATTACGAAACATTTGCAATTATCTAAACTGCAAAAGCGGTTTAATAACTTTATGTCAAGTATAAAAAATGCATGAGGAAAATAATCTTTTACTTTTTTTATGTTATAAAAATTTTATATCATTGGACATCTCACTAATTCTCAAACTGCATAAATTGCATTTATGTATTATTTATGGAGTACTCCAAAACACCAGTAACGTTACATAAAGTGTAAGCTGATCATATTCAAATATATATATATATAATATACATACTTGTAAATAATACTTTTATTTCATTCATGATGTTACAACCTCTGTGTAAATTTCATACTGTTGTAAGTTTAAGCGTATAAAGGAGCGAAGAAAAACTCTGTATTATAATAGATTGACAAAACGTAGATGTTGCAAGGATTTTTGTAATTATTTAACAGGATTTAAGAAAACCTAAAAATGGCTGGATCAGTGTTACGCAACAGTGAAATAATAACTGAGAACGTAAAAGTTTAGTAATGGATCCTGTGTGTGCGTGCGCGCGCGCAAGCCTCTATTATGTATTTTATATATAAATATATATATATATATAAAAGCAAGTTTTATTGGAGCTAACCGTTTAGGAGGACGAAAATCTTGTGAGAGGCTTTTTATTTTTATTATTTGTAATTATCTAGTTTAGATGTTCACTATTTGGTACGATCATTGAGACCACGAATATAAACAAATTGTGTAAAGGTGTGAAAGGATGGTGTAATAAATAAGTAATACGAAGTTGGGAATAAGATTATGAGTGAGTGTCCATTTTGCCATCATACTGTGTGAATGTAAAGCAAACGTATTAGGTCTAATGAATGAAAGTTTATCAACAATTGGGTCTTTGTCAAATACCCTGTTAAACATCTTTTGCCACATTGTCAGCCAGGCATACATATACTACAAAAGAAACTTAAATATAATAATTATATCGTATATTTTTCATGTGCTCTATGTTGATTTTTCAAGATCCATGATACGAAATAATTTAATTGCGTAACTTCATACGCGAAAAATGTACGCAAATGTTAGCAGTAACATTTTAGATGAAAGAATAAACATTAAGCACATCATTCAATGGAAAATTCTTCACGTTTCGAATATACAAATGTACAAATTATTTTTAACTGTGCTATACAATCTTTTAAAGTTATTCGATAAATTTTCAGTAAAATATCAAAAGTATCATAACTTTTTAAAGAACTTATTACTCACAGAATTTTATATTTAATTTCTTAACTCGTAACTTCAATAGACATTAAGGATGTTTTTTATTATATTTTAAAAAAGGTATTCTAAAAATATTAATTTTATCAAAAATTTTATTATTCATTTATGTAAAAATACTTTTAATGTCAAATCATATATTTCGCGTTTAAAAAATCAAGTCCTTGTACATTTCATAAAAAAAACCTTGTTTATTCTGCTAGCTTTCTGTTTCATTGTATTACATTATTTAAAATAAGTATTTGGTAAGTAAAATAATTCATATAAACATTTATATATATATATATATATATATATATATATATATATATTTTATATATACATATATATATATGTGTGTGTGTAAATAATTTACTAAAATAATTAATTATTCGGAATGTCATGAAACAGGAATATTTATTTTGATAAAGTATTTCATTACAATTATATTGTGTTAAACACACATTTAAAATTTATTGCATTCCATATAGGTTGTAAATATTACTTTTAAGAATAATGTGTGCGTTAAAAGCAGTGATCATAGCTGACTCGCAACTTTTTATAACTTTTTTTACAATATAAAAGTATTGACAATCATTTATACTGAAGTTCTTATAAGAAATTGATTAAATTATTCTATCGTTTAAAGAATTTAGATAAAAAACTATCTTTTGTTTGTGTAGATTGGGTATTTTCCCCAATAGCAGGCTTATTTAATAAAGGACTACCAGTTTCTTGTAAGAGTTTTAATCGTTTTTTATCTAATTTAGGTGAATCCATATTTCTTCTAGAATCCGTCCGAGTGTAATTAAATGTTGCGTTTAAAGAATCTTCAGCCGTTCGTTTTTTAGAAGTTTTCATTTCTTGAATTCCTGGTTTTAACTTAACTTTTTTCAACTTGAAAGGCTCATCTTTACTTCGAGTCTTATTAATTTTAACGACTTCCGGAAACTCAGTAAGATTCACTGATTTTATGCTTGCAGGACACATTTCATACACCGCACTTGATTCTTGCGATAATACCGTTTCAATATCTTTAGTAATTAATTTCGGTTTTACTCTCAATCTACATTTAGAATCTTTAAATTTATTATTATTTGTAAATCGACTAGATCTATAAGTATCTTTAAACATGTATGCTTTATTCGAGGAGCAAGGTTCTTCATGATATTTAAATTCTTTTTCCATTGAAGGAGTGACCATTTTATAATTAGATTCATTATAAGGCAACGATAAATCGGAAGTAGTACTTTCAGCAAGTGATTCAGTATTAAATCTACGCATTGGTGAATAAGCTTCTGATTTTAATATTCTCTCTTCACTGGCCAAATTACTTAATGTTTCTTTAGAACCAAAGCTTTTCTCCGGTATATCATGCGACTCAACTTGCGCAGAATTACCCTGCGTTCTATGTCTCATAAATTTTGGGTCGAAAATTTTTGAACGTCGAATCAAGTGCTTTGACTTTGATAAAAACGTAGGTTTTCTGAAATTCAACTCCGATGATCCTTCAGCTTTCGTTTCCTTGTCTCCTGTTAAAATAGGTTTTGGTACAGTTTTACATTGTTTAAAAGTAAATGGCTTGTTTAAGTCACGTTGCTTTGAAGGAACGCTCTTATAATTCTTCATTCTTACTTTCATAATTTCCTCTTGATTCACGTCCGATTCATCGTTTAACACAGTCAATGAGAAGTTTGTTTGAATCTTAGAATTAGATTTGGAAATTTCATTTCTTTTCTCTAGTGAAGTCCTTGGGGTAGATGTAGCAACTGGTTGTTTTTTATAAAAAGAATCAAGTTCGTTTAAGAATGAAGAACTTCCAATTGGTAAATTTTCAATATATTTTATTAATTCTATTTTATTTTTAGTGATAAGCTCTTTATTATCATTAAGTGTTCTAATCATCTGTTCGCTTTCTGTATATTTAATTGATACATTAGTACTGCTGCTGGCATCAGTTTTCCTTGGAACTTTAGAATTGTGCAAAGGTTGCCCCAGGCATTTACGATTACTAACATTTTCGTTCTTTGTATCTTTCGATGCTTCTTTATCATAAGATTCTGTGTAAATTATCTTTTTTATAGATTTCTCTTTAGACAGTAATGGCTCCTTCATTATTGATTTCTTTTCAAAATAATTTCTATCCTGTTTTATAGTAGTACACTCATCTTGTATTGCATTCATTTGCTTATCTTTAGCCTTATGCTTTTCTTTTATAGTGTGATTTATTGCTGCCAAATGTTGTTCTAATGTAATTGTATGTTTCTTCAGCTCTAACAGCATTAACATCAAAGCTACATTCAATAAAAAATCTTGCTCATTTACCTGTGTAAAAGCTGTTTTTTTTTCTACATCAAATTTTTCATTCGCTTGTCTATGTTTTAAAGAAGAGCTTGAAATTTGTATGAGTTTATTCGCGAGACTCGTACGTGAATTCAACGTTTTGATTTCAGAGCAGAAAGTTTCCGAATTTAAATTATAACTAAATTTATCTGTCTCCTTATCATAATCGATATTATTGGTCCCACAACATTTACTCGATTTCTTATTATCTAATTTCTCTATCCTATCGACTAATCCTGAAAAAATAGTATTAGAATGTTTACTATTTATAGTTTTCAATTGATTTTTGTACTTTTCTTCATTATTTGAACAGACACATTTTTTGCGTAGGTCTGATATTTTATTTCCTATCTTACTCTTACAATTTATAAAATCTTTATTAAAAGAAAGATGCGTCGTACGATCAAATCTCTTTTTTAAGTCATGAAGATTTCTTACATTTTTACAAATGCACAGATTATTCATCCTTTTATTCCAAGGTACAGATTTAATTTCTTCGTTAGTTAAAATTCTATCTATGCCGCAGGGAGAAATACTTGGTCCAGTACAAAAGCAATAATCTTGAAAAATTTCTTTAGTACTTCGCTGCATATCTTCGGTTGGCGTTATTTTAGTACAAGGATCAGTGTTTAAATTATTTATTGTTTTATCCCATTTTGTAGATAAGCAGCGTTTCATTATACCTCGAGGAGTGCTGGTTGGAGGGTATATGTTTTTGCATTTTTCTTCATTAATAATCTTAAAACTATCTATGTACATGCTGGCCTCGCCAACACAACACAAAACAGTTTTATCAAATCTATCGTTTATACTTTTTAATCGTATATTTTGTAATGTGTTTTTTATTCTATCCGTCAAGCGAGTAGATTTTTCAAAACATCTTGTACCGCTTATTCTTGCTGGCTCGCAACAAAGATTTTTATAACTAGATACATAAGTTTTAGAACTTTCACTGATCACGCTTTTATTCCGAGTTAAAACTCGTTGGTCCTCTTCTCCAGTAATTGACGTTAAACCGGTTATTTTAAATCTAAGATCACGGCGATCCGGTAAATCCGTAAGCATTGCTTGGACTTTGATAAGATTGTTATTATTATTATCTAAAGCATTATCTACAGGTATAGTTGTAACTTCTGAACTTTTTGTAGTTTTTGTACTTTTAAGCCACTGGCTCGCACAACTCCTATCTACATTTAAAAGATTGGCGCAATTTCCATCTTCAATTTTATCACTTCTATCCCACACACACTTGCAAGTCGATGATAACTCTTGTGTCTGCTCTAGCATGCATCTCAGTGTACTCTGCTTATTCTGCAAAGATCTATTGATCAATATTTATTAGATACATCTAAATGACCACATTTAAATCTACGTTAAAACTGTCTGGCGTCGAGTTCAGTGACCTGCAAACAAATAAAAAATAATTTATAAAAAACTTATAATTTTCTTACGGTACAATTACTCTCTTCAGATATCTTTCTTTATTTACTATGAAATAAGGAAACCAATTTAACAAAAATCATTATACATAAACAGCTTCTATAAAAAAAAATAAAACACAAAAATCACAAGACAGATAATTAAAAATTGTACGGTGAATAGAACATGTTTCTACAGGGTGAGCAACAGTTTGATAATATTCTGTTTAGTGGACGGGCACACATGGCTGTTCTAGCAGGTAGACAGTGACATTTCCCAGTACATAGAATTCTTCTTTCGCAAATAAACCCTGTTTCTACTTGAGGAACACAGACGATCGCAGGTAAGGCTGTATAAGGTTTCTTTAACCAATCTGCTCGTCTATAAAATTGTATGCGTCATATAAATCATAAGCTTAATACAAGAATGATATCAACTAAAGTCTACCTATTATTTACGTCTTCAAGAGGTCCAGCCCCTGAAGAGGTTTGTATCTCCCTTTCAGTTTTATCAATGGATTCAGACTTTTCTCGTTCAAGTATAGTTAAAGGAGTTTGCGAATCTCTAAAGTTAAATATATTATATATTATTTAATTATATTTTTATAATTCTACACGAGAGAATGCTCATTTATAAAACATTCTTCACACCTTTCAGCTATATCACTTTTAGAAAAATCATTGGCTCGGTCAACCGATCTAGTGTATGATAAAATTATTATTACACTTTTTATGTAAAACTTTACATAATCCTGATTTATCTTATTGCATACCTGGTCGATTTTTCTTTTTGTTTTATAAAACCGATATCGCTTTTATTACTTTTCTTTTCCGGAAGATTATTCTCTGGACGAGGTCCATTTTCAGTTATATCAACGAAGAATGATTCTTCTTGATTTTGTTTCGATGAATTTCGAAAATCTCTAAGTATAAGAAATTTTTTACATTTAATTTTTATTAATTTTGTATTTTATATATTGGAGAGTACCTCTTGGCATCATTTTGAGTAGAATCATCAGCCTGCTCAACTGATCTAATGCATAATTAAATAGTTATCGTTAAAATGCCATAATTATGATTCTATTTTCTGGATTTCCATACCTTATAGATATTTCTCTTTGCTTAATAAAACTGACATCAGGTTGGGAAATATAATGAGTATCATCTACCGAAAAAGTTTTATCATTTTGGTTATCCGATTTAATGACTATAAGTGATACCGATTCGTGAGTAGATTGCTTCTCTGGTTGACTATTTACAATTATTGGTTAAATTCAATTATGATTCTAACGCAATACGATTGCCAATCAGAAAAACCAGAATAAATACCTCAAAGGTTTTTTTTCTTCGACAGTAAGTACCTCATTGTTCCAACTAATTTTCCTAAAGAATTTTTTATAATGTAAAATTATTAAAAATGTGAATTAAAATAAAATTTACACGGTTCTACCTAGTAGAAACTTCACCATTTTCATCGGTAGAATTTAAATTACGTATTTCCACAATACTCTTTGGAGAACTAAAAGAGTGATAGGAGAATCAAACTTTTTTTTAAATATTCAATTTTTTAAGTGATTACCTGAACTGACTCAAACCATTTTCACCATTAGACAAACGAGTAACATATTCAGAAGCTTTTGTCGAGACAGGACCTTGGCTAGAATATTCTTAATTTGTAAGTTAATATGTATTATAACTTTATGCAGTTTATATTACAACAAATATTACCTAAATTGAGTTACACCGTTTTGCTTAATAGGCGTAGAAGAAACAAATTCTGAACTTTTAATGAATACGGGGCTTTGGCTAAAAGATTTCAATCCCTAAATTAAAACTACAGTCTCTTATACACAATTCATTACAGAATGATTACCTGGCCTGAACTAAATCATCATTTTTACCATTAGAAGAACGAGCAAGATATTTCGATTGATTTGCAAATGTCGGGTCCTCGCTAGAATATATATTTCGTTTATGAATTATAGTTAAAGCCCGTACCAAATAGATCGAAAATAAAACGATTACCTGGATTTAGCTAAATTGTTTTGATTATCAATCGAGCGAGAAACAAATTCTGAATACTTCGTTGGTGTAGGATTTTGGCTTAAATGTTTAATTTATTAATTAAAACTGATTTTTATAAATAGTTCGCAATGGAGTAATTACCTAGACTTAGCAAATCCAGTTTGTCCATTAATCGAACCAGAAAGAAATTCTGAATGTTTTGAGAATGTAGGATCTTGGCTAGAATGTTTTGTTAGTTTTTATAATTGGAAATTAAAAATAACACACCGTCCACACAACAGAATTATTACCTGAACTGACACAAACCATTAGAAAAACGAGAGACACATTCTAAATGTTTTGTCGGCGTGAAGTCTCGTCTAAATTTGATAGAATTGATTATAAAGATCTCTAAGCATACTTTCTCTAATAAACTATTAACTGAAATTTTTGTATCTAACATGCACAATACCTTCGGTTTTCTTCATCCTTAATGGCACGATTGAACTTTTCATTGGTGAGTTGCCTCCGGAGTTCAATAATTTCCTTATTATACTCCGTAGCTTGGCTTTGATATTGCCTAAGTGCACTTGACTCAGCAGTTCTGTAAAATTATTCATAGTCTTCATTATTGAAACGTTAAATTATTGACACCTCAAGTGCAACAAATAAATTTCTTAAGAGTCAAGTATTTACAATTTATTCTGCAAGTCGCAAATCTTCTGCTTCAGCCTTGTTATCTCGTTCTGAAGTTCTTGATTTGTAGTTTGCGAATTCATAGTTTCTTGACGAGCTTGATCCAGCATACTCTCCAATCGATCTTTAGCCGCTCGATCTCTATTTAGTTGATCCTTTTGCGCGTTTTGCTCGGCTTTCAATCTTGCAAGTTGACTCTCATACTGAATCATAAAATGCAAAAATGTGGCATTATATCAACTATTCGATGTACTAGCTAAATTTCTCTCAGGGTATTAATCTCTACCTGTGATTTCGTAACTTCTTGATTCTCGAGTTGTTTCATCAAATTGTCTTTTTGCTTGTCCATCTGCATACACAAATCACGAATAGCGACTAAATCAGTTTCTACCCTCTCACGTTGCTCCGTTTGTTGTCGTAGCTGAGTCTCGATACTCGCAACATTTTGCGTTAGTTCAGTTATCTAGATAAACCGTACATAGATGTAAGGTGTTAATAAAAGTCTGAGTCAATTCAATTGGTAGGATTAGAGCGAGGTAATCATGTTAAGAGATGGAACTAACAGAGTTTCCTCCGCTGGTTAAACAACTTTAATGGAATATTATTTGTTTTTGTAGATAGGAAGCTATTTATAAGTCATTCATGATTTATAGAAACATACGCAGGCTAAACTGTACTAAATCTGAAAGTGTTGGTATAACAGAGTACCTGAGTTTCATATTCTCTTATCAAGGAATCTCTATCCGCCAGCTGACGTTCCAAATCGAGCAGCCTGTCTCTCGCCGATTGAAGTGCCCCCCTCGCTTCAGCAGCTTCAGACTCCAAGCTGTGATTGTTATTCTCCAGCACTGTTGCTTCCAAGCTAAGACTTCTAAAGTGATTCAGCATTTCTGTCCTCTCATTTTCCTGCAAACATTAGCATTATGCTTAAATAAAGGAGCCCCCGCTTGTCTCTCAGGGACATATTTATCCAGTAGGAAGGGTCAATCTCGTTAATTGTCAACATCAGTTGTTAACCGATGAAAGAAGATGATTATAGGTATTTTGCAAATGGGTCATATTCGGTTTTCCTCTTGTTGGAGAAACTAACTTTTCTATTGAGGAGTTCCTCGGCACGACGAACTTCGCTCACGTAAGTTTGGAGCTGTCTCTTCAGGTCGAAGGACTCCGCGCGAGAAGCTTCCAGCTCGCGGTGGAGGGTTCGTACTTCGCAGCTCACCGATGCCAGGTCGTCCTGGAGCCGCCGATTCTCCTGAATCGCGTTTTCCCGATCCATGGAACTAGTTTCGAGTTGGCGCTGAAGGTTTTCCACGTCCAGCTGGAGACTCCTTATTTGGTGTTCCTGCTGGGCACTCTGGTCGACGCATATCCTGGAACAAACGGAAACGGCTCTCTTTACGGAATTCATGAGATTAATCGCAATCACCGGTGTGTCTCCCCCGAGGAAAATGATTCTTGGAACAATTCTGGCTCTCTAAACGGATTTTCCTGCCTCTGTTGATTTAGTTGCCTATTAGTTGCCCCTCTGCTTCAGAATTCCCTTCGCGTTTCTTTCTATAAAAACCCAATGACTCTCCTCGAGAAAAATCTCTCAACGAAAGGAAATCCTTGAGGGTTTCCATCTGACTAATGGAATTGTTAGCCCCGAGAAGCCAAACCCTCGTCCCGGGTTTTCCCCATCCACAATTTCTTAGGGTGACGCGGTCTCGCTGTTGCAACAGAAACGGTGATCGCTGTTCTCGCGGCAGCTAATGGAATCGAATTCATCTTTGATCGCTCATGCAGATCACGCCTGAATCCAGCGTGACGCAATTCGCTTTCTCGAAAGAGGACAAGGGCAAAGCGAGTGCCGCCGAAGAATTGGGCTTCGATCGCGCGGCGCGGGGGATTGCTTCACTCGTGGAATCCTCCGTGCTCCCTGTCCCCTAAGAAAGTGCAATGGCATCGATGAAAGAGCGCTCGCTGCTTAATCGACGCATTTCTAATTTTCCACTTGATCATCCATGACCGAAAGAAATCATACCGGAAGTGCCGTGACGAGGCGGAAGACTTCCGGAAAAATGCACTATCGAGAGTTCCGGATGGACCAGGTAGCTTTCCCGCGTGTGACCTCGAGCAACCTCCAGATCTTGACGACCCGCGATCGATCATATACGCGCGTTCAACGCGAGAAAAGGCCAACGGGGAAAATGCCACTCCTGCGACCACAAAATCCCCTCTCTCCCCTACTTTCATTCGCGCCTCAAGCGCGAAATCCGAGTATTTATCTTTTCCTTTTTCTCGTTTTTTTTCGCATATCGAGCACGCGAATAGTTTACTGAGAGTCGAGCTTCCCTCTGCCCTCTCACCCCCCCCCCCCGGAATTTTCCTGACGTTGGGAGAGTCGGAGAAAACTCGGGGAGAACCTTCTCGAGATAGTCCTCGATGAGGATTGCGGAAGAGGAAGGAAATTTTCGGAGCGTCGAGACTCCGGTTATTGATGAGCGATCGATCATTGCCGCTCGATTACGCCGGGTTGCGCAATCGAGCATTGCAGCGCACTCGCTGTCTCTTCAATGGGAGCCGAGAGCGGGACTTTCTCTCTCGTCTCCTCTCAGCTTCCTTCGGAGAGACCCGGAGGAGAGTCTTCCCGGCTCTCTGCGAAAGTGAAAACTCGCGCACGGAATGTCGCTTCCCGGCTATTATATTCTTGCTCTATTCTATTCTCTATTCTGTAACGTGTTTCAATCCTTCTCGTCGTACGTCTCGTCGAGATGTTAATTTACGGTCGCGCTAATTGCTCAAAACCTGGCCGAACTCTGCTTTTGAGGAGTCTCATCAACCTCTGCGGGGGCGTCTCTCAACCGCAAGAGCCGTTTTGTAGAAAAACGGACAGCAGAGGACAAATGAGTTTTACGAGGAATAGAACTGTCCGTTCGCAAGGCGAGTCTAATTAATACAAGTTGGCGACAGAGCTACCTTGAAAGTGAAACGCGAATGCCCGTGGAGCGTAGATGAGGCTCGGACAGAGGAAAGTATCGCGTATCACATTCTCAACGGAGCTCGAGGAACGCTCGGTTATTAAATTCAATATCGCGGAGCATTGTCATTCAGTCAGAGTCGTCCCCGGCGGTACATTAAAAATGTGAAGCAAACACGAAAAGCTGAGAGAAGCTAAAAAAGAAAGAAGGCGGAAATGAATACCAGTTCTCGAGGGTATTCGTTCGAAGTTTTCTTCTCAGTGATGGCCACCTCAAAATATTTCCTCGGATGATCCGAGGCGAACGCTAACCACGGGTATCCACTATGGCGATTCCATCCAAAGTTTCATGGTGGATCGCGTTTCGCGCGAGAGACGCCACGGCGAATGTAGAACAATAATCGTAGGGTAAACGAGCCCTCGGGGAAGAGGAAAACCGCAGGTTTGCCGGGACCCACTTGTTTCCGACATCCTCCGCCGTCACACGTTACATTATTTCAGTGGCACCTGCAGGAAAGTTTACGGTCCGGCATTATCAAGAGTGAAAAGTATCCTCCTAGAAAGTGCGGCCTGTGGATGGATGAAATTTGTACGGCGCATCCCATTTTCCTAATTGCAGTCGGCGAATATTCTCACGCAACACGATCGTTTAATGCGCCACACGGGAGTAGAGAGCAAAGGCGATGGACCAAATACTCAAGCCCGTCGACGATCTCTGGGCTGACAGGTACTCGTTGTACCCCCACCTCTCGGGAAGAGGAAGATCCTCCT
Source organism: Sclerodermus sp. 'alternatusi' (assembly GCA_037305995.1). Lineage (NCBI taxonomy): Eukaryota > Metazoa > Arthropoda > Insecta > Hymenoptera > Bethylidae > Sclerodermus > Sclerodermus sp. 'alternatusi'. The sequence continues at coordinate 4,526,628 of CM074551.1, forward strand.
ATAGACGATTCTGTGACGTTCTTAAAAATCCTCTTAGAGAACCAATTTATCTTGCATGCGCTGCGCTCGGGGTCATGAAAGCTACATCTCTTACATTTTAATTTTCTATTTCTCAACGGGCTGAAAACTCGCTCGCTCTCATCTGCCCTGCTCTGCTCTGGGGTTTCTCTCCGGCAAGCGCATCTCCACGGTAGAGACTCGTACCGTGTAAGAACCTTGCGGTTAGCGTTACAGAAACTTTTCAATGCTTTTACATAATCCATTTTATAAGCCATAAGTTAAACTTGCTAGTACGCTCTGGCTTGTCTGTCTTTCCTGCCTTTCCTAGAGGCCACGCTTCGCTTTTCTTCCTACCGAGGGAATTCCTTCTGCGAGAGATTCAAGCGTGAAATAAGATAAAGTCGAGGTCACTCGGCTGGGAAGGAGGACCGTCCGAGTTACCGAAGTTGCGGTTAAGTGCAATCGAAAGTCCTCTTCTTCCTTCCTGGCGGACGCATGCGAATTCCTACTAGAGCTTCTTCTCTTCTCTCGATCATTCGGTTTCTTTCTTCTCTTCTCATTCTTCTTCTATACGTGACACTTTGCATTTTGCGATGTCATGAACCATTTTTTCCAAGTGACTATGAAACTCAATCGCACCAGCTTCCCTAATTGCCTGACCAGATCTGTCGTATTACCGGAAGTATTCTCTTCCTCGTCACTTTACGGGTCCCTGCAATTATAAAATATAATCGTCAGTTTGTGAAATTCCTCCAGGAGGTGTTTATGATTCTCCGATGGAGAATCGAGCAAGAACATTTTCCACACTGACCTACGATAATGTCCGCTGCTGCGAAATGGAACTTTTCACCGGTGAAACTTAATCGGCCCATTTTCTCTGGAGTCTTCTGTTCACCACGTTCCTCGTTGGCTGGGAGAATTTCTTGCATCGCGTTTACTTCGGCGATTTAACATTCAAAAGCTTACGGTGTACGGTGATCGGATCAGAGTGGGGACGAGGGGGTGGGAACCATTTTAGGATTCAGCGAGCACAAAGGGCTCACGAATAAATTTCTATACAGAGTCACGCGGAGCTACTCAGAGATTTTCTCGTGGTTTTCGAGTTGATGTTCCAATTGTTGCATACACCGGAGATAGGGGTGGGGGTGCTGGCGGCACGTGAGGAATAGATTTGGAAACTTGAAAAATTCTTCACGTCCACCGGTAAGCCGTCCGCACTTCCCCTTCCTTCTTTTCTCTACCCTCTCTCCTTCTTCCTCTGGTTCTACGCAGAGGATTCGAGATCGGGTCCCCGTTCGAATAGCTCGAAAAAATAAAAACGCGGAGAAGTTCGAGGCTGTGGCAAGGTAATTCCTTGATCGATAAAGAACGGTAATAGTCAGAGTGACTCATGGAATCCTCTGAGAAACGCAGCAGATGTCAGAATTCGGGAGTTGCGCAATGAGCGATCGCTGAGAGGGCCTCAAGGGTCTCGTCGCTTGGAATCGGAAGTTTTATCGTCGCATAAAAATGCTCCGAGGCCGAATTGGGGGCTCTCGTGCCCGTTAGACAGTGTCCTTGAACGCGAGACACTTTCATTCTCGGCTGGCTGAAAGATCTCTGAAATCGAAACCGAAGAAAGGAAATCTTACGCCAGGAGGTAGAAACATTCACGCGTGCACGTGATTCCACTCGTTATTCCAATCCCTTGCAAATCCTCTTCCACTCCGTATCTTTCTTCCATCGAAATCCGTGATAAAAGCACAAAACGTGGTTTCTCGATATAACCGTCGTTGGGAAACGAAGAAACTTTTCCAAGATTTCCCATTCTCGTGCCTCGAACAGAGAGAGAGAGAGAGAGAGAGAGAGAGAGAGAGAGAGAGAGAGGCAGATAATCGAATGAATAACCTATTATCGATAACTTTCGTAAAATTTCCTTTTAAATTTCCTCCCAATAAAACCACAGTAGAAAATTTTCCAAAGGAAATCTATTATTGACAAACACTTTTCATAAGAGACTGTTGAAACAAGAAAAATAACAATAGCTTCTCCGAGATTTTCCAGCGAAAATCGTCACGAGAAAATAATTACGAGCTTGACGAGCTGAGAACGCTGAGAAGAAATCTCATAGCTTCTCCGGTCTTCCTGGAAGACGCGACACTTTCGATCCCAGACGTCGCCGAGGAACCCTGCGTGCAGAGAAAATTCTATTTAATTCAGCTGCAATTTCAAGAGAACCATTTTATCGAGCGGGTCCGCAATCACCGAGCTTATTTTTTCTCGATTAGGGAGAAAAGAGGAGAGAAGAAGAAAATGGAGGGAGAGAGAGAGAGAGAGAGAAAGAGAGAGAAACGAAATGGAAGATTAGAAATGTAAACAGTACAAGGAAGAGCGAGTACGTGCGCTCGGGGAGTACTTGGAGGTTCGTCGCGAGGATTGGGATTGGGATTGGGGTGGGGTTGGGGGTGGGTCGAAAGGAGAAGAGTGTCGGAGGAAATTCCGTCGTGGTAAAGTCGTGGTGAGACGACGCATGGACCGACCAGCCAGTGAGTCAGAGTGCATCGCCCTGAGGTCTCTTTGTTATTCCCGGGACCGATTGCCTCACTCGCGTGTACTTCCAGGCGTTCAGGCGTCCAGGGGCCGAGGAGTCGGCGCTCGCCCTTTGAAGCTCCGCCACCGCGTCCCGTTACCACGAAAGGGCATTGCACGAAGGGAAAGAAAACAGCGGGCCGATGCCCGAGAACCGTTCGACTCCTCGACCGCATCCGGAAAAGTCTCGGCAGGTGGGGAGGGAACCCCGCACCCTCCTCCTCCTTCTCCTTTGAAAAACTCGGCAAACTCCGAAATTCCCTCGAACGTCGACGCACTAGTGCAGAACACTCCGGACTCGCCTTTGGGAGATAATCCGGACAGATATCTCGCCTTCCATGTTTGGAGTTTTATGACGATACCACGAGACGAGCGTGTCGCATCCCACAACCGGAACTCGAGGATCCTCCGTGAACTCCGAGGGCTCGAAACGAGAACGGGAGATAATCTCCTTCGATAAAAAATTAATTTTTGTCCTCATTGTAAAAGATGATGGGAAAATATTTCATTTACAGAAAGAGAGAGAGAGAGAGAGAGAGAGATTCATTTTTCCCTACACTCCCGACTTCTTTTCTCCCTCAATTATGCGAGTTAAAGAATTCCATTAGGTTTTTCTATGCATCGACATAACAGTTCTCCTACGAGCTGTTACAGCAGCAGCAGCAGAGGAAGATGAAGGCCCGAAAGTATCGGACGATTACGTCGTTCCCGTTACCGGACACGCCGTAGGGCCCGCGCCGGATTACGCAATCCTCTCTGACTACGTCCGTGGCCCCGTATGTTCGGGGAGCTACGTGAAACGAAGTTAATAAGTTCTGTTGCACCAACACCAACGGCAAAATCATCGAGTGGATGGTCCTTGGAAGGTCATCCGGTAATGAAAGTCGTTTGATGTAATCTTTCGCGAAAGTGTTACACGCCCGGAATTTCGGGAAAACATGACATATGCAAATCTCGCGTTTTGCCTGGCATTCGGTGAAAGGCAAAAACCTTCATGGAAGACCCACCGATCTTCATCGTCGACGATACTTTTCCCCTTTTCTCATCCTCCCTTTTCTTGATTCTTATCAAGGAACGTCTATCATCCCCCTATCCCGCAGAAGCGATTCACGATGGCCAATCGCTATTGCAATGGCACGAGCAACATTCATGCTTGAAGAATCGAGGAGTGACGAGTATCGGACAATAATCGTCATTAAAATATCGATGTTTGATTAATTATCCAGGAACGTGCATCGGTAGTAGACACGCGGTGATTATCGCGCGCGATAACAACCAGGAAGAAATCCCGCGAGGTTATCGCCGCTAATTTTAGACGGGAGGCGGTTATTTGCAGGACTTCCGGAAGTGGTCCTCGAGGTACTCGATGACCGGCGACTACCGGAAGTGGTCCCCGACGATCCCCCGAGTGTTCTTCTCCCGACTTCTTGTCAATTCCGGAAGTCAACGTGGTGGAGGAAGCATCCCGGGGGCAGGGCAGCGTGGGGTGTAAATTTTCCCTGGTGAAGCGTGATTCGTCGGAGGACTCGCTGGCAGATTTGGCTGGCGAGTGTCCCGGAGTGAGTTAGGTAACGAGTATGAAGTCGCGGAACGGATCCGAGCACGAGTCAGTCTGCGCGCGGAAGTCGAACCGATAAGAAGCCCCTGCGTGCTCGCTCGGCCAGTTCCTAACGACTAAACATGCGCCTCGTTAGAGTCTCAAGGACAAAGTGAATTCCCCCGAGTGATATGTAAGTGCCGAATCGCTTGCGAGTCCTCAAGACCAAGTCGACATTCCGCGAGAATTTCCAGTCCCTTCGCCTGGCCGTCATGAACAAACCTATGTAAGTAAATTGTAAAAAAATAAGCAAAAACCGAGAAAAAACTAAGGAGGACGTAAGAAACGGAGGAACAAGGTGAGAGGACGAGGATTCTTTGAGAAGACTTTGAGTACCACGAACTGCGCGATCTATTGGACCGGAAGTTCTACGGTCGAGACCTTTGGCGCGCCGGAAGTGACACAGGGAATTCAAGGTTTCGAAAAACCAGCGGAACAGACGACGGTATTACGTCAGCGGAAGTCACGAGCCCTATCAATTAGATTACTTTTGTGAGGAATCGCGATACTCGTGATAATCATCAAACGAGCTATTGATCGACTAAAAGAAAAGAGGTGCTCCGCTTTAGAATGCGAAATGTCACACAACACGATTCCCGTCTCATTACGTAATCAAACGTGACGTTTCGAGCCAAAATAGTCTCATGAATTCATCCTGATCCACTTTCGATATCAATGGCCCCGATTAGACAAATTCCAGCGCGACATTAATGGAAACTCGCCCTTGAACCTCGCAAGGCTAGCGAAAACGCTTTCGATTGCAGTTTCAATGTTGATTTTCTCTGAACGGGGGTGAGGCTTAGATCCGAGAGAAAAAAGTCAAGGAAAAGAATCACATTCGTTTTCGCGAGCAAAGGATTTCCAGTCTATTCCGATGCGTGGGCAAATCAGGGAAATTCCTGGAGAAATAGAGAGAGAGAGAGAGAGAGAGAGAGAGAGAGAAAGAGAGAGAGAGTGAGGAAAAGAAAAGGGGAGAATCGCATTTTCCACCCAATGCCTGGATTCGCCCGATAATTTTTCGTATTGACTCTCGAGGTAAGCGGAACGGGAATAAAATTCCTCGACGCGCACAATGACGCAACGCTCTCGTCGTTTTTCTGCAGAGATCGGAATAAATGCAATAACTTTCCATGACTTCCGGCGGTCGGCGCCGTTGAAAACGCTCGGGAAACAGGGGGAAAAAATGCCTCCGTTTCATTCCTAGAAGAAAAGTCTAAGTTCTCCACGTGACAACCACGGTAAGAGAGCACGCGCTGAGGAAAACGCGCGGGAAACGCTGTTATTTCCGCGTAATTATGAGATCGCATGGGAAAGGAGCGCGCGCGATAATCTGATTAGTTCATTTCACCACTTCTCATAAATTCTATCGAGCTCTTATACAAGAGCCGGGGAGCCATCCTTCGTTACCGGTGGATTATGCAAAAATCTCCCAAGTTACGTAAAAACGCGGCCTGATTAATTCCCTCGTGGTGGGACCAGTCGGTGCTAAACTGCTCTCGACCTCCCGCACGTCGCAAGATTTTCAGGAATCAAACGGGAGTACCCACCTGTACCGGATGTCATCGCCGGAGGATAGGCAAGAGTAGGGACACGCATTCATTCTGGGCGCTCTGCAAGCCACTTTGTACGATTTTAACTTGTCGGCCATTTTCTCACCGCTCTTCGATCACCCCCGAGAATAAAAACCAAAAAAATAGAATGGAGAGCGAACAGAGAAGAAACTAAGTGGGGACGAGGAATGTTCCCTCGAAAGTTACACCGTGAATTTTTCCATGAATTTCCTTGGTTATGGTCCCAGGCCTCCCCTGCAGCCACTTCCTGAAACTGCGCCGCTTGCCGGACTCTCGAATCGCGCGGTTCGATTTTTGCAGTTTTACGCAATTCTCGAGGGGGTCCGCTTGTTTTTCATTCATCGGTTGTTTCGCCTTTTTTCTCTCTCTCGAAATTCGACGTTGCGTAAAAAATTCGGTCACGCGGCAAAATGGGGCTACGCCCACGCCGAAGGAACCCGCTACTTCAGTTTCAAAATAGCGCGGGAAGGCGAGAAGCGGAGTAAGAGGGACGGGAGGAGGGGAAAGATACAATGCGAATTTCGATTAGTGATATCCGAACGACCGTGTTGCCCAATGCCTATCTCTATCTCTATTTTCTATTTCTATTGCGGCGTCAAATGTCGCGACGAATGTCAACGGTCGACCCGCCGCCATTTTGGTATCGCATTCTTCGCTCTCCCGTGAACAAAGTAGCTTATCTTCACGCATCTTGCGAATCAAGATGGCACGAACGTGAAAGTACTCACGTAACACTCCCTCACCGGTTGGGGATAAACCGGTAATTAACCAATTGTGTAACAAGACTCGTGGCAGAGTAGCCATAATTAATGAAGCGGTCGAAAGTTCGTTGGGTCGCGAAGAAACTGCCGATCCTCCAGAACCGAGTGACACTTTCCCTCCTGAGCTTAAAACCGGTGATCCGGTTGCGTCGATTCCATGAAAGAAACGCGGATAAACAGAGATTCCTCCCAACCTGAAAATATTCCAAAAGAAAATCTCTATCCTCGACCCTATGCTCCAAAAGTTTAACTGGAGACGCTCGGGGTTCGGAGGAACTGTCGGGAAAACGATAGAGCGACGATCACCGACAACGATAAGGATCTCGCGATAACGAGGAAGACTCAACGGGCGGAAATACAACGGAAACGCATCGAGTTTCCTCGAAAAGTAGACTTCGACCGCCAGATCGAAGAGGATTTCAAGGACGCGTCGAAGCGTCCGCGGTTGCGGGAACCAGTTGCGGCGATGCGTTTCAAAAAAACAAGCGGAACAACTCGTTTGGTTCGCCACTGGGAAATCCTGTAAGAAAGCCGGACGGCGATGGGCAAGTGTCGCTTCTGACTCAATCGCGTCCTACACTCTCGGAGAAGACTTTCCTTCTATCTTCCTTGGCAGCGTGGCGTGTTCGAAATTACTCGCGGAAATAATTAGATCGGCCGCAAACAAAGTTCCGCCGTCGACGCCGTTGCTTTCCGTCAGTTTTGTTAAAGCGCCACGGCGAATTCGATGCTCGCCGGACGAAACAGAAAGTTCCTTGGGCGAATAATTGAGCCCGCTAATCGCACGAAAGTGCGAGCTAAGAAAACTGTAAGACGCCGCCGGTACTTTCCAAAATCCTGCCAGCGCCACCGCCGCTATTTCTTTCGCTATATCGCGATTCGGTAAATCCTATTGGTTTTCCGGACAAACAACCGGGGACCCAGAGACCAAAAGTCGGATAAGGACTCGCTGGTGAAACGAGAAAACGAGAGAGAGAGAGAGAGAGAGAGAGAGAGAGAGAGTGAGAAGAAAACGAGATAGCAATGTTATTTCAGGGTCCCACGTAACGCGGTGGTTTCTTTGAGCGATTCTTTCGTAACGATGCGTTCTCGTAGAACAGACCTGAATCTACGACGAATTATCGGCGTCCTTATCATCATCCTACAGTCCCCTGACCTGATGAGGAGGCTTGTTGTTCCCGTCCTGGTCGCTACATTGTTTTACGTGCGGATGAAACCGAGAAATGGTAAACCGCAGCTGAACATGAAAATGCAAATCGCTGTGCCGTTGCTGTTAATGATACCCGGTCCAGTTAACGGATGCTGCTCGAAGGATCCTCGAAGAGGTGGCGAATGAGAAAAAGAGGCACTCTCCGACGAGCGCTCGAGTAATTGCTTGCTGAATGAAGAGCAGGAGAAAAGACGGAGACTTTCGGCTGGCCGACGACGCACTCGGCATTTCTATACACAGAGTCGGGCTTATTTATACATTCTTATTTCACATGCGTGTCGTCATTCCAACCCTACCGCCAGGGACAATGCCATTGCCATAATGAAACAGTGAAAGTATGGTCATTTTATTCCTCTCTTTCTGACTGCCCTCGCGGGAACGCGTATGCGTTCACTGAACATTCTCAGCCAGTTTATATGTCGGGCCAAAGTGAGCGCGGAATCGCTTGAATGTTAACGTTTTCACGATGTCTCTCGGGCCAATGGATCTTCTGCTTTTTCTCCATAATCTCGATAATTGCTCAGTCTTCGTCGCATCTCTGCTTCTCCTGGCACCGAGAGTTCCGAAATAATGAGGAAGGGGTGACTTGCAATCTTGTGCTTTTCAGGATAATGCAGATCCTTCTGGGAAGCATTCTTTGGTTCCTATCGGTGGCCACAGTCAGAACGGCGATAATGCCACCACCTTGGGCAGATCCCTCCAGCAATCCTTGCGCTACCCAACCTAGAGGCTGGCAATTGCTATACTGGCCACCCGATGGCAAATGCTACAAAATCTTTCAGGTATTTCAAGATGTTTGCTTGTTTGCTTTTCTCAGATTTAATTTGCCTTGCTGTTCTGGCGATTAACTGTCTGGTTTCAATGAATTCCTTTGATATTATGTAGATTGGAGCACCCTGTCCAGAAACAATGGAGCTAGGACCTGCAGCAGGTGGAGGAGGAACAAAAGCTGAGTGCAGATGTCCTCCTGGAACTGCACAATCACCTAGAGATGCTCTCTGTCATCCAATCTTTACCAAAGCATCGTGTTCCAAAGGACAATACTTTGCTCCTGTACCAGAACCTCCTGGTAAATCAATGTAAATATTCTAAATAAAAAATACACATACACACACATATACACACATAGCCATACACATGCATGTATATTTATATGATACATTAGACATAATGGTTGGTGACGAGACAGTTTTCATTGTTGAATATTCAATTGTGTAAAACAGAAATTCGAAAAGACGTTGGGGCATTTGCCGAGACCCCGAGCCTTGTGTGGAAAAAGCTGAAATCTACTGGCCCAGGGATGGAAAATGTTACCCTAAACTTAGCAGAGGACCTTGTTCAAAAGGCGAGTTACTTATCGTGGGCGATGATGGTTTAGCGACGTGTTCTTGTTCAATGGACGGAGAACTTGGAAGGTTTTACTGGGCTGGAAACGCCGGAGGTTGCCATGAACATTACACTAAAGGTCCATGCACAGAACCTGGAGAATTATTTTTACCAGGAGGCGTGTGTGGGTGCCATAGCAATCTACCTCATTACTATGCACCCACTGGATTGTGTTATCAATTAGGTAAGTGAACTCTTATTGAGAAATAATATTTTTCCTCGATAATGACATTTTGCTAAAATACTAATGCTTTGATCAAAATCTTTGTACTTGAAACTTGGACTGCTATCTTCTGCAGGTAGTATCGGGCCCTGTAAGCAGGGACATCATTTCGTTATTGCAGAAAATAACGAGCAAGATGATTTCGTAAGGGCCAAATGTACTTGTAAGCCTAGCCATGCATTGTACAAGAATGGATTGTGCTACAGAGTTCATACAAGAGGACCATGCGAGAACGGATATATGCTTGTTAATTCGACGAGTTGTATTCCAGTACAATGTAAACGCGGGAGGCTCTATTTTCCGGAAGAGAAAACATGTTACAAAATTGGAACTAGGGGACCATGCCCAAATGGACAAATAGTTTTGTACGACTACAATACAAGACCATCCATAGATGGAATTAGTTACAATGGAGTGTGTGGTTGTACGAATATCTTGAAGAACATTGGAAATTGTATGGAAAACGAGAATAGCAGTTGCGAAAACACACCTGGTATGGTAGTGATTAACAGGACTTGCTATAAATTGTACACGCAAGGTCCTTGCACCGAAGGTGAATGGCTGGTTGCTCAAAGAATGCCGAAAAATGTGTGGGAGGATAGAAAGCCACAATCCAAAGCTAGATGCGAATGCCGACCGGGCTATAAACGAGTAAATGAGAATTTCGATTCTTCCGAGCTAGAGAATACTAGCAACATTTTACTTATTGGTGGAGGATGTCAGCCGCCTACAGTGACACTAGCGAAATTCTTGAATGACAGAGTTAAATCATTGAATACTTTGACCGCGCAGTAACAATATTAATATGATCCAAGTGTCATAATCTGTGTATAAATATTTACTACTATCGTGGTAGGATTGTTTCAGCTCAATATTTGCTTTAATGTATTGCGCAACAAATTTCAATGTAGCGACTCTTCCCCGCGTTGCTTAAAAATATCTTGAATATCTTTATTTATTTAATATTATTATCGTAATTGTACATATATACATGAACTGTATAAGACTTAAATCGTAAGACGTTAGAAAAGTGCCACAAATACCTAGAAGATAAGTTTTATAAATATATATAAAATATACTTACTCGTTCTTGTGCTGCAGATCTCGAATTTGCTGTTCAGTTCCTAGTGTTTGCTGCTCTCTCATCATTATATCCCTCTCTAAAGCTGCAATTTTTTCAGTTTTCTCGTCCAATAACATCTATAAATATACTGCTGTTAAAATCCCTCTTGTTTAAGAATCAAATAATATTAAGTAAAAGTTAATGTATACCAGTAATTGATCTTTCTCATGATCTAGATGCGCCATTTTGGAGTGTAGAGTATTGATCTCTTGTTTCAACTCCTTCACTTGCTGGTCCATTTGTATTTGCTGCTGTTCCAAACATCGATTGTGATCCATAGCCTTGGTCAATTCAGTTTCTGATTGAGCCAATTGACCCTGTACATCTCCCAGAGCCTGATCAGTTTGATCTTGTAGAGCTCTGTGTAAAAATTATTCACATATGAATGAGTGAATGTGATCTCGAAAGAAAATATTCATTTATATGGGAATTTATATATGAAGTCAAACTTATATTCGTATATACCTCAGCTGAAAATATTGTGTACGTTGAGAAGCTAGTTCTTCTTTTGTTCGTCTTAATTCTCTCCTCATGTCATTTAGCTGATCTTCAAGTTCATTTATCGTTGTTTGCTGGGTTCCCTGTGCAAGCAAAACATCCTGCCTTTCCCTTTCTACATTCTTCAAACGATTTTGTATATCAGATAAATTTTCTCTAAGACGCTGTTGCTCGCACACATGCGCATTTGATGCTATCTATTGTAATAATAACTTTAAATTTAATAGTGCATTCACATTACACAACTTTTCATTAGTCTTAAACCTTTAAACTCTAATAGTCTTTATCAATACTAAAATTTATTTATTTTAACTAAATCCTTAATTTTTAATAATTATACTTTACCTGATATCTCTCACGTAATGCATCTCGTTCTTGTATTAATCGTTCAACATCAGCTTTCGCTGAATCTCTTTCGCGTTCTAATCGATCAATTATCAACTGTAAAATATAATTTCATTAATTGCGTGTAATACTATATTCAATTGTATAATCTCATTATAAAGTAGAAATTTATCAATTACTTTTGTAGTACTATTATCTTCAATAGGTGACAAAGTTTGATAACTACATGTATGAGTTCGTCTGTTACAAGGACTATAAGGTTTACAAGGGGCACAAAAGTTTTTCTGTTGATCTTTATAAGATTGTAGTCGAATTTCTAAATTGCATTTTTCGTGACAAAGCTCTTGTTTTTCTTGTTGTAATTTTTCCAAAACGCGTTGCTTTTCAGATAACTGACAACGCAACTGGTTTATCTGTACTTCAACCTATTATCATTTTTAATTTTGCTGGGTAAGTAAATTATTTTAACAAGTAAAGATGACGATGAATATTAAATCTATATTATTAAATAATTAAACTTTATATTTGGATTCTTCTTTTAAATTATAAAGTATGCTATATTCTAAAAATTCTTACATTATCTGTTTCAGATGTTTCGTTAAATTGATGACTAAGCTTATTATATTTATTTTTGTAAAAATCTCGCTCGGCTTCCAATTTATCTATCGTCTTTTGTAACTAAAAATTATGCATCTTATATTAAATTATATTAAATTATGTATAAAAAATCGAGATGAACTTACCGATGCTACATTTGCTTCTTTTTCATAAATTATTTTCTGCATATTTTTATCTGTTGCATCTTTCATAACTTCATTTTTATTTACTGGTGGTGAGAGCGATTGTTTTTGATTCTTGGATGCTGTAAAAATTAATAAAATTTGAATTTAAATTAAAAATTAATTATTAATTAATACAAAGTGAGTAAATGCTGGTCTAGAATGTTATTTAAATCTATAATATTGAACACTTTGTTTTCTATTTTAATAAACTTTTATATAAAATAATTTTTTAATTTTTTTATAAATTTAAAAAACTAAATATTTGTAAATAATACCAGGTAAATTCTTCAAATTTTTTTTTCCTTTATTTTGATCATTCTTATCCCCCTTTTCTTTAATGTACATAGAATCATCCCTAACATTATTTTGAGCATCCTTTGACTTTAGTTGTTCTTTTAATTGTTTATTAATACACTGTAAATTTACAATATCTTGCCTTTTATTTTCATTTTCTTTAGTTAATCTAGCTATCTCATTGTTTAAATCTTTTTCTGGAAAAGTATACACGGCGTAGAACATTATTATTAAAAATTTTATGTTTTAGCAATAGAGAGATTAATGTTATTCTTTTGAAAAACAAAATATACAATAATCTTTTTATATAAAGCTTACCGATAATTGTTAAATGATTAATTTTGTCAGTCATCTTTTTCTTTTCATCCAAAGCATATTCTAATGATTGTTGAATATTACGTTTTTCCAGTTTGCATGCTTCTAAATCTGCTCTAAGCTCTTGAACCTCTCTTCGTTCTACTATTAATTCATTTTCTAATACATGAACTTGTGTCATTAGATCTTCTAATTTTTGCTAAAAAAATATAAAATTAAAATAATTTGATTTATAATTAAGATGATAGTTTAGTATATAGTTTAATACTGAAATACCTGAAGCTTACAAACTCTTCTATTATTTTCCTTAACAGTAGTATTACAATCAGCTTCCACTGCTAATGCAATATTATCAATATCTCTCAATTCTTTTTCTAATTCTTCATTTCTTTCTGCCAATTTCATTGCTTGTGACATAGCATCGTGCTGTTTATGTAATGCATCTGTCAAAATTATAAATAAAATGTGTATGTGTCTGTAGATCTACAAATTTTTGTTTATAAATAAGATATTCTTGTTTACAATATAGTTATACCTTTTAGTTGTTTTTCTAATTCTATCTTTACTTGCTGCAATACTCTGAGATCACTGACTTCTCTATTATCTTGACTTTCAATAAAATGCCTCTCAATATCTTTACAAGAACAATCATTAACTGCAGCATGGTAAGGTCTTCCTCCTTCTAACATTTTTCTTAATCGTATTATTTCTTTTTCCTTTGTTGCCAGCTTATATAATATTGAAAAAATATACAATATAAATATAAACATATATATTCATATTAATAAACAAGATTTTTAAAATACACTATAACACATAACACAAAACCTTAATACCACAAACTTTTGGTTACAAACAAATATAAATTGAATGATCATACACATCTGACCTATATATATTTCATTACAATTATTATACCTGGATTTTCAATACATTTATGTTGTCAGTTTGTAGTAAAAGTTGTCCTCTTAATTTTGTTACCTCATAACTTAGACAATTCATTTTATGATCGGCCATGCTTAAAAGATCAAAAGTCTTTGGCTCCACTATATTTGAGCTTGGTAATGATGTTAGACTGCTGCTAGGTTTTGGCAAAGGCTCACATTCTAAAACAGGCCTTCTAAACGGATAAGAAATACGCTTCTTTGTTGCTACAAAATAGTTTAATAATAAATTATATTCCTAAACATAAAAACTTACTGAAAAAGATGTATATAGAAAAATAAAATGAAAGTAGTACCAAGTCCTGGATTTGATAAATACGGTTTGCTACATTTTTCTTGAAGTTCTAAGATTTTCTTCGACTTTTTAGATGACTCTGTTTCCAATTCCTTAATTTTCTTTAAATTACGTGAAGATGCTAATTGAAGATCACTACATTCATTCTCTACCTTTTTAATTTGTTTTTTAAGATCTTTTACTTGTTGTTCATGAACTTCTTTCACATTAATTAATTGTGCATGAAGATCATTACATTCTCTTACTAATCTTGCATTATCACACTTATATGGATCAACAGTAGATTGCAATTTGCAACAAGTCTAAAAATAGAATGTTAAATAATTAAAAATAAACAAATATATGTCTTATTTTTCACATAGCTTGAAATAAAGTTTTTATTTCATACTTTTATAAAATATTAATTTTAATAATGAATAGCAATTATTCTACAAATATAAAAATGACAACACATATTTTAATCAACAGTTGAAGAACATCACAGTGTGAGTACTTGATAAATTCATTCATAAGAATAATATGTCAATTAAGTTATTATTAAAAAAAAAAGAAATATGAATATTTTGATAACTTACTTCTATATTCTCTTGAGCAATTGCTTTAAAATGTTTAAGACTTTCAGTAGTTTGAATTAGATCAGCTAATAATTTCTCTATTAAAGAAAGAGTATCAAGCGAGAAACTTTCATCATATCCTAAATTATCTAAATGCTTTCGAACTGCTTTATATCTTACTGCAGTGCTATAATCTTCTGGACAATTCATAGTGATAGTTGAAGAATTAAATTAGAGTAAAATAATATGATATTCTACAGTGAGATTTTATATAAATATATATTATATTAATGAGGAATTTAAAATAAAACTATTGCAACATTTCTTTCTTAATTTAATTAATAAACATCTTCTGATAGTAACTTAACCTTCCAATATTTCAACACAGTAATAGTCGATAGAAATAATAGAATTTACACATTACACTGATATTCAACACATTTTTAGAAAAAGTTTATTATATTATATATTCATATTTACAATTTTTTAAATGTTTATTACACATAAAATCTAATTATTAAAATAAAACAGATTTCACTATTAAAATAATTCAAGACCTTTACAACTTTATAATTATTATAATATGCAATAAGGGTTCTTAAATGACAATGTATAAGTAAATTTATTACATATATAATAAAATATAATAACAATTAAACTTTATGCTTTAGTTTTGCCTAAACACAAACAAACATTTAAAACTCCTACCAACATTTAAGGCGCCGCAATCTATCTATCCTTCTTTTGATTGGTTTTCATCAGGTTGGTGATGTACACAGACCGGCACGGATGGTGTCCCTACCCGACATAGAGTATAGCATTTACCAGGCTGGACAAATTTGCCCTCTCACTCGTACGTGACGTCAAATGCTTGTTGGTGGAGCGGTAGGAGAAGCGCGATGCTGGCTAAATATATGAAGTATAGGCCAGTATATGGCAATACACTATACCATGCTATCTCTCTCAAATGCACGGCCGAGGGTTTCCTTTTCTTTTTCTTTAGCTATAGGTTGTCTGGCGGGGGCAAAGGAGAACGTGGTGGGAGGTGTTTCGATTCCTCATCCTCGTCTTACGCACGCTAAATGATAAGGATAGCTTTATATGGGACGAAAATTCTGCGGACAACGATGGTGTCCCTATCGGCGTCCTTGTTTGGCAGCCGCTGCAGTATGCCTGTAAAATCATTAAACTATCCTTTTTCGACTAAGGAGCGGGCTACGGCAGACAGCCATTGACAGCTCGGCGTGAAACGTCAAACGTCAAACGCTGCACGTGCTGATATTATGAGCACTGAATTTGACATTATTTCTCATGCTTTTTTATAGGAGATAATGCAAAATTATTATGTGCTTACCCTACTGATGATTTTTAGGTTAAATATTTTTTTTATAGAAAAAAACTGTTCCTGTTATACAAATTTCTGGTTCTTAAAAGAACTGTTTTTTTTAGCAATGTTTCATGCATTTTGGTTCTAAAAAGAACAGAACCTGTAAGAATGTTTTTTTATGAATAATTGGGGCCCTTAAAAGGGCCAAAATTGATTTGCAACAGGAATAACGACGTGTCGCCAAAAACGGTTCTTTTAAGATCCAAAATGCACAAAGATTTAATAAATGTTTTAAGAAAACAAAAAAATTCACCTGGTAGTTTTATTATAGATCCCCAATATACCTATTATTCATAAAAAAACATTCTTACAGGTTCTGTTCTTTTTAGAACCAAAATGCATGAAACATTGCTAAAAAAAACAGTTCTTTTGCCTATTGTCATTGTAGGACAAATATTGCCATTTGGAATATTATGCAAGCCTATACGTGATTTTTTGAACGTTGTGACTTCCCAGGCAGGACATGGATCTAAGTAAGTTATTTTTTTACTCTTAGGATTATTTTTATTTTTCCAATTATGTTCTAAATTTAAGTTCATTAAATCTTTGTCACTAACAGTTTCGTCAATATTTTTTTGACTTAAATCCAAATTATAATTATTTTCCTTTGTTTCTACTTTTGTAATGTTATTCTTTAAAGAATGAACTCATCGATTTCTATACATGGCGTTTCAAATTCAATTTTCGATTTTTCATCAATATAAATTTTTGTACTATTAGAAATATTAGCACTATTAAAAGTTTCATTGAATTTGTCATCTTCATTCGAATTATTAAATGATTCTTTGGCGGATAAAGCCAAACGCATTCTCCCATGAAAAGATAAGAGGTGTGTAGCGACAAATTTATCTGCCCTTAAGGGCCGGGATTCATTTTTTAACAATAAATGTTTCACGTTATTCATTTCTGACTCTACTGCTGCCGAACTAGCATTTAATTTTCCATATCCAAAAATTGTTATCATAACTCCGGTATATAGAGGAAAATAATACAATAAATTTTTCAATTCATTGCCTAATTGCGGTGAATAATACGGATTTGGTGTTTCACAATTACTTGAAATTTCTTGTGCTATCTTTCGGCTTTCATCAAATATGTTAACAGACCAGTTAACAATATTACAGTCCTCTACTTCGATTTCATTTTCATTAACAACTGCATCCGCAGAATTATTTTTCTCAATATCGACATAATTTTCAATGTCGTGCTGCACACCTTTTATGCGCGCTCTAATTGTTCTAAGCGATTGCTCAGTTTGTGAATCATTCCCTTCTTTATCTTTACCTGAACTTTCGCTTAAACACAGGAGAAAAATGGATTTTACAAGAAAAGTGAACACGTCGAAATCCACTTGTTTTGTTAATATGGCCAAAGCATAAATATAAAATTTTCTCACTTTCGGATTTAAAATAGATAAACATTTCCATCGAGATATAAAATGCATATAATGGCATATATCGAGTCTTATGAAACACGATGGTTTTGAAGTTTTCTCAGTTTTAAGAAGTAATGATAGACATGTAGATAAATAATGTTTTAAATTGATAGATTGGCCAAAAACTTTTGCAATTGCATTTAGCAATGCTTTATCAAAATCGCAAATAACTGTCTTGGGCATAAGAAAACCTGATTTTTGTAATCCGCCTATTCTCATTATTTCAAATAGCCAATATTGAATAGCATTAACATTTTGTACGGCACTGAGCATTTGAAAAACAGGAAGTTTATATTTCAATGTATCTACTGCCGCTATATACAAATAGATATGAGGCGATTGTTCACCATTGGGTAATTGTAATTTTTTCACAATTGATCCCATTGCATCAATGAACATAGTGTCGTGATATTCTATATAAACTGCAATCTGCTCTGATGTCCAGTAATGCACAAAAAAAGGATCATACCCAATAGAATGTATGGAGCCAGCATAGCTTGTATATTTCATCTTTTGCAAACTTGAAAGCGCACAGGACCCTGTTATTTTTAAATTTATATCACGTCTTTCCTGTTTAACTTTTCTCAAAGTTGCACTTCTATATAAATGCGGAGGTTCATCATCGTACATATCCATCAATGTTGCAGCAGTATCACGACGCCATTTAGTAGCTGTTGATGATCCTGATGCAAGCAATTGAGAAATTTCTTTTCTTTTTTCTCCAGTTAATGGTCGTTTACTGGTGTGTGCTACTGAAGGATCATAATCCAAAATTACACACTCCATATTAACAACATTATTATCTATTGGCTTATTGATAATTCTACCTGTAAAATTGCACTTGCAATCGGGGCATTTAGCATACAAAGTTACATATATAGCAGATTCCGTCATTTTGCAACGCTTAAAAATTAATGCACATTTTATTTTTGTGCTTTCATAAATTATACTAAATAATTCATTTGTCCATTTATGTCGGCATAAGGTGTTATATCTTTTTTGCCCCTTATCAACAGACTTATATATGATTTGTTCATGGTCAATATTGCACCATGTCTTGAAAGGGATCTTGATATTAAATTTCAATTCATTTTTATTTTTACTTAAATTTAAAGATTCATCAGTAAATGAATCTGTTATATCAGCTACAGGCTGTAAGTTATGAAAACTACGTAATTTATCTAATATACCGTATCTGTTTAAGATAAGTATCGTATATATGTACTTTCGTGATATTCTTTTATTAAGGATATTACTAATATTTTCATATATTTTACTTTTAGGCGGTACAGGCTTTCCATTATCGTCTAAAATGCATCTATACTCTTTTGACATAAGAAGAATTTCTAATTCTTTCTTATAATCCATATTAAACTGTATTAGTATTTTTCTAGACGATTAATATATATATACCCAAGAATAAAATAAAGAGATATAGCTCTTTTTGAAGAGCAAAAGTGCTTCATAAAGTACTACTGCGTACCTTGAGAAATGCCCAATTTTCTCAAATTGACAAGACACGTCTATGAAACACTTAAACAATAAATAGTTTTTATTGCACTTTGACAATTATACACTTTTATGTGAAAATGGATTATTCGCACTGAAAGACAAACTAGATCACTATTCGAAACTAGATTGAAGATTCGGTAGCATTTCGCGATTTATATACTTCTTCTTTAAATTGTTTATCAGATTTTCGACCAATCAAATTTCTTCTTTAAATTAGTTTTTGTTCTTGGAAAAAAATAGACTTATTGACTCTTTAAAGTATGCCGACTTATCAGATTTACCTGAATTACAATTGAAAGGATGAATACTTTATAAAGTTAATAATCTTTAATAGTGGGAGAATTAAACAATACATCAATTGCCTTACCGACTTTTTCAAATATGCCGAATCTTAAGATTTACTCGAATTACAATTGAGAGCGCGAGTACCACAAGCAAATAATAATGTTCGTCGAAGCAAGTATTGAAAAAAAAACATCAAACGCCTCGCTGACTTTTGAGATTTGCCGAATCTTCTGATATAACAAAAGATTCGGTATGCTTCAAAGAAATAGAAACTTTTCGATTTTTCATGAATTTTCAAAAATCTGGAGAAATCCAAATTTATATTATTTATCATAGCGCTAACATTTATAAATGATAGACATTTTTAGAAGGCTTAATAAAAATTAAGCAAGGCTATGGTTAGTTATGGTTATGGTTAAGGTTATGGTTAGTTTTATAATTATACAGCAGATATACAAGCCTTGCTTAATTTTTATTCTTGATAAATGGCTAATTTTTGCATTTAGCGCAGTACTTTTCAGGCCCTGTAACTTTTAAACGGTTTCAGATATCAAAATTATTTTAACGGCACAGAATAGCACACTTTAACAGTTGTTAAAATTTTTCAACATTTTTTTTTAATTAATTTTTAATTAATTAATTAAAAATTAAATTTTTTAAATTTAAAAAAAGTTGTAACAAGTAGTTATTTGTGTGCCAAATTTCATTGATTTTCGCGAAAAGTGCGGGGTTGGATTTTTTTAAATTTTGATTCTTTTTTTAATGAAAAATTAATTTTTTCAAATTTCTTTTTACGACACAACTTTATAGGGCTCTAGCACAATTAAATGCAATTAAAAAAATTAAGATATCTCAAAAGTGCGGGGCTGGCAAAAAAATCGTTTTTTTTTTCATTTTTTCGAAAACGATCGATTTTTTTCAAAAGTGTTTAACGGCACACTTTAGCACAAGCCTAGCACAATTCAGCACAATCAAAATTTTTGTGTTCTTCGAAAAGTGCGGGGCTAACTTCACAGACATGGGTATTTAACGAGTTTGGGGGGAAGGGATTACTACGACTGTAAAGGGTGACGTGAGTGGATAAAAACGTTTTAAACGTACATTCAATTTATTTAAATAATTTAAGTTTTTAGGAAAAGGTCAATACGATAAAAAATTAAGGAAAAAGGGGGTTTTTAAAGAGGTTGGGGAGAAGGGATTACTACGACTGTAAAGGGTGATGTGAGTGGAAAAAAACGTTTTAAACGTAAATTCAATTTATTTAAATAAATTAAGTTTTTAGGAAAAGGTCAATACGATAAAAAATTAAGGAAAAAGGGGGTTTTTAAAGAGGTTGGGGAGAAGGGATTACTACGACTGTAAAGGGTGATGTGAGTGGAAAAAAAAGTTTTA
>CM074551.1:9886704-10034204 GCA_037305995.1 Sclerodermus sp. 'alternatusi'
CAACATGTTCACAAGGTTTTTCTATTTTTCTGCTTTTTCTTTTTCTTCTCTTTTGCTGCTTTTTTCTTTGGTTTTCTGTTTTTATTTTCGTGTTTTGGGCTCGCTTCGCGGGGCGCGCAAGGGGGAGCCGGTCCCCTAAGGCTGTCATGCGAATATAGAGCCTCTGACAGCCTAGTTCCTAGCAATACCTTCACGTGGTGCCCCTGTTTTTACAAATTTGCT
The DNA here is from genome assembly GCA_037305995.1 of Sclerodermus sp. 'alternatusi'. NCBI lineage: Eukaryota > Metazoa > Arthropoda > Insecta > Hymenoptera > Bethylidae > Sclerodermus > Sclerodermus sp. 'alternatusi'. The sequence goes on from CM074551.1 coordinate 9,886,927, forward strand.
AGGGTCGAAGTCGTATTTTTTGATTCATTCATTTTTCCATTCTCCTTTCTTTGCCAGCCGTAAATATCATTTCCTATAGTATCGACTGTATGAATTGCTATACGATAATTTTACCAACATCATGCTTTTAGAACAGTTAATTCCTGAAACAGAGACTAGTTTCGCCTCGATCATCTGCTATAAATTTCGAGTCGATTCGTATACCTTAAGTTTATGGATTGTCAAGCTATAGGAAGTAGATTTGTTTTGTAAATGTGCATATATAGATTGACATGACAACTTGGAACGTGCGATGGCCATAGAAGCCTTGATTCACTATAAAAGTTAATAATTTGGAATTTTTTACTAATTATAGGAAGGAAACTAACAAATTTTATTTATGTTGTCTACTGATATTTCTTCCGTTTGTACACACGATTTTAAATGATAAATGAAAAGATATGTCTTTTTTTAAATGAGATGAGACGAAAATGATTATCTGTGGCAAGAAAAAATCGCGGTACGGTCAACCGCAAGAAAGCATGTAAAGCAGATTGAAAACAATGTTCGTGAGAGATCCCTGTGGCATCGTCTGTATTCTTATCACCTACATCGCTGTGTTTTATGCAGATTATGTCGTTGTACGATGGATAATTTTGCACACAATGCAGGATAGGTACATTTGTTTGATCTAAATTTGGCAGATGACAGTTCTTTCGATTCATTCAATTTACGAGTTTATTTCATTAATGTACTGATTTCTCTTTTATCAGTTTATGGGGGCCTTTTCATGTAATTGCCTTCAATACTCTGGTTCTATTATTGATGATGGCCCACCTAAAAGCAGTCTGTAGTGATCCTGGAGTTGTACCATTACCCCAGAATAGAATGGACTTTTCTGACATTCATTCAGCTGGATCTGGATTAGGAGATGATTGCGATGAAAGGGATGATTGGACTGTATGTACAAGATGCGAGACTTATAGACCACCTAGAGCACATCATTGTAGAATTTGTAAAAGATGTATTAGAAGAATGGACCATCATTGTCCATGGTAATTCAACGTTTCTTCTTCCCCTAACTATTGTTATGGTCTTATAATAAGATTTTCTTTTATGCTTTAAGGATCAATAATTGTGTTGGCGAAAGGAATCAGAAATTCTTTATACAATTTCTTGTGTACGTGGCAATTCTAGCAGTGTATGCTATTACTCTTGTAATTGTCTCTTGGGTATCAGATTGTACACACTGCAGCAATGATATTACCATTAAGCAAAGTCGGATGTATGTATTTTTACTATTATGCTTAGAGTGGCTATATTCCTCTATCTTTTATATTTTTATTGCAGCCTGCACTGTGTAATATTAGTCCTAGAATCAGCATTGTTTGGAATGTTTGTCATAGCAATTTTAATTGATCAGTTCCAAGCAATTTTGGGGGATGAGACGCCGATCGAAGCTTTGCAAGGTCATCATCATTATCATAATAAATCTAAATTGCGAACTTTTACACTGCTTTCCCAAGTTTGTGGTAGAAGCCATCCAGCATTATGGCTGCTTCCTTGTCACAATGCACCACGCTACTCTTTCAGAAGAGATGCATATTTAATTGATCATGAAGTCTGAGTTTAATAAGTAAGAAATTTCTGCCTACATAAATATAGAAAAATTAGCTGCAATAATCCTGATAGTACCTTTTTTGTATTGTCTTTCATGGTTTGGGAGAATTTTTCTTTTTTATTCAAAGGTGAAGTGAATCTTAAGTAATATTTACTTTAGTTGTATATATACTCAAGTATTTTAAAATAAATTTTTTATAAAGTATCTTTGATATGATAAAGCAATATATATACACACACATATATATATATATATATATATATATATGTATATGTGTATTGGAAACTCAAAGTTCTGTTATAGTCAATTTATTGAACGAAATATGATAATTACTTCTTTATGTGAAGATGTACAAATTGCAGCAATGTTACTTATAATACTTAATTATTTGGTTTTTATTAAGAGTAAATATTTATTTATGTATATATAAACAATAGTGGTATAAATTAAATGTAAAGTCGTCGCGAGAATGACATGCTTCTTGAAGCATATTAATTTTTATTCTGTATTTTCTCTGACCAAATGTGCAAAATGGAAGTATTTGATTAATTCAAAAACTTAAGTATATAAAAATATTTATTCTATAAAATACAAAGCATTTAACCATAAATGTTAAACATTTGTAATACTGAATATAAAATCATATTCTTTCAAAGTAAACTATGTAATAAATAATAAATTATGATAAATCTCATGTAGTTTCTATAAGTTGACAGATGACATTTATTTTAAAACCATTGGCTAAGGAAATCCATGAGATTTGAATTTATATATTGTTTTTACAAATAATTGAACGTATTGAATTTTATGAAATTAAAAAGAAAACACTCTTATATTAGTTAGAATATGAAATTTATTTATAAATACACATTATAAACAGGCTGCCATTAAACCAGCAACATTTTCAAAATCAATTTTTTCCGTGATATTTTTAGTTTTAATATTTTCATCTTGATTAGCAATGAAAATAATTGTTTTACTTTCTTCCTTCCACCCATATTTCTTTACCCAATGTTTCAATGTTGTATCTAAAATCAAATTGAAAATTAAATACAACATTAATGATACAAGGCCTTCCTTTTTACTTACCATCGATACCTCCTAAAAGCTGTGCTAAAAGAGATTTTTCAATTGTTTGGAAAGTAATTCCTACAACATGACACACAAATTTTCTAATTGAATCCTGAAATCCTACAATTCTATCACAAATGTGAGAAATAGTAGGCACTCTATCCCAAAAATGCTGAAAATCACAACGTTCCAATATATCAGCCAAAAACATAATTTGAATAATGGATTCCTCTTCCATCTGTAAACATTACAAACTACCTTAGCAAAAACTTTTATAAATATTTTTTACTTGAAAATTTAAATACATACAATTTTTTCATTAAGCAAACACTTGCATAGTACAAAATCTGTGTGTGGCAAGTTGGTTAATGCTTTTAGTAAAATTTGACAGGTTATGTCAATATTGAAGCGATGTGGGTTTAATTGATACAATTTGAGCACAGCCAAATTAGCTTCTAAATCATAAGCATTTTCTCTTGATTGTACCTCGACGTATCTTTCCAGGGTTGTTAGATTATCAGGATTGTATCTAAATAGAAATAATAAGACATTCATTTAGAAATATGAAACAGAAAAACAGGGTATACCTATACATGCAGATAAATTATATTTTTATTTAATTCAAGACATTACCTTTCAATGCCTTTCAGCATTCCAGTTACTGTTTGTCGCATTACTTCAGCCATTTTTTAAGTTGAGTATGAATATACTTTCAAAGAATAAGTTTTTAACCTTAATAACCAAGCTCACCTCGTTGTCCAAAGTTTATATGTGTCTACATAGATCAGCTTCTACAACGATGAAATACTGATAAAGGCTTTAAGGACTATTCTCAAAACGTACTACAATGCGTTGGCTTCGTTATGACAAAGGCACTTTTCAAAGCTCTTTCTCTTTATTGTTATTTAGTCGCAGATTGTACTTGAATATCCAAGGAATCAGTAAAATAGCTCATCAATTTTAGTAGTATTTTTTTAATTTTCAAAATACATAAATAATTAACGAGCACATAGAGAAAAAAGCCTAAAAACTATTAAAGATTTTATTCAGTAAAAAATATAAGTAATATTTTATGGTTATACATAATTCGTTAGAATATTTTAAGGAATGAGTGCAGGCATGAGTAGGTAAACAATTATTTGACAATGAAACAGCCAGTAAATACTTGACAGTTGTGACTGTGTTATTGAAAGAGAAATGTGACATATGATATGTCGCAGAATAGTATTCGAGTAATATTTGTATATAGTATACATATGTAAACGAAAAAACGACGACGCTATTAGAATATAGAAGAAAATGGATAAAAACGAAGTAGCTTCGTCTAACGCGTCGAACTTTTTGAACTCTTCTAACCTCAAGAATTCGGATGAGGTTTTTCATGCAATTTATATACCAGAGGAAGAAGATACTACTGGTGAAAATAATGTAACAGGTATAGATCAGGAATATTTAGAAATAATTGTTATTTTTTAGTATTCTTCAAAATAAGCTATCATTTTTTTCCTTCAGATATTCTTCATGTATATGTAGATAAGAAAGAAGCTTTAAATGTAATAAAAGAGCATAAGACTGGCCGTCTAAAATCATTTAAAAAACAAAGTGAAGCTGAGGAATATGCTAGAACAGGCTATATTCATTCCCAGATAAATCTTAATAGTCAACAAGCTACATTAGAGACACCTGTGACTGAAGAGAAGTCGAGTAACTTCAAAGCCCCAAAATTTCAAGAATTGGTAGGCTTTAGAAAATTGATTGAAGGTGGTGATGTAAAAGCTGTAAAAAATATTATATGGCAAAATCCAAGATACCTAATAGGTAGTGGAGATACTCCTGCTATTCTACAGGTATATAATACTATATTTAGTGTTATTTAATTACTATATTTCTTAAATATTATAATAAATATTTTATCTTTTAGGAAGGCTGCAGGTATAATGCCTTACATGTAGCAGTTAAATCTTGTAAACCAGAAATCTGTGAATTAATACTTAATACAGTTAGTAACCCAGAGTTTATAAAATTGCAATATGGAGAAGAAGAAAACAATCCTTATTTAGACCGTGCAGAGATTCTATTAGATTTATACTTAAATACTCCAGACAAAGGGTTGAATGAAACACCATTACATTTTGCTGTTAAATTTGGACATAAAGATATTGTTAAAATTCTTATTTCATATTCTCAGTGTTTAAAAACAGTTAAAAATAAATATGATCAATTACCTGTAGAGGTACGAATAATAATTTAATGACTTTATTGCACATTAATATTTTATATTTGAATAACTAAAAGATATAATTTATTCTATGGTAGATAATATGTACTAGAAAGTGTCAAGGAGATGAAGAATTGAAGAAAGAAATACGCATGCTGTTAGAGGAACATTATTATGTACCTGTACTGAGATCTGAAGATAATTCATTACAGCCAGTAATTGGAGAGCCATTCTCTCCGTCACGTCCATTGGTAAGAAAGTATCAATGGTTTAACTTTAAAACTACGTTAACAACAAGTATTTTTTCAGAATTTAAATATTGATCCCATTAGTCCCCGTATTGAAGTTCGCGCATTTGCTGGACCAATGACAAAATCTCAAGCTGCTGAATTTAGAAGAAAATGGAAAACTCCGCCTAGAACTTGTCTGACTCCAGTAAACAAGGAAATCTTTCATGATAACAATATTATACAGAGTCCAATAGCAAATATAGCATTAAGACTTCAAGACACTGAAAAAGGCTTAGAACGAGTAGGGAGGTAATTATATCATTCTTCTTTTTTCGCGTGAGTAAAAAGCATATATATTTATATATATATATATATATATATATGTATTTAACTTATTACAGTTATACTTTACTTATATGTATGCATGTATATGCTTTAGGGATTTAGCTGAAGAATATCAAGTATCGTGGAAGGAATATTGGCCTTTTTTAAATGAATTTGCCGATCTTCGAACCCCAGAGGGAATGACGAAACTTGAAAAATATTTAGAGCAAAAGTTCAAGGAATTTATTCTGACTCCAGTAAGATAGAAGATATGATATAAATACTTTCCGCTTTATCAATAATTATCATTAACAAATATTCATTTGCAGAAGATAAAAATAAATGATGTAAAAATTAATTTAGATAAAGAATTCAACGATGAAATAAATGATGTATGTAATAACTTTCGATCATTGAATATAAAAAGCTTAGATTCTGAAAGAGAAATAGATAATAATAATAAAAATATTCAAAAAAGTGAACTGTTTAATACAAATTCAAGTGACGACGGTAAGAATATATCTATTTAATATTTGAAAAAAGATAATTTTATAGGTAGAAATTGTGCCTTAGATTTTCTTCTATCATTTCAGAGTTTTTTACACCTCCTTCTTCACCATTGTTCACTGATTCCGAAGAAGAAATGGATCTTGCTGAAGAAGATTCAATTTGCTTCATTGAAGGGTAACAAAATCTGTCACTAATATGTTACATTGTTAAAATTGAAGTTAATACTTTTACGCTTATTTCCGATTCATACTTTCAGTGTGTCTCCAACTAAAGTAGATTATGCTGTTTATAATGCGATCTCTTCAACAATTGACTACAACGTATATCCGTATATTTATCGTTGGCGACACGAAATGCGACTGATATTAAAACAAAATCCTAATAGGTACACAAAACAAAAACTAATTTTCTTTTCCAACCTTTACTAAAATCAATTAAATTCTTTCAGATTCAATAATTTAAGGAATACTAAGAGAAAGCTACTTCTCTCTCCTTAAAAAGTGCAAAAATCATAAAGAACTACAAGCGTGTATACTTTTATTTACTTAATGCACATTTTGTAGTGTGCGTATTAAACTAAAATTTAAAAAATCATAAAAAAGGAGTAAAAATATATTTTCTTAAGATTTTACATGAATATATAGATTAAACAATTGATATTTGTATCACATCTAATGTTTATTACACTTATTAAAAGTAATATTCATTCTAAAAATATTCATAACGTGTACACATTTCTGAACTTTCTGTATGGGTACTATAAAAAACAGTTTTCATGTTTTTTAAATAAAAATTTATATTGTTCTCATGATCTTGTTTACATTCTCTATAGGTTTAATCGTTTCCTTGATAAGATCAAATTTATTTTTTTCAGTAAAATTAAGAAGGATCTTGAAAAAATTGTTTTGCCTTCCATTACATTTTATATTGCTACAGATGGCTCTGCAACTTTATACAAGTTTTTTAACGCGGAGCATTACACCCCGATTCGAAGCACCTAACCCCATTTAGTAGATTTATATCTGGTTGACAGTTCGTTTTGTTTTCAAAAACTGGGAGAAGTTTTATTTTAATTGTAAGTAATTAAGGAGAATATTTGTATGGACTGATTGTGGTCATTGAATTTCCAATGAATACCAGCAATATTATATCAATAGAGATATTTGTATCTTGAGAAACTTATCGCGACCGCACCCAAGTATCTTTGTGGTGATTCATAAAAGAATTAGAAGACTGTTACTTATATTATAAACAAATTTTACTCATATACCTTGTACAAGAAAATCAATTTGTAATTTTATTGTTATACTTCAAAAATGGCAGAAGTTCATAACTTAAATGTTGATGCTATTAGCTGTCATGCATGGAACAAAGATAGAACAGGTTTGTTTCATTTGTGTGCTTATCACTTGATATTTATGTTTACCAAACAAACATTAATTGAAGACAACTCATTGATTATTTGATAATATTTTTTTAGAGGTAGCAATATGTCCAAATAATAATGAGATACAAATACACAAACGTAGTTCCTCAGGATGGAAACTGACAGAGAATTTGCAGCAGCACGATATGCAAGTCACAGGACTTGATTGGGCACCAAATACTGATCGAATAGTAACTTGTTCCGTTGATAAGAATGCTTATGTGTGGACAAGGGGAGAGAATGGAAAATGGACAATAGCTTGGGTACTCCTAAGGATAAGTCGAGGAGCAACATGCGTTAAATGGTCTCCTTTAGGTATATAATAGGAAAGAGAATGAGCAATAAAAATGTATCTTGTATTAATATGTATCTTATATTAAGCCGTGCTTTACATTTTTTATTGATAGAGAATAAATTTGCTGTTGGATCTGGTGGTAAAGTAATAGCAGTGTGCTATTTTGTATCACAACAGAACTGGTGGGTCTGCAGGCATATTAAACGTTCTTTGAAGTCTACAGTTACATCGGTTGATTGGCATCCAGACAATCAAACATTAGTTGCTGGTTCAACAGATTATAAAGTTCGTGTATTTAGTGCTTTGCTCAGTGACAATGAATTAATAAGTGAATCGGATCATGTACCAGTCACAAATGCCTGGGGCAATAGTAATAGTTGGGGAAGCGTACTCGCAGAATTTGCCAATACACCCAATGGTGGTAAGAATTTTACTTTAAATCAATTAATATTTATTGATAGAAAACATTCATTTAAAAGACTATTCTGATGTAGGAGGCTGGATACATTCGGTAGCATTTAGTCCGTGTGGTAATAAAATTTGTTGGGTGGCACACAATTCTTCTATTAATATTGCTGATGCTAAGCAAGGGAATAAAGTGTGTATGATACATACAGAGCATTTGCCATTTTTAAGCTGCATTTGGATGGGAAATAATCATATTGTTGCTGCTGTAAGTTATCCCCCATAAGCATAGATAAACACAAGCATAATATAATTCATAAATTTGAATACAAAATTTGGTTCTAGGGTCACAGCTGTATGCCAATGCTTTATTCTGTAGATGATAACGGACAAATTACTTTCGTATCAAAGATAGATAATACGCAAAAGAAAGAGGCTGCCGGATTATCTGCTATGCGAAAATTCCAATCATTAGATCGTCAGGCAAGAAATGATTCTAATGATAATGTAATAGATAGCGTACATCAAAATACAATCAATTGCATACGTAAAGTATCTAATAAAGAATTTAGCACGTCGGGGCTGGATGGACAACTTGTTGTTTGGGATTTAAAGGTATCGCATAAGATTACAATTTACTGTGAATACCATATTTTTTTCATAATTATTAATTTGATCTTTTTTTTTTACGAAGCTTATTGAAAATTCCATCAGTGGCCTCAAGATAGTTTGAAATATAATTATTTGTACTATATCAAGGTCACACGAATATTACATCCATGATGATGATGCATAAATGTTGTAATAAAAGGTACACAATTTCTCATTACAAAATACATTTTATCCTCATGTTACAACTTAACATAGTTTTTTTTTCCTCTACCGCCCTGCCCTATACGGTTCATCGCCGTTACGTTTCCTAAATGGAGTTATAAAATTACGATAAAGGACAAATTGCATTGCTATTTGTAAAAGAGCTCGATAGTACATTATGAAATATTAATTGAGACTGTGCAATGTCACGCTCTATAAGCTTTCAAGCACTTTGATCGAATTTAACTTCATTGATTTAAAATGAAGCTAATCGAATTTTTTAAGCTACGACCAAAATCAAAGTAAGGTAAAATCTCCCTACGTCCAACGATGATCTTAATAAAGAATTAACAATCGGTAAATGTATCGTATTCAATAAAGGTGTCTGTGGATTTTGAGCCTCGCTTTATATTGTTGAAGAAAATATTAAATATTAAAGTTAATAACGAGAGAAGATTCTAATGGAGGCACGGAGTCGTCGATGAATAAGAGGGTGCTTAAAAGGGTTGAATTGACTTGGTGGAGGGGCCTAAGAGAATTGCAGCGATCCCCGTGGCAAAATTCGTTATCCGTAGAGGTAGTCCGGCGCATTGGGCTGCTTGCCAAGCGTCATTGTGCCTGGAAAAACGACGGCGAAATGCAGACTTGCATTGAGTGGGGGAAGTCGAACAAGTTCAGCGGGAATATCGATTCAGTCTCGTGCGAACCACCCCCGAGAGTCGTGTATTTGCAGCCACTGTTCTTCCCGCTGCATAACCAGCTTGGAAGCACAAGGATTCTAATCACTTCCGGCCGGACCATCCACGGCGCTCTATCGTGGAATTTCATTGTTCCCCGACCTGATCGGGATGCGAGCTGTGCGTCTGCAGGAAAAGACAAACGTGAGCAGTTTTAATTGAACGATTCTCCGAGAGACGCTCGGTTATAAACCAGTAAACTTCATCGACTATGTTAAATTGCCATCGGGGCGTCCCGACGTCCACCCGCAATATTCGTCGGTGTCATTAGCGAGTGCCCGATCATCGAGTGCACCAAAACCACAGCCGTCCGCGGACTCTCGCGAGCTGTCAGCTGCTATTGTCGCGGCACCAGTTCTTCGAATCATCCGAAGCACCGAGCGACTTCCGGTGGACGTTCCTCGACGTTCGCCAACAATATCGAGAGCACAAATCCTCGACGTAGTTCCTGAGAATGGAACTTGGCGAGGAGGCCGACTCTTCTTATGAGACCTCGACGAGCTCCTCGCTGCGGCTACACGGAAAGAAGATATGAACGCTCGCTGGGGGGTTCCTGAGGACCTCGAGACGTAAGTTTCATCCGGAGCGAGCTCTTAGAGGCATCTATTGACTCCGGGTCGGGGGAGCAGGAGGCGAGGAGAAGCTGTTATTTAGGGAAGTGGTGCGTTGGAGATGATCATGCACGAAATGGACAAGTTGTGTAAAATGGACGAATCGTGTCAATGAACGAGGGCCTGGAAAGCGATTGGACGTAATAGGGGTGGCTTTAGGGCTGCATTGGAGTGGGTTGGGGAAAAAGGAGATCTGGCAGAGGTTGCGGGAAACCCATTGGAGTTGGTTAATAGCGCAAGCGGACGGTTCCACTCGAATATGAGGCGACTCCAGCTCGGCCAAGCGGGTACCAGCTACTCTTGACTACGAGGGTGCTAGCAGAGTGGGCCAGGAAACTTTAAAATGTCTTCGATATCCGCGCAAGGTGTCGTGGAGAGGGCCAGCGCCGAGCTCACCAAGAGGATCAACGGCCTGGGCCTCCGAGCGTCCAAGCACCATGGTTGGTGGAATCTCCCGCATTATTTCTACCCCAGAATTTTCAACCCCAACACTCGTAGATACCACCACCCCCTTCTCTAGATGTATCCCGCGCGCGCGTCTCTCCTCCTAGCGCAAGGCTGTTAGGACTAGCTCTCTGCCCTTGAGTCGTCGATAAAGCTCCAGTGCAAAGTCACCCCATAGATTCTACGTTTTCGTTTCATCCCCTAGCAGTCACGGGGGAATCCCCGCTTTTCTTTACCGACCGAGTACTTTCGGATCTTATCGCGTAATCTCCTCCCCGTGCAAACGCTTTCTCACCACCCGCCCCAACCCCTAGAGCTCCGTCTCACTTCCGGATTTCCGTCGCCTCGACGTTACGTACGCGCACCCTCTCGATTCCCATTGGCCGATCGATTGGCGGAACCGGAGGGGCCGCTGTGCGCTCAGTCGTGGCTAAAAATCGGGCTGGAAACTTATTGGCAACAGCCACCTGCACGTGTATGCACGACCATGCGAAAGAGCGCGTTAACAAAGGAGGATATTATGAGACACTGGCGGTCACGAGCTGCTAAAGCTCCGCGCAGAAACTCAACCAGATAAGCTATAACGCGCGTTATCGCTCTCCTATCGATTCCAATCTAATGCCTGTCGTTTTTATCGCGATTATTCCTCGGAAAGGGATACGGGACAATAATAATAATAATAATCGTGCATACACTCTCTCCAACGAATAGAACGACGATCGATGTCCACTGCAAAAGGCCACGAACAAGCACGGGGTTCCGGAGGAAAAGCAGTTTTGATCGTTCCGGGAAATATTGCTGGGGTGGCGTGGGGTGGGGTGGGCTGGCGATAGCGGATATTGCGCCTTGAAGAAAATTAACGCGGAGCGCCCGAATTGAATTTCGCCGGAGGACCGCGCGAGCAATTTTATCTCGGCGGTTGGCAGAAAATCGACTAACCCGATTTTTCCTCGTGCTATCGCGTGAAAGCCTCGACCTGGCGCATAGCTAAGCGCCACTGCAGTGCTTTATGGCTTGTGTCAATCGGGTTACGGTTATTTCGCGTGCCCCACATTCTTCCGCACCGGCGAAAGAGGTCGAGGTGTTTGCTCGCGCTCCTCGAGACTAACGTACGCTGAAACGCATCGATCGTCTCGCTCTAAGGTCGACGGAACGAGATCGTCGACGGGAGGAACTCGACGGCATCCGGTCCACAAGACCAACTCTCGGCCGCGAGAGTTGGACTTTGCTGGAGAGAACTGGAGAACGGGGTCATTGGAGGAGTGAAGAACCGATTGCGCAATCACGAGCGTGGTGCCACTCGACCCTGGTCCCCAACCCTCCGCGCGAGAGCTCTATTCCTCGGAGAAGAGCCTGATTAAAAAAGGCGAACGCCAGCCTTCCGCAATTTCACCTGCAGTGAAATCGATAAATCTTCCTACATTCTCCGCCGCCTCTGAAAACATCCATTTTTCATCGCTCGACCAGGTCAACGTTGCGCACCGACATCGATGTTTCCCGGAAAATCTATATCCGCTCCCTCTTCCCTCCTCCGCCAACACAGGTCGCGCGTCGGAAATCCACCGACAATCCTACTTCGATTATCCCTTATTTACAATTTGACGAATCTTCCTGGAGACGCGCGATCGACATCTGCCACCCCCCTTCCCCTTTCAAACGTCGATTTCCCTTTCGCCTTTCGTCTTTCGCAAACTGACGTTTCGTTCGTCGCGGATCGAGCCGCGGGATTTCTTAGAGCGATTCGACAATCGCGGTGGAATCGAATTGGAAGGTGAGTTTGAATGGTGGTGGCACTTCCGGAAATGCGCGCTCCCGCGGAAACTCGAGTCGGGCGAGCTGTACCGGCGGGAGCTCCGGTTAGGAAGTTCCGGTGGCACGCGCCGTCCGTCGGCCGTCGAGAGGTTGGACGGATGCCCGGCAGCCAGCGGACTGATAAAGTCCCGATGAATTCCTCGACAGTCAAGCCAAGAGATCATCCTAGCTTGATTTCCGTTAAGAGAAGTCTCTATTTTTAGCTGGCCGGATTCAGGTGGTTCTCGTGGTTCTCGCCACCGGGAAAACTCACTGAATCCGAGCTGAATCGGAAGTCGACTCGAGGGTGCCGCGTCGCCGGAAGTGCCACGGGAGTGTAACGGCAGAAACTTCCGTGGTTGCAGGAGGAGGAAAAGCGAGCGTCATGGAACGTGTGACGAACGTCTTCTGCGGGGGTGGCGGCGTGGCCTACACGAACCTGCAGAGCGCAAACAACGCGAACGCAACTCCAGAGAAGCCGAGCCGGAGCGGACCGACGCCGGTGAGCAACATGGCGCCTGGAAATAACAAGATTCTGAACAGCGCGAGTGTCCCCCGGACGAGGATACCACGGAACAGGTCGAGGAACGTGCCGCTGGCCAGCGGTGGAACTGGAGGATACGTGGCCCCCGCCACTTGGGAGCACTTGATGATGGACGACCACTTCCTCGGCCAGTTCTTCTTGTACTTCAACGCCATAGAGAGGAGGATACTTGCCCAGGTGAGACGAAACCTCTCGCTCATCGCTGGAGATCGACCCTTTTCCATCCGTAGACCCTGAAGTAACCTTGAAAATTTCGCCGACAGGTTTGCTCGAGGTGGAGAGACGTCCTGTACGCGCGACCCCGACTTTGGACGGGGCTGGTACCGGTGGTGAGATGCCGCGAAACTCGCGCGATGGCTTCCGGTTCTCGCACGCGGCTTTACGCTTCGCTGGTCCGCCGAGGCTTCCACTCGTTGGTTCTTCTGGGCGCCACGGACGAGGACGTTCCCGAGCTGACGCACGGGTTCCCTCTCGCTCAACGATACGTACACTCGTTGTCGCTAAGATGTTGCGCCATCACTGACAGAGGCCTCGAGGCTCTTCTGGATCATTTGCAGGCAAAGAACGCTTCTACATTCTATATGCGAACAGTAGATCGTGTACATAGTTTGGAGGAAAACCTTTTGAAAGACCGAAACGTTATACCGTCGAGACGGATCCTTAAGAAGCGCTTTCTCTTTTTACCTTCACAGGCTCTGTTCGAGCTAGAGCTGGCGGGCTGTAACGAGATAACCGAATCTGGTCTGTGGGCATGTCTGACGCCCCGGATTGTTTCGCTGTCTCTGTCGGATTGCATTAACATAGCGGACGAGGCGGTCGGTGCCGTCGCCCAGCTTCTGCCAAGCCTCTACGAGTTTTCGTTACAGGCTTATCATGTGACTGACGCTGCCCTCGCTTACTTCAGTGCCAAGCAAAGCAGCGCGCTCAGCATCCTCAGACTCCAGTCCTGCTGGGAACTCACCAATCATGGAGTAGTTAACATTGGTAAGGCCTCGCACGGAAACCGTTTGCCAATTCACGAGGGTATCCTAAAAATAAAGTGGAATCGATAAAATTGTTAAGACCGAAGCCTAGGGCTAAGCTAAGGAGATGCCTCGGAAAAAGAAACTTGGGAGACAGGGTGTAACCAGCATGAAATTAAGTCAGGTACACGTAGAAACAAACACGCGTAGACGATGCGGAGGATTAAATTTAGAATTAAGGAACACAGCTTTATTTAGCTTTCAAGCTGTCAGCAATAGCATAGACTGAACTTCTCTCAAGTGTGTACAGTTTGGGGACGACGTGTCGTGTATTCTGATTTAACGCGATACTCCACATATTTTCATGACAAATCTTCCTGGCAGGTTCAAACGGCCGTTTTTCATGTTGCAGTACATTCCTTGCCATATCTGACAGTCCTCTCGCTGTCCGGGTGCAGTAAGGTGACGGACGATGGTGTGGAATTAATAGCGGAGAATCTTACGAGACTTCGTTCCCTGGATCTCAGCTGGTGCTCAAGGATAACGGATGCAGCCTTAGAATACATTGCCTGTGATTTAAATCAGTTAGAGGAGCTTACATTAGATAGGTAATCTTCAAACTTTTCACTTCCAGCACAAGTTGCTCTCAGCTTTGTCAATTACCTTCGCGAACCTCTTGCCCGATTTTCCAAGAAAACCGCGACGGCCGAGGTTACGTAATAAATGAATTTAGTATCATAAAGGATTACAACATAAAGAGGGTGGAGGAGATAAATCCATCCAAGTCAACTGGCTGTGTCACGGTTCCACATTAATGTAAATTATGATGCTACTACTCTTAAACGGTGTGACATTCCCCCGTCAGGCCCCGCAAATTTATCTTGGCTTGCCCTTAAAATCAACTCAGTCTCTGTCTGCTCTCTGTATGCAGGTGCGTGCACATAACTGACATAGGCGTGGGCTATATATCCACGATGGGATCGCTGAGCGCCCTGTTCTTAAGATGGTGCTCGCAGCTTAGGGACTTTGGTCTTCAGCACCTCTGCGGTATGAGGTCTCTTCAAGTTCTTTCAGTAGCAGGCAAGTTCCAGAGTTTTCTTTTTCTCATTTTCTCTGATAATAATGGTTGGTGGTGGCGGCGATGACGGTGACGGGGATGACGATGATCATGGTTCTATCTCATCAGGACTCACCCTGAAAATACATGTGTGAAATTTTACAGGCTGTCCATTGCTAACTAGTAGCGGCTTATCCAGTTTGATTCAGCTTCGTCACTTACACGAGCTGGAGTTAACCAACTGTCCAGGAACGTCCCAGGAACTCTTTGATTATCTACGTGAACACCTACCTCGTTGCCTAATCATTGAATGAACAATTAAAATAATGATATTCTCTCCATCAATACGTATACTCCTCCGGGGACTATTGTAATATATATGTACTGAGCTTTTCAAGGCTTAATCCCAGAAGACTTTTAAAGCGGTATCTTTCTTAATATCGAAAGTATTGCTGCAAAGTTCATGATCGCGTATAATCTCCAATTGACGTCCAAAAGAAAACTGATACTTTTTGTATCGATTATAAAAGACTTAGCTTTTAATGGTGCAATGCGTTTAATGGAACGTGTCTATGACTTTTTAATATGACTGACACCATCCATGTTAATGCACTTACGAAGCCCTGAGAAGGTTTCCACACCTTCTGCCCCCTTCTCCCAACCCCCACCAGTCCTCAGAATGTATATAATCATTGAAAATTGGCTCAACTTCAGATTTCTTGACTTAATGAGTTCTCTCGGAGAACTCATTGATGGATATGAACAATTTATTCTTAACTTTTGAATTAGATATTGTGAATTGTGCCGAAAAAAAGGCGCAGTGTATAAATTAGTTTAAAAACGTATTGTAAAAATATATATATTATATATCTCTTAAATAAAATGAAATTTGGGGTTGAACCGCTTAGTTTTCGATTAATTATATATATTAATGATTATTATTGAATATTATTAAAATCGTTTCTGCTCTCTCAACCAGTGTAGCAACATTTCTTTTATTAGACACATTGTAATCACGATGTTTTATCACCTTTTTATTAACGAGTGTCTTTCTTACGTACCCTAGAAAGAAAGTTTATGAGATCTTTGGTAAATCGGTCCTGTACAGTGTTTCATGGAATAATTGACAATTACAAAAAAAACATATACATAGATATGTGTGTGTGTGTGTGCGCGCGTGTGCATAAAAAATTGAGAGAGAGAGAGAGAGAGAGAGAGAGAGAAAACGAATACGTTATCAATTCATAGATAATCACTTAATAAATTTAGAAAGTCGAAGGCACATGGCAGACTTAAGCAGTTAGATCTGTGATAAATTTGTATTAAATGTAATTTTAATTGATTTTCGTCAACTATAGTGCACTTTACTTTAATTTGCTCGAAAAATTGAATAAAAATGGAAAGTACTTCAAAAGTTACTAACCAAAAAAATTATTTTATTAAGATTGTGTGTGTCAAAATGTGCAATATTCACTGTGTAATTAACAGATTGCAAGTTTTATATAACAAATATTGTTATCATTTTAACGCGTATTTAATTTTGCATGAGCTCCGTAAGTTTTATTCGAAAAAAATAAAATTATTATGAAGTATACATAGAATTTATTTAGTTCAACCGAATGACATACAAATAAACTACATTCCACATAGAAGACATTGTTAGAGTTTTTTCTAGAATTGATAATTCATATAACGTAAAAAGAAAACTAGTCATTTAATATTTACCATATAATATTAATTATTTACAATTTATTCCAATGCCATTATCCAGTATTTCTCACTAAAAGTAAAAACGTAATTAAACCAAAAAATATTTTGTGTGTATATAAAATTGTTTAATATGTGAGTACATCAATATACCATGTTATATTCTGGTGGCACACAAGATAGTAATACTCGGAAATAGAAAGATACAATAACAATTAATGTGAATGCATATCTTTGTGTTTTATTATTTATGTTTACTGTATCTTAAAAAATGTAGTTAGTTCTTATGTATTATCATACATATAGCAAAAATGTTACACTGTACATATTGTACAAATCCTACTTAATAATTCTGTTACTGATCAAAAACTATGCAAAATATACTCACGCAAACACTAATGTATAAAAATGTCACTTTGATGAGACTCTGCTCACAGATGTTATATTAAATGAAGACAAAAAACAATATGATGGAATACACTGTGAAATAAAAATCTATTGACCAGAAAAAAGCTATAAAAGAAACAACTATTTCAAGAATTTTCCCACCAACTTAACAAACCCAATCCTGGTTCATCAATAGCAGCCTAAAATTAATTTAATTGTAAAATTATAAAATCAGGAGCGACATTGAATTTTTTTTGTATTCTACTCACCCCTAAGGTATAAGGAGATAAATTTTTAGTTTCTGATTTTTCTGTTGTCTCAGTCAGATTTTTAGGACCTGATGGCAAGGTTTCAGTAAAATTCTCACTTACTACCCTAAACCTTATAATTTCTCCTGTAAATATAGAGACAAATAACTATGTGGATGTTTTCATAATATAAATCTAAAATATTTAACATAATTAATAACCAGCATCCATGAAGAGATCATGCTTTTCACCATCCCCACTATCATATTCCCAAACCCATGCTTGCTCGGTTTGATCAAATCTGGATGGATGCTGTAACTTATGAGGTGGTATTACGATATCTTCAAAGAATCCTAATGTCACTGTGAAGAAGATAAAATAATTAAAAAGAGAATTTTATACAAATACATCTAATTTTAAAAATACAGCTTTTTTTAGCTAACCATGCACTCCATCTGCACTGCAGCTTCTTATTTTTCCAATTAAAATTTCTTCCATGTAAGGTCTAAATACAATATACCTAAATTTAACTTTGGTGTGCGATGATCCATCTCCAGGAAAAATAAATGATTCTTCAATTTTCGTTATATCATGTAAGGCAATACATAGCCCCACATTATGATAAACCTGCACCAAACGACAAGATACTATATTTGAGCCGCAAAAGTGAAAAATAATAGTACAAATGAAAATATACTTTACCTTATTTGCTAATTTTCTGTTTAATTCATCAATGATCGAGTCATTTAATTTTCTTTTAAAGTTTTTTGGTAAAATTCTCACAGTATCCTTCAATTCGGTTAAAATAAACATTGTTTACCTCTTTGTCCCAAAACGCAGCAATCACTCAAGTCGTCTGTTCCCTGTTGCTTCTCGATGTTGACAATGAGACGGAGACATCTAGTGGATGCTGATCTAGCACAAGTTGATTGAGATGCCACCAGTGTTTGCTTCAGGAATTAAATATTTCTGGTAATGAAGCGTCTAGATAAATTTCTTATTTGGTAATTTAGAGCAGTAGATAGAGTAGATAGTGACTTGACCTATTCCATGAAAGAACAATCTATCAAGAAAGATCGATTTTCCGATAAGACAGATAGCGTGCACTGAGCGGTAATTATATCTATATACTTTTTTTTTCTCGTTTCTTTCATTTTGTTCTTTTTTATTTCACAGAGATAAAACTTCGATGAAATTTTCTGCATTCCTTTTCCAAAAAGTCAAATCTTCAATCTAGCAAAACTGTGGACTCACTTTTATTTTAAGACTCTCGCGCATTAAGATTTTTTCCCTTCAAGTCGAGGAAACTATTTGACTCCAAGCAAACTCTGGCACACGAAGTTTCTGCATTTTGAAGAGGAGAGAAATATTTAAAACGAAATCACGTCGAAGATTTGTTTCATTTAAAGAGATTTTTAATGAAGAATTTTATGCGTCGATCACACCAGCCAATGGCAAATCGTATTTAGTTGCCTGGTAGACAGATTGAATGTGGCAGCCAATAGCAAAAGGTTTTTTGATATTGACTAGTTTGCCGGTTTACTTGCCGCGTTCTTATCCACTTGCAGTAGACGCTTAAACGCCTCCATTTTCATTGCTGTTGTAGCATTATATTTGGTTTTATTTCATTGTAATTTTCCTCAACATTACCAAATAACACTGTTTTTCTGGTAAGCATTTCTATTCTCTGTTCCGACTATAAAATTGTGATATTGAAATAGTTTACTCATAACAGCGTAATAAATACTCTACAAAATATTGAGGAAATGAAACGTGAATAACACGTTCGTAAGGACGCTACGCGAGTAATAAATGACGTTTTATTTTTCGTACAATAATTAGTTGCGTTCTGAGAGTTCATTTTATCTTTTCGGACAATCTCAAATTTACCTATAAATATGAATCATTTCGTGTATGTCATGTAATTTATAATGGAGGGGGGGGGAAATCATGGGATATATTTCAAGATATACCAAACTTGCTTTTCAAACAACTAATTTCATGCTTTCTTTTTTTTTTAGGAACAATGTCGTTTAATAGAGGATTAAAAAGAGATTCCTTTGGGAATCGAAATTTTAACAATCGTGGACCTAATGCTAATACCGGTGGAAGAACTGGTGGTGGCATGGGAGGAGGTGGTATGGGAGGAGCCAGTAATACTAACAGTAGTGGTATGAATCCTTGGGAAGGTGGAATGATGCCGGGCAGAGGCATTTTACCTACACCGAATAGCAATTTAAACTTGGCTTCACCACAAGCACAGTTGGCTATTGCTAGTAACTTATTAACCAATCTACTTCGTAGTCAACAAGATGTTCAGCCACAGGTAAACAATTACTGGAAATTTGGTTGTCATCTAAATAGAGTAACTTGATTAATTCATTATGCTTATGATGAAAAGGTACCATCCCTTTTGAGCCTTGGAAACAATTATGGAGGGCCTGGACCAAATTACTCTGGTCAGCAAAATTACTCCTCTGGCCGTTTCAATGATCGTTCTCCCAGGCATCCTTTGAAGAATCAACGACCACAGCCATATAACAAGGTAAGACATTAATTCTTATCATTGAATTTTGAGTATATCCTATATATTTCTTCGTACAAAGGTTGGAAATTATGAAAGATAGGCTTCTTTTACTTAGTGTCTTCGCTATTATTAGAAGGTATCTTGGTTACTGAGATAGTTTCAAACTCATCTTCTTGTGTATTCTTAACTAAACATGTACTTATTTTAAATACAAAGTACACAGTCATCCTCTGAGAATGTGGTCTTGAGAATTTTTGAGAATATTTAAGAAAAACAGTCAGTGCAATTTCATTATATAAGACTATCATAAAAAATTGTCTTAATATCAAAACATGGGAAATAATTAAGGGTCAATGGAGGACCCCAGGTTTCACTAAAAATGTACATATTCTTCTTTCAAGAATAATTTTTAGTCTAAACCGTGTCTTCTATTCGTCATTATCATAAAGATCAATCATACCGCATGATGCCATTACTACTCATAAGCTGTTCTATCAGAAATTTAATTTCTTCTACTTGTACTTACTGTTATTTTTTCACTGAGAATAATGAAATTTGAAATTCAGAGGTACTTACGTGTATACATTTACATCGGATATATGATCACTTTGATCGCTATCTACTTAGATCAACACGTGCTATATATTTTACATCTTCAGAGTTATATTACTGCATTCCTTTCCCTTCCACTTTTATGTGGTAATAATGATTGTTTCATTGAATACGTCCTGCTTCATATCGAAAGTTTTTCTCCCTTAAACTCCCACTGGTTCCTAGAACCGATTTCAATTTGAGAAGAATCGATAATTAGTCGAATACTTCTCATGACGGCTTGGTCATTTGACCTGACTTGATTAGATGGGCAATCGAGCCCGAGATGGCCCTGCTGGGCGACGTGGTCAATCTGCACAACAATCTCGTGCACCTCAGTCTGGCAATCAACGTATGAATGGGAACCAAGTTCAGCATCGCAACGATAAGTCTTCTAAACCAACTCCTGCCTCTAAACAAAATCAGACTGCCAAAAAGGAACAGCAGGACGTTAAACCTTCAGATAGTGAAAAAACTGAAGCAGCTGTTGAGAAAAGGTAAGCCCCTGGTGATTGTGAATAGCTTCTTCATATTAAGTCTCATTCTGTGATCTGTCTACGTATATACACCACTTGGTAAAATACTTTGAAATACGATTAATCGTATCTTTTCAAATTATACCACCTGATCTTTTGTGCCCTTATAAGAGATTAGGAAAACCTTTTGAGGTTACAAGAAAATTATCAACATGATTTCATTAAATTTCAATACTTTCAACCAATGGTTTCTTCTCGCAGTTTCCTATATTACTTCGAAATATATATATATATAAATATGAATATATATACATATATGCACACATGACATATCATCCACAACTGAGTAAACTAATATTTATTTGTTGTGATTAGCAAATACATATTTTTATCATTATTTTAAAAGACGTTCTATCGTTTCCTTTAGTGTCGACTGTTAGTTTATCTACTTAATTTAATAATTCTTAATTAAAAGAACTTTTTTAGGAATACATTATTTGTTTCACTACAAATGAATAAAATTTATGAACTGTAAACAAAATTTGTGAATCTATTGATTTAATCAATTAGTTTTGATATTTTTGTTAAATTAGTGACGAAGTTGAAGAATTAGAAAATAAAAAGCGGGATTGGCTAGATGAGAAGAAGGTAGAGGCTCAACCATCCAATCCAACTGATGTGGAAACCGTGGAAATTAAGCAGGACGTAGAACAGAAGGAGGAAAAACCAGCGGTAGAAGAAGCGACAAAGGAAGCAAGTACAACAGCCGAGAAGGATACAAAAGCTACCGGGAAAAAATCAGAAGCCAGACACGCAGAAAGTCGCTATGCTGAAGTTCCTATAAGCCATATGTTCTGCCATATTTGCAATAAGCATATGTGGGATGGATACGTTAGTATTGGTCATTGGATAAAAAAGAAAATGAAATGATTTTGAAATAATTATGTATCCAATTATTTATGTTATTCAATTTTAGTCGTTTGAAAATCACTTACGAGGTCGTGCACATCAACTGATGATAGAGAAGCTTGATGAATCCTACAAATTAAAAGTAGACCTGATGAGGCACGAATTAAGAGTAGCAGAGGAGCAACGCGAACTTTGCCTAACTAACTTGAAACGTCGAGGAAAGAAGGTGTGTCTGCGTGCTTTTTATATATATACTTTAAATCTCTTTATTATATTTAATAGATCTCTGTTTTATTTTAAACGTGAATCTTACTCTATTTTATTTTTTAAGGTTCCCATTGATATTAGTGTCAGAGAATACTGTACAATGTGTGATTTACATTTTTATGGAACTTTATTAACTCATAGAAAAAGTGAAAAGCATCAGCAACTAAAAACTTTCTTGCATCCACGGTGTTTCCCATGCGTTAAAGAATTCCCATCACGTATAGAATATGATGAACATTGCTTGACTCCAGGACATATGAAAAATACTGTACAATGCGAGGAACAAAGAAAAATTAAAAAGAAAGGTAAGTATTCCTTAAAAAAAGAATATTGTAAAAAAAAGCATAATTATATCAAGTATTTAATAAAACTTTGTTCACAGAAAAATTGGCAAAGGGTGAAGCTGAAGTACGCACAGCAGAAGATGAGGAAAAAGATGTTGGACCAGAAACAAAAGAAAAAGAAGAAGAATTAACGGAACAGGAATATATAACTGATATTACTGAAAATATGAATAGTGAGAAAAAATTGAAAATACCATCGTACAAATATTGTCGTCAGAATCAAATACTTATAGGTAAATAAATTTCCAAAAAATCATATTGATTTATGCTTAACAACATACGAATGTTTTATTGACACCAGTCTTTCTTGTTTTTCAGGAAAGTCATTGATAAAAGAAGTCCAAGGATTTTATTGTGAGAAATGCCGAAGATTTACGTTATTGGCTGAAGATATGAACGCTCATTTACGTAGTGTTACGCATTATAGGAACTTTATACAGGAAGTAAGGACCTTAACTTCTACTTCTGAGAAAACTGAAGTAAAATCATCCGACGCAGCTGAGGTATTTTAGCTTTTAATCTATGAGAATACTAATTTAACCTAAGGATACTTAATATAATGTAATATCTAATTAAAATGATGTGTATTAAACGTTAGGCCAATGAAAAGAATTTCTCACAAAACAACGAGGAATATGAAGGAAACTGGAAACGACGCAAGGTTGTGTGTTCAGAAGATGAAGATTATGATGAAATTAAAGAAGAGCAACAAAACGTAGAAACTACCAAGAAAAATGATGGCGAAGAAAAATATGATCCTTTAGAAGCTGATGAAGAATCTGAAGAGGATGAAAATGCTAAGAGCAATGAAAATGTGGAAACTAACAGTCAGGTTACACCTCCAACTGAAGAAATTGAACCTCAAGCAGATAAAAAATGGAATGAAGGAGAAAATGAAAATAGTGAGCAGCAAGAGGAAAAGGAGGTGGAAAAAGAAGTGAACGAAGCAGAAACTCCTGCGCCAAAAGTTGAACAAGTAAGTCCTCAGGTAAAGACCACATCACCGTTGTCTCAGACCCGAGGTTTTAATCGTGGTGGACGTGGTGGACCTCGTGCACGTAGATCCCGTCGGTAAATTATAAAAACTAGTTCACAAAAGAGAAAACCATTTGTTTTGACTTATTCGTCCTTTAAATCATGTACCGATAAGTCCCTTAGTAAAAAGTTAAAAATCCCAGTAAGGACAATATAAATAAAGTTTTAAATACTCAAGAAAAGTAATGAGTTTCATATAAAATGTAATTATTTTTTTTATGATTAGAGATAGTTTATAAGTATATGTGTATATATATAAATATATATATATACACGTATGCTTATAAAATAATATAAAATGTAATAATGTGATTGAGCACCTGCAATATTGTTTGTAGCACTTATAAAGTAATTTAAATATTTCTGCTTGATATAGCTATTTTGTATGAAAAAAGTGTATACTTTTATTATAAGACATTAGTTATAAGCAATCGTTTATATCCTTGTAATGTAAATGCTATATTGACAAACTTTCTAGTATATATGCTAAAATATGAATAAAAAGTAAGTTCATATAAGTCATGCTACTTTATTATAATACAATTTAAATGAACATATTGTTCAAACGAAAGGTCAAATATTATGTGTAAATAATGTTTTTAAATTGGATTAAAATAATTACTTTCTCAATTATATTTTGAATAAAGGTTATGCTAGTATAAAAATATAATAAAATTAGGCAACTCTATATTCGTTACTCTCTTGATGTCAATAAGTATGTCTTTTCATTCCATTTACACACAAAATGTATGTATTATCACCCCCTATTATTAAATACACACACACATACACTCATTCATATATATATATATATATGTATGTATATATATATATATAATTTAAAGGGTTTGTATTTTCTTATTCAAATGTGTCAAAGATGCATTATTATTTAATTACATTATATCATTTTAATATATTAAAGAAATATAAAGTCTTCTTGTTTTTACAAAAAAGATGTATGTATTTAAATTTTATACAAATATTAAAAGGTGCTATTTGAGTTAATCAATTAATCAACTAAAAGGTGAGTTGATAGAAATTCATCTACTGAATCTGTATCCCATTTATGTATATCAAGTACATCTTCAACTTTGTTATCAGAGTCCAATAATTTAATAATTGGATCCAATCCTGCGACATACTTTATTTGTAAGTTATTATATTTATGTGGACGCTCGCTTTTGATGAAGGCTAAAAATTGATTAAGTTTAGAAATATCTATGTAAATTTTTCAAGCAAGAAAAATTAAATTACCTTGAATTTGGGGATAAGCACCAAATTTACAAGTGCACACTTCAAGAACAGCTTTTGGGTAACGCTTTGATACAGAAGCATCATAATCGTCATCTTTTAAACAACATTCTTTACAATTAGAACTATAGAAATTAAATTAGTTCAATTACAAATAATAAAGCAGATAATTTATTGAAACTTAACATTAATCATGTACTTACTGAATTTCTATTAAATTATATTCAATAAATTTATCACATGTAGAACATAATAAATTAGCTTTGTTAAATCCTAGTAATTTACAATCTTCAGCTGAAAATTCAGCACTTATTATGGCTATGTACTATAATAATATTTAGTTAAAATGCGGTGGTTATATAAAATTCAATAATTTACAATTTTATAAATTATACTTACCAAAAGACTGAAATGAATTATGTTACACAAAAGAAAAAATATTTTCATTTTGAAAAAGTAAAGAACACGTCACTCTTGAAAAAAACAAAGTAAAAGAATACATTAACTTCTTACAAATACTGAATCATATATAGCTTCTAGTATGAAAGAATTACTTCTAATATTTTTCATTGATTTAATTATTCATAATATTTAAAGTATAATAAAGTGTAGCGTTCCAATTTGAGAGAAATGAACTTAGCCAGCGTCATCTAATGACAACTATAAGCATAGGTTAAAATCGACTTTGATATAAATTATTCTTATTAGTTAAAAATTAGTACTTTCTCACTTATAACAAGTTTTCATTCATTAGATACATATATCATGAATTCTTATTATCATAATTACTAAAAAATATTTAATATCCTTCTGTAATGTCTATGAAATTTTATTTAAAAAACTCACAATTTTGGACGAAATAAAATCTTAGGCATATATCAGACCTTTTTGTAGATATATAACAACGCGAATCGGAGTCAAGCCTCCCTGGCTCACCGCTAGGTGGCGAAAAGGCGATTGTTTCTCGCGAAAACAAATGAGCCGCTTCCTATATAAAATTGATAGCGGAGCTTTATTAATTACCAATCTAGCCGCATCTCTCATATCGAGAGCATCGTTTGGAACGTCCGATTGACTTAACTAGTCTCGGGGGTCCTCCACTTTGCGGCAGAGGGAAGTTAGCACTGGGGGGAGGGTGCAGCTTACCTAAGCTCGCCTCCTACCTATCTGTTATACCACCTACAGATAGATTGGGTTTTGTGCTTGCAGACATGTTTCAAATTTCTAATTCAAGTTTTATATTCAGAAAGTAAGAAAATGTTAGGTTTTCTCGTATATGGTGGACCTAAAAAATATATGGACGAAGCAAATTTCAAAAGGGGGTGTCACAATTTATCAGTACGGGAGGGAAGCCCTGACAATGTTGGGGATGATAAGACAAACGGGTCGTTACTTCGGCCTTTTTTGAGTTTACCATAAAATTGTTTACCGACGTGATGTTACTAAAAAAGTTGATTCTTGAAAGTTACACTAGTGGAGCTTCGATCATCTCTGAAAAGTCTCAGGGGTATTGTGGCGCGGGCGTATTGGGAAAAGTGTGGGAGATATCAGGAGTTTAGATATATATAGTCAAAAATTTTATACATCATTGATTAAAAGATAATTTAATCTTAACCTTTGGCTATCAAAACTTTTGGTCATTTACAATTTTTTTAGAAACAGTTCACACTCAGTATTTGTTATTATTATTTTATATTTAATGAAAAATATACTATTTTTATACTCTATAATATAAAATGTCAAATACAGATTCAGAAAATGAAGATGAAGATCAAGTTTTTTCGGAGGAACGATACGGTGGCAAAGATGGAATTATTTTTATCATTGACTCAACACCATCAATGTTTGAAATTAAATCAGGGATGGACGAAACAAACTTTCAAAAATGCATAAATGTATGCTTCTTTAACACTTCAACTAAAGGATTAAATGACATTATCAGTTTTATTTTTCTCATAATGGAAAATAAATATGAACTTCAATTGTTTTTTTTACAGGTATATAGTCAAATTCTTAAACCAAAACTTGCATGGAATAAACAAGATTGTATGGGATTAATTTTATTGGGTACAAAGGTTACTGAAGCAAAGTTTACAAATGATGTTAATGTAATACAAGAATTTGACTTAATAACAGTGGATAAGTTAAAAGAGGCATATAAAATATGTAAGTATTATTTTAATTTTATATTTTACACTTATTTAAGAAACTTCAGTAATTTATTATATTATTGGTTTCATAGATGATGAAGATTGGCAGTATTATAAAAATAATAGCTCATCTGATAGTTATCCATTACTTGAAGCTTTAAATGTTGCTACCAAAGCTATATTTCAATCACGTAAAAAATTAACTGATAAAAGAATACTTTTTTTTACTGATAAAGATGAACCACCTTTGACTGATGAAGAAACAAAACATAGAATAAGAAAAGTTGTGTCTCAGCTTGGTGAGGGTCAAATATGGCTTTCCATTATTGGATTAGTTAATAATTGGAATCATGAATATTTTTACAAAGATCTTGAAATATTATCTAAAAAAATTAATGATAATGATTATAAGAAAACCAGTCTTGATGACCTCATTGAACAAGTAAAATTTCCTTCTAGAATAATGGCTAATTTGCCTTTCAGATTAGGAGAAAATATTAAAATAGATATATCTGTTTGCAATTTGAACACGTAAGATTATATTTAATTAAATAAAAATTAATAGCAATTTTCTTTTTAGTAGGAAGTTAAAGAGATTCTTTTATTATTTCAGTAAAGTACAATATATAAAAAAAACACTTATGAGTAAAGAAGCAAATACTCCACTGGAAATTAAAACTTTCTACTGTCGTAAAAAGACAACTGTCAGTACATTTTATGTACAACGTGAATTATGATTTTATAATTCTTTAAATGACAATTAATGTAATTTCAGGAAGAAAGTCAAGAAGGAAAACTTCCTGACATTATGTTACCAAATGAAGTCTACAAGGCTGTAGAATTTGGTAATCGAACTATTAAATTTGCATTAAGTGAAATGAAAATGTTAAACGAATGCAGAGAACCAGGTATTGATTTAATTGGGTTTAAATCTATGTCTTATGATCCCATGTATCTTATAGAAACACCAAAATTTGTAGTTTGCTCTTCACATTCTCTTATACCAGGTAATAATATACTTAATTTAATTATACAGGGTGTAACTATCTATCTAACTGTCTGTGTCTAATTAATAATACTTTCATCATTGAATATCTTGAAAATTAAATCTCAGATCAAAAAGTGGTAATGATAAAAATCGTTTTAAAATTACTTCCTCTACAATTCCTTAAATTTATGGAATATGTCAATGTTATATTCTATATCTGTTAACTTTAAAGAATTAATTATTTGCATTTTTTGACATTTAGATAATAAATTATTATTCGAAGCATTACTCTCTAGATGTGCATTAAAAGGTAAAATGATTGTTTGCGCTGTAACAATAAGGAAACAATCTGATACTTTACTGTACAATATGATACCAAATGAAGAAAAAAATGGATTTTATTTGCTTGAAATTCCATTCAAAGGTAATTATATTATGTACAATAGTTGTTAAATAAATTAACACATAAATATACGCATAAATTTCAGAAAATGTTCGAGATTTAGATGATTATTTAAAAGCTTACGCATATAATGAAGAAGACGCACCTATTGATAAGAATGCTTTAGAAGTTGCTGAGAAAATGATAAGAAAAATTAGAATTAATTATAACCCAAGTTACTTTCCACATCCAAAACTTAATTTTGAAATGTACAACTTGCATCAGTTAGCACTAAATGCAGAAATTTCTAATCCACCACCTGATGAATCATGTATGAATTTTTATTATATATTATTTTACCGCAAAAAAGTATTATGCGTTAATTTATTAATTTTTGAAATTTTTATATTAGTACCAGAGGTAGATGAAATGAGGAAGAAAATTGGCGATTTATTGCAAGAATTTGCATCTCATTTTAATGTTGATGAAGAAGAAGTACCCGTTAAAAAACGAAAAAAGAAAAATACATAAATTATAAAACCTGATAAAAATAATATTTTATAATAGGTAGGTTTTTTTACTGTTGTATAGTTTTCTTTAAAGCAATAGTTGCACTACAATTTATTTTTCAAATTTGATAATTTTTACTTTAGGGATTGTACAACATTTAATGAATTCAAAAATTTTTAACAGAAGTGAGATAATTTTTAGCGCACTGTGCTGTGCAGCAGAATGTGCGCTCTGGTCCGTTTTGGGGATAATAATGTCTATATTACTTAATAAAAAATAAAATCCAATATGACACGTCTGATATTTTCCTTAGACCCTAACTAATAGTACCTTCATCATTGAATATCTCGAAAACTAAGCTTAGGATCAAAATGTGGAAAATGAAAAATCGTCTTAGAATCACCCCCTCTACAACCCTTTGATGTTTTGTGCGATATCATTGTTACACCCTGTACGTATTTTGTTGGTGAACACTACGCGTTTCCGGCAGCGGGGTGTAAGGGGAATTGGGTAAAGAAACAAGTGGAAAATCATCACTGATCTCTCCCACACACACACACACACACACACACATACAAACGCAGTCGCGTTATGTACGTATATTACTTAATTTATGTTTCAACCACTAGGTGCGGGGTCTCTAGGTGTGTTAGGCTTAGCCGAGACACGAACCTTGTGGAGAACGTAATTTTCTGTCGGGTTAGGATGCTCTTGAGCTTGTTACAATGAAATAATTGATTCTCATGTTTCCTCAACATTGATGGAATAAATTCCGGATGAAAATTCGTTGACTGTGAAATAGATTGGATCAATCATTGTCACAAAGATCCACTGCTCACCTATATAAAAGCAAAAAAATTTTTTCTTACTCCAATAGAAATTAATAGAAAGTGTCGTAAAGCATTGAAAAAAAATGTGACAGTTTACGGACCGAATGCACCGAACACGAGATTACGTGACATTTACAAATGAGCTCTGTTGCAATTGGCCCCATTCAAAAATTCAACCTAAGAAATTAATTGAAAGTTGTTAGTCCCAAGATAATATTGTACATTACAATTAAAGAAGACTTTTCAGGGCACTTGTTTTTGCTTCTACTTGAAATTACTCGTTATTTCGATATTATTAAACTTCTCTGTTATAATAATAAATATCATTCGTGTGAATATGATTCATGCTTCCTGCTGTTGTCGACCCTGATTCATAGGATCATGGTTGATCGATTGGGTTAGTTTGTTTTGCACTTACTTTCAATTAAGTAATATAACATTTCCACTCGAAGATTTCATATTTTCTCCAAATTATTGAATTATTTAAGTTTCTTTATATGTTTCATCATATTTTTCCAATTTCTCCTTTTTATCGTTGTGAATTTATTCGAGCCTGCGTGGTCTAACGGTTTGGCATAAATAGACTGTTCATCTGACAGCTAAGTCGCGAACCAATTAATTTCTGTGAAAATTTCATAAAATCTCGAAAGTTTCACATTTTTATCAATTAATAATGAGTGTTACTCGACATCTGTTATGTTACAGTAAACACAGAAGCCAATGCCAGGCGTATTGCGATGGTCGAAAACTGCTTTGGCAGTTCTGGCCAGGTAAGTTTCTAATTTGTATAATATATATTTGTTATGTTTATCGTTCAATGGGTTTGTAACATGCTTATCTATCAATGTTTAAACTGAATCTCTGTAGTCAAATTCATTAGTCGACTCGTTGACTGTCGAATTATTCCTTTAAGGTTTAATTTATATTTTAGCCACTCGCTGTACCTGGTAGAGTCTTAGTTGGCGAAGGTGTCTTAACAAAGATGTGTAGAAAAAGACCAAAACCCAGGCAATTTTTCCTGTTCAATGATATATTAGTCTATGGAAATATTATGATCAATAAGAAAAAGGTAATTGAAATATTTTAAGACACTCCAAACTTTAAGATAAGGAACCTCTAATATTAAATTAAATACTTTAATTGTTATCAACAGTATAATAAACAACGCATTATACCATTAGAGGAAGTTAAACTTGAATCATTAGCAGATGATGGTCGTAAGTTCTTGTGTATATCTCTTAATTTTAACTTTCATGTAATCTACATATTACTATTTATAGAATATCGTAATGGATGGCTCATAAAAACAGTAACAAAATCATTTGCTGTTTATGCTGCTACTGCAACAGAAAAGCAAGAATGGATGGCTCATATAACAAAAAGTATTGAAGATTTGCTTAGAAAAAGTAAGATCTAAAGTAATCTAATCAGTAACATTCCTTTTCAAGACTATCGCATATTTATCCTGAATTTTTAAATCAAGGTGGTAAGAAGCCTGTGGAAGTTCACGCAGCAGTTTGGGTACCAGATAATGAGGCAACAATATGTATGCATTGTAATAAGACACAATTCACTGTTTTAAACAGAAGGGTATTATGCTTTACTTATATCTTAATCTATATTGAATAACTAAATAAGTGTGTGTACTTATTGACTTCTAACTCTTTCCAGCATCACTGTAGACAATGCGGAGCAGTGGTATGTGGACCTTGCAGTAATAAAAAGTTATTATTGCCAGGACAAGGGAATGGAAAAGCTGTCAGAGTATGCCTACAGTGTTACGATGCAGCTAGCAAAGTTAAAGCATCATCGCCATCTGTCACTGATAATTTGAATAATAAAGATCCACGTAATTCGGCTGATAGTTCCGGCGGTGACAGCTCGGGTGACGAAGATGAAGGAAATAAAGAAGAAAAACACGATGAGGTACCAAACTTTAAAATACCCGTCTCTAAACTTTCCTATTCTCAACTTAACCACGTACCGTGTATACTTTATCGAAATTAATTTTTTTTGCAGCCTAAATTTTATTCAACTCTTGGTCGATGAAATCAATTATATATTATATTCTAAACGAAAGCCACAGATATTGTTAAGACAAATATTTTTGAGAAAAATTCTTTAATTGATCATTATTGGAATAAAAGTTTCTTATACATTTACTGGCTATTAAATATGGTCACATAGTAAACAAAAATAACAAAAAAAGTATAACAAAAGTAATGTAATTAAAAAATTTTACAATATTTTTACTACATTCATAAAAAGAAGTTAATGCGTATAAACGTAATTTACATGACTTTTTTCCATTATTTAATAACTTGTAACTTTTTTTTTTTAATATCTAGAAAGAGATTAAATGTTTACACATTTTTAACAACCAAATGTTTTAATAACCAAAAAAGAACAAAGGTAAACATTTTTTACGATGTATAATTTATATTTTTATTTTGATCTGCTACATCAATCTTAAAGAGAAGTAGTATATAGCTTCCAGTAATATATTGTTATAAATATATACCACTTTGTGCCTTTATTAATAGTATCAGACTTTTAAAGATTTTGTATAAAAATAGTAGAGGACTAAGTGTTGTCACAAAAATTATACATTTAATTATTAAATGAAAAGGTCCAATGATATACCAGCTACTTCAATATTTATATTACATTTTATCGAAAACGATTATTATAAATATGTCACTATTAAAATATAAGTAAATTAATAAATATTTTTGTTGTCCTAACTAACATCATATTATAACTGTAAACCTATTTATACATGCGTTTACATATGTATTTTAATGTATACATATATATGCACATGTATCATATTTACTACCAAAAGTAACTTGTAATTAATGCAAAATTTGTTTATAAGTTTAAACTAATTTTTCACATTAAATTTATATAACGAAATTTATTGTATAAAAATTATACTATAAAATATCTTGAAAAGAACACGAGAAGAGATTAATGTAATAAATATAATATAAAATAACTTAAATTAGATCATTATCCTTGTCTCTTTCTCTCTTTCACAAGTTTACTATTATTTATTAAGAACAAATTATAACACCTAAAAGATATATCTTTTGTATTTGTTTTATTTTTGATGTAGAATGCTTGTAATATATAATATATAAATGGTCTAAGTATAAAAGAACATAAAAAATAATAGACATTTATTTTTTATATATTCCATGGTTTAAGAAACATAAATTAAGTGTGTACCTAGATATAAAAAAATAAACAAATTTTATGAGTAAAAAGATAATTTATAAATAATTATTCTACCAAAAAAGTCTGTACTGTTATTGAACAATATTTTAAAACACTTTGCTTTTACTTCTTTTTTCAACTTGAATGTTTGTAAGGAATTAGTGTCTTCTGGAAAGAATGACTGTACAAATGATAAATTACTACTATTTTGACCTGATTCTATAGAACAATCTTTGCCAACAAAACCTCCTTGAAATTCTATCTCAAACATAGAAATAGCGCACTCGTTGTCAAAATCTATCAAAATCCATTGTGGACTTCCCTGCAATTTTTATATTTATTAAATTCACTTTAAATAACATGTATCTCTTCCAGTATGTGTGCGAGAAATTCTAATTAAATAATATAACCCTCATGCGAATCATAATTATTACTTACTGCATCAGAATTCCAACAAGTTTCATTATTTTCATCAAACAAAAATTGTTTTCCATAATTTCGAACATCTTTGTTCAGAACAGAACTAACCCTGAAGAAAAATTGATTTATGACAATATAACATAAAATACTTACAGTCTCGTACAAGGATACTAACCGGCATGCAAACTTATTTTTTCGTAGTAAGCAAGAAGCCATGGTTGAAAAATAGAGAAACAAATCTATATAATTTTATCTATAATAACATTCTATATAGAATTTTGCTACGGATATCGTGACAAAATAAATCTACCATACAAGTATGAAAATCATTGGCTGTAGATTTTCCTGTAAATGAGTAACCTTGGATAAAATTCAATAAAATTTAATTCCATTGCAAATTGATTTATCTCACGAATGACATATGTTTATAATTTTCAGGAAATATTGAATATAATCTCTCACCTTATCTTACTCTATACACATAAAAACGCATGTGTGTACTCACACATACGTATTTTTACGTGTAACTGCGTGATGTTTATAACTTATCTTAACGCAACAGTCTGTGATAAATCGTAATTAAAATGACTCGACAGACATTTGATTTCACCTCATAAATCGAACAATCAAATTATACATTCCGTAACAATAATACTAGTTAAATTTAAGGTTTTTAAGTAAAGAAGAAACGAAGTACGTAGACCTTGGGTAACTTTAAGTATCGACAATTGCAATCTTTCTTTTCTTTCTCAAATATCACAAGTATTCGCATTAACAAATAACTTTTTTACACTGTGAAACAATTGTTTGAAATATGTGATAAAAGTCATTTGAAATCAACTTGAACATAACCTCCAAAAACTTTTCAACGTTAAGTGTATTTTCTACTGATTTCCTAATCAATTTTACTGAGATGATTAGAAAACTTGTGATTGTCGGTAAAGCTAATGTTTAATGTTACTTGTAAAAGAATCAATTTTATACGTGCTTTCAGCAAATTAAAAAGAAAAAAAGGAATAGAGAAAAAGAGACAAAGAAATCAGCCTGACCTGGCCTCTGTAGCAAGATGACATTCAAAATAATTTTCCTGCTGAGTGTTTCGCTGTTATTAATTTCGTTTGAAGGAATTGAAGGATCATTTATCAATGTTTATCCTAAGTTAAAAGTATACCCTAATCATCCGAAAGAGGATGTGGGTGAACCCCTTTTTCTCACACCTTTGATAGAAACTGGAAAAATTAACGAGGCTCGTGAAAAAGCAACGGTGCAGCATGAACAAATGGGAGATATCAATAGCTATGCAGGATATTTAACAGTAAACAAAGAGTACAACTCAAATCTATATTTCTGGTTTTTCCCTGCACAGGTAATTAAATGAAGTCAAAAGATAAATTAGCATTTGTCTAATCACCTCTAGGACTTAAAAAACCTGTATTTCTCTGTATAGCATAATCCGTTATCAGCACCAGTAGTATTGTGGCTTCAAGGAGGACCAGGTGCTACCTCGCTTTTTGGACTGTTCATGGAAAATGGACCATTTAGCATAACCAGTAATAAAGTATTAAAACCAAGAAAGTATTCTTGGAATCTTAATCATAATGTTATTTATATTGATAACCCTGTTGGAACTGGATTCAGTTTTACTGAGAATGAAAAAGGATACGCAACAAATGAAACTGATGTTGGAAGAGATGTTCATACCGCATTAGTTCAATTTTTCAAATTGTTCCCAGAGCTTCAAGGCAATGATTTCTTTGTTACTGGAGAGTCGTATGGAGGAAAATATGTACCTGCAGTTTCTCATGCGATTAAAGATTTTAATATTAAAGCTACAACAAAAATCAATTTGAAAGGCTTGTCTATTGGAAATGGATGGACAGATCCAGAAAATCAAGTAGTGTATGGTGATTATTTGTATCAAATTGGATTGATCGATTTTAATGGTAGAGAAGTTTTTCATGAATATGAACAACAAGGAAGACAATTCATACAAAATAAGCAATTTGATAAAGCCTTTGAAATTTTTGATAAAATTCTTGATGGTGACTTATTGAATGAGCCCTCTTTATTTAAGAATTTAACAGGTTTTGATTTTTACTTTAATTATCTCAATACAAAAGATAGTAACGATTCTGATTGGATGTCAGAATTTATTCAAAGAGCCGATATTCGGCATGCTATACATGTTGGAAATTGTTCTTTTCATGTGGAAGACAAAACAGTTGAGAAACATTTAAAGAATGATGTTATGCAATCATTAGCAGTTTTAGTTGAAGATTTAGTGCAACATTATAGAGTACTCATTTACAATGGACAACTTGATATTATTGTAGCTTATCCATTAACTGAAAATTACTTACAACAATTAAAGTGGCCTGGTGCTGAGAAATATAAAAAAGCAACACGTAAACAATGGTGGGTTGGAGGTGATTTAGCAGGATATACCAAAACAGTTGATAATTTAACAGAAGTTTTAGTGAGAAATGCAGGGCATATGGTTCCTAGTGACCAACCCAAATGGGCTTTTGATTTAATTACTCGTTTTACACACAATAAATCATTTTAAGATGCTATATAATGCATTGGAATGAAGAAGATTATAAAAGAGGCTTTAATTTCATATAAAATCTGTATAATTTAGTTACTTATAAATAAATATAATTATAGTTTTATCTAATAACAAAATTATAGTCGAATACTACCATGACATTTATAACAAAATAACTTTTACTTCAAAATAAAAAATAAACGTGTATTTTTTTATGTATATATATTTGCACTAAATTTTATTATTAGAAATCCTGATATACTTTTATTTATAAAAGTTTATATTTTATTTTTTTTGTAAATAGAATTTAAACTTTACACAGCTTTAATTCCATTTTAATAATGATCTGATAGACATATTTAAAATTAAATAAGAACAAAATTTATAAAGTTATTCGTTAATAAAACAAATAACCGTAACGTGGTACTTCTAATAGCAAAAACCTTGACTTCTGAACTATCCTTAATATAATAAAAGTATTTAATTGTCGACTCTTAAAGAGATTCGAAATATCTCTAGGAGGTTATGATTGAAATATTCATCGTTATTTTATATATTTTTACGTGCATACCAAAATACTGTTAAAATCATTTTAAAATTCATTGCATAAAGCAATTGTATTTTGGGAAATTAATAAACAAGAATTTTATAATGTAAAAAGTTGCTTTATCTTAATTTATGATTATGGAACTGATTATCTTATCAGTTGTAAAATAAATAAGTTTATCTTGAATATAAAAAGCCATTCATTTGTGATATTTCGTTTTTGACTAGACATTTTCCTTTTGAATATGTGTATTCTATTCATCTATCGTGATCCTCATGCTAGTCCTGAATCCTATAAGTTGATTGTTGCAACCAATCGAGATGAAATCTTTGCCAGACCATCATTACCTGCTCACTTTTGGGAGAAATACCCTGATTGCTTGGGAGGTATTATATGCACCGACTATTATGAAAGTTAATGAGTTTATAATAAAGAATTATATTTGTATCCTATTAGGAACAGACATGGAACCTGGCAAGGAAGGAGGTACTTGGTTAGCTTTATCCCTGAAAGGGAGGGCTGGAGTAACTTTAAATCTCAGCAATGAACCCAGAGATTCTAAACTTCCACCAAAAGGTCGTGGTTCATTAATAACTGATTATATAACTTCTACTCAATCTACATTATCATATTTGGATAATTTGCATAAAGTTAATCAAGACGAACAACCATATAATCCATATAATTTGATATTACTTGAGTTGTGGTATGTAGTAATATTCTTAGTATTCTCTTTACTTTGTTCATTATCATTTTGTATGTAAGATTTTTAAGACAAAACTTAATTTTCAGCAATGCTAATGTATATTACTTGACTAGTTCCACAAAATCTATAGGGCCCTTGTTATGTGAAAATAATATTTTAGCTTTTGGAAATAGTACCATAGAATGTCCTTACAAAAAAGTGGAAGAAGGAAAAAAGAAATTTAAGAGCATTGTGGAAAGTGCAAGTGTCAAGCAACAAGATGTTCTGATCGAGAGTCTTATTCAATTTTTGAAGTCAAAAGAGAGGTAGTGCTATGCTTTATACTTTTTAATAATTATTGTATCAAAAAGACTTTAATATAAAATAAATAAATTTTGTTCAGTTATCTACCTGATCCAGAGCTGCAACGAAGAGTTCCGACAAGATACAAGGAGCTAAGTTCTATCTATGTTTCTATCAATGGTTATTGTACACGGACTCATTCAATATTGCTCGTAGATGGAAAAAATCAACTGACGTTCGTCGAAGAAACAAAAATGCCAGATACTTCGTGGAAACGGCAAATATTTAATGCTACTTTGAGCAACGATTCGCTCGATTCGGCCAAAGTTGAATGAACACCAATTGTATTTATCATGTGTTTTTAGAAATAAATGTATAGATTTCTTAAATCTCCTGCCAAATATTGTTTCGCAACTATGAATCTGAGTTATCGCTGAAGCATTCCTCTGAAACAGGATCTTCACCATCGCTCTCCAAAATTTCCGAGGATACATCATCGACAGTATTCCTTTCATCCACTACACTACTTTCTTCGGATGACGTCTAAACCATTAATTTTCATTGTATTATCATTTGACAAAGGACGATGAATAACTCAATCACTGGAATCTATACTAACCTGAGACAGTATTTTCAAGCCATCCAAGTTTTTGTTAATAAGATTTCCCATCCAGAATGCGGTCGAGCTACTATTTAATGCAAGCATTCCTTTCACACTGTATAACAACTTTTCTAAAACTGACTTCGCTATTGGTACATATTTCGATAACAGTATATCCTTCTTCTCCGAACAATCGCAGCAGATTGTGTGCAAATATCTTGTTCCTTCTAAGGGCACGTAGAATTCATAATATTATTTAACACTTTTCTTTCATCGATGCAACTGAATTATTGTCGAACTGATATTACCTTGAATAATTTTTATTATTCCAGTTACTTCGTAGGATTGATATTTTAAATTGCACTCCAGTACGGGCATACCAGATTGAAGAAATACTTTTAAAAATAGCGGCATTTGACGTAGAAACAATGATAACGTAGAACGAGTTTTTAAAGTTTTACATATGTGAACGATACTTTGAATGCACAAGGCAACTTGCTGCCATACTTCTATTCTTTCAGGATCTCTGAGAAGCAGTTAGTGAAAATAGAAGAAAATTAATGTTTTTAAGCTCTATATGATGAATTTTTATTATAAGATAGATTTGCTTACGTATTGGCTGACTGCAGCGATACTTTGATGCCCTTGATTACACCATCAAATATTTTCTTGTACAATAAATGAAAGTTCTTTTTGTCTATGGAAGGTAATCTCTCTAACGTATCTTGCGACTTCTCTAATTTTTTAATTGCATTCGGTAGCCACTCCAAGATTGTGCTTATTGTATTTAAAGGCGATGGTTCGTATTCGATCCAATTGTTCAACAATCCCGTTAAAGCAACTTTATATTGCGAGTCTGTGCGCCTATCGTCTGGCCATTTAAGACTCAAGAAGCTAAACGCTAATTTAGCTAAGATATCAAAAACAGATACATCAGAAACGATTAGAATATTCATTTTCCACTTGAATTATTTTATGTACCTTGTTTATCTTTATATTGCTGTGTGTAAGTTTCAGAATGTTTCATTAAAGATTGGCATGTCGTGATTAGAGCCAAAGCTAAAGAAATATGAGTCGCAATATCAGACAAAGACTCAAAATATTTATATGATTCAGCAACGAGCTCTTTACTGGATCTTAGCATAGCATTTGATTCATTGATCTGTCCTGCCAATGTTCTTAGACCGTCTGAAAGAAATTTCAAATAATGTATAACCCGTTTTACATAAATAAGGGCTTAAAATATCATTTGTTACATATTCGTACCACGAAGTAACGCATTGTAAGTGACACTCTGAAAACCTTTCCAATTGAAAATCTTAGTGATAAGCGTAAATAATAATTTGACTGCTTCTCTGTCCATATCATTGTCTTCTTCTCTAAGTTCTGACACTATACACGTCAGTTTGGAACAAATCTTAGGCAAAAGTTGTACGAGATCTCTGATAAATGACTCGCTGGGATCGTTCTCAAACATTCCTAAAAGCTCGTTTATCAAAAAACACACTTGAGTTATACTCATAACTGACACCCGTTGTGAAGTATGTAGCTCTAATCTAATGTCCAAAAGGCAGGCTACCTGTACAACGAAGAAAACCTTACTGATAGTCTGGTGAAAAATTAAGTCTCTTAAGAATTAATTGAAAAAAATGTAACAATAGTAAAACCTTTGGATCGAGTTTTCGAAAATATGCCGGATTTTTTGAACATATGGCAGAGCTCGAAGCCCAAGAAGCTAATTCTTTATGATCCGATGACTTTTCCGTTTTTCCCTTTTTCCCTTTTTTCTTCACGACTTTCTCAGTTTTCACAAAAACCGGTGCTGGAAAATGATCAAAATAACAAGGCGGAGGCTGATACGAGGTATTGCACAGTGACATAAGTTCGCAGAGATTCCCTTGAAGATCCATTAAATTGTCTAATCTTTTTAACACGCGTTCTTGCAATAAAGGATTATTTTGCACTGCGAAACCGCTAATGATTTCTCGAAACCTAAAGTCACGCGTAATCAAATGTAAAAATGCAAAAAATGAATCATTAAAGTAAAACTATGAAATTTTACGTAAATGAAAATAAAATTAGTGATTCATAAACGTCTTACCAATTGATACAGTGTATTAAGGAATCTATTATCAAAGGTTCCGGTATATCTAAATCTTTCGGCATTAAAATCGGCGCACCTAGGAGAGCATCTATAGAATTTAAATTTCCATCATCGCTCAATCTTACGTGACACGTTTTTAGAAGCCTAAATGTAATTGGAACTAATGCACCAAATTTATCATTTATGAAATGTATAGCACCGGGTTCTTCCATATCGTTCAACATAAACTGTGGTGACAATTCTACATCTTGTCTGAAAATATTGAATAGAAATTATTACTCGATTATTAAAAAATGCATATTTTAATTAATACTGAACCTAGTTTCTGTTTTATCGGACATATACGAAGAAGTGAATTCTTCCTCGAAATATTGCGCAGCTTTAGAAAGAAATCCTGTGTTAATGTCCTGGTTTTGTTCAAGAACTTGAGTAAGTTGATCGTAAAACAAGGCCTTTGACCTTGGACAGACTTTCACGGAAGTAAGTATGCTCTCTGCGTAAAATACTCTCATGTTACAAATGATTTTAATATTAAAGAAATGATTGATACATACTAAACAGTTTATCCGCAATATTGACGGCCTCTGGTTTTTTTATTAAATGCTTTAATGCCATTACTGCGCCTAAAACGCCTTTAGATTTTATTCTGAAATCAGAATACTTTTAATTTCATTTGTCGCGCATCAAAAAAAAAAACCTTTTTGCAACAACACTTACAGTGGTTTGGCACTTGCTAGTTGTTTTTGAAACAATACATATAAATCATCATTCAAGGCCTCTGATAAAGAATCTTGATCCGTGCAAAGTTTATGTAATAAATCACATAAAGTGCCAACTTCTTCCAAATCTAAATTATCCATTTTTTCTAATAGTATTCGAAGATGATTACAATGAACTTGCAGTAACTTTCTTTCTTCTTCATCCGCAGCCATTCTATGTAGAATTAGTAAAGCGTTTTTTGCGGTCTTATCGTTGTTGCCCATAAGTAATATTATTTTCTCTAAGATTTCTCTTTGCATATGAATAGCATTCGATTGATTGATGAACTGACATCGAAACCATTCAATTGAGAATTCAACAAAAACATTTTCTCCAGATTTTAATAACATGCTGGCCATATGAATGGCTGATGGTTGCAAATCTCGCGTCACCTAGAATATTATTTAATTTTTAAAAGCAAAGTCATTTATAAAAAATTATTTTTCAATACCTCTTTGTAATCATTATACAATGTTTTCAATAAGCTTTTTCTATAAAAGCCAGAGCGTATATTTTGTTTCATAAGATTTTCCGCATTTTTTCTTTTATTTACAGTAGAAAATATATGTAATAAAAGCACAATATCTATTGGCTTTGGATCTTTGTTGATACTTCCAACTATCGCCAATATGGCATCTATCATATTTTTTGACAATAGCACATTCATTTTTATCGCGTTACTTATTTGTAATTGATTTGCATAACAATCTTTCAGTTTTTCTCCACTTAAAGGCTGCAATTCAATACTACGTAATATTGATATAGTCTTTTTTATAGCTTCTAAATTTGGACAATAGTTTAGAAGAAATCTGTAAAATGTACATTTATTTTTTATCTACCATTAATACTTTGAATCATTCTTATACACAGATAAAAAGAAAAGCTTCTCACTTAATGATAGATGGTACGGTGTTTCTATCAAAATTTTTCTTTAAGAAATTCAAGACTTTATCTTTAAATTCTTCCAAATATTCCTTTCCCAGTGTTAAGTTTGCAATACAATGCAAAATCACATTTACTAGTTCAGAATTATCTTCCATCAATTTAATAAGTATTTCAGCAAGGGCACAATGATAGTTATCTGATATAATATCAGGAAGAACCAATATTAATTCCTTTAAAAACCAAGGAGGACAGGATTCCAAGAGTTGTTCTAAACTAGCAAATAATGCTGCAGGGTCTGATGAAAAATCCAGAAATCTATATTGATGAATGAGACCTCGGGCCCAAGGAATTTGTGACAATGAATCTCTAAAATAGAATTCTTTTATTACCATAAAAGTAAACTAATATAAAATATCTACAAACTTTAAACAATGTTACTAACGCTATAAGAACTGAATTATTGAGCTTTTCTAACAATAAAGTAGAGATCTCTGCTTGAAGTTCAGGAATTTCCAAAAACATTCTAACTAAACACAAGCAATTAGAACTTGTAGGATTATTTCCATCTTCCATTTCCATGTCATTTAACGCTTTTAATAGATTACTTTCACTATGTAAATATTCATCTATTAGCTCAATGATATCTTGTTTTACAACTGTTTTTGAATTAAACATTTCTTTAATTGTCTGTTTAATTACAACTGGATGTTTCTCTACAAGTGGCAAAAACAATCATGTATATTGATATTATAATTGAACTAAAATTATATTTTTGTTACTTAC
The DNA here is from genome assembly GCA_037305995.1 of Sclerodermus sp. 'alternatusi'. Lineage (NCBI taxonomy): Eukaryota > Metazoa > Arthropoda > Insecta > Hymenoptera > Bethylidae > Sclerodermus > Sclerodermus sp. 'alternatusi'. Next base: position 9,929,421 of record CM074551.1, read on the forward strand.
TAAGTACTATCGAATTATCATCCATTGTTGAAATTCCACATGATTGTAAAAATTTGTAGAATTCTTTTTCTTTCTTTGATCGTTTAAAGTTTCTACATGATGTTTCTTTTTTGGATACTCTGTAATCTTTCACAGGAGTAAATGTTTGAAAGTTTCTTACAGGACTTAAATTTATACTTTTTAATTCATTTGCTTTTCCCAAAACCTTTTTTGGAGTACTAAAAATTGATTTTACAGGGGAAGTAAATTTAGAAGCCTTGCTACTAGAAGAATTTATTTTTTCATTCAAAGTTTTCGGAGTCACATCATTATTCTGTTTTAATGATATACCATGCGACAGAAAAGTATCTTCATCGTCTGAACAAGAATCATCTTTGTGTGTGCTAGTACTTGGCTTTTCAGGAGAAACTAATAAATTACTCTTAGTTTTTGATAAAACTATATCATGCAAGATTCTTGGTTCGCATCGTTTTTTCTTTAATGGACTCTCGTGTACCGATGAAACTTGTGAAATTTTACTATCCAAATCATCATTGACATCTTCTAAATTAGAATTTATCAATTTACGTTTACGAGTCAGTAAATCTTGTGATAAATTGCTAGTCGTTGAAGAAAATGAATCACTTTTTGATGTTTGACTTCCCAGATTAATTAAATTTTTGTGAAGGGTAGACCTTTTCTGTAACTTTCGCCTATCCATGATAACATTTGTATTCAGTTTTCCACGTTATATAATTTAAAAACCTTATTTCATTGATATTTCAATAATATCAAGAATATAAATTTGTTAATGAATACTCGCGCTTTTGCTACGTTTTCTGCGCATGAGCAACTCAGATAAATAGCTGATCCAAGTGGCGGTAATTTAAAGAGACAATAAGAGAGTACGAGAGAGAAAACGGTGAATTTTTACATGTTCTTCAATGTTTCCTTCCGAAGATGCAATAATATCGCCAATATCAAATAAATAAAATATAATTAATATTTATATATCATATATGTTAAACGTATATTATACTGTTCTTGAGTTAAGAAACAAAACTTATCACTTTATTAGAATCTTGACTCATTAGAGATATACATAATTGATATATATGTATATATAATATGTAAAATCTTACTACTTGAAAGAGCCTTTGGATTCTTAGTCTAATTTAATTTGATTATTGGGTTCAACGTTCATTGATATATACTCTACGGGTCTTTTCTAACAAGGGGAACAAAGCTCGACTATTTGACAAATGGAATCACTCGTTAGATTCAAATGACACAAGTCTAATTTTTTATCAATTTCAATGATTTACACTAGAAAGTCTCTGAAGGTATTGCTAAGTAGTGTTATTTGAATTTTCACTCGCAAAATCAACGGTTCGTTATTGGATTTCTAAATTACAATCAATAACGCAATTTCTTATATTAAAAGGTACATATACACATACATTATGGGATTGTCTTTTAACGATTACGATTGGTTGAAAGTAAAAAAGGATAAATACATACATATATTGTATATTGTTCCCCTATTTATCATGCACCGTTTAACAGCACCGTTTCAACACAACTCTACGGGTATTCAATAACTTACAATCTATAATTCAGTCAGGAGTACATACCCTATATATATATGTAATCATTAAATAATAAATAGGCTTGCTTATAAGTCATGTTTTTCGATAGGCCGATTCACTAAGGGCTTTACTTGTATCGTTAATCGGCTTTTAAACATATGGTTTGAAGCACAAAGTTTAAGTGCGTTTATTAAACATTTGTGCATATCCATGACCCTCTACATCTCGAAAAAGAAATCTAGCCTAGAAAATCGATTTTATCATAAACAACGATCATTTGTGATTCACATGATATTCATGGGGTATCCCCGAGGTTATTTTTTGATCTTTATAGACTATAGATCGATATTTTTGCCACTTTGTGTTGGCTCTACACTTTTTCTAGACTTTTCCTCACCAAATAAACGGCGGCCATTGATTGGTCAAAATCTATCCAAAAAGATTTACAAGGAAATTTATATGTGCGTTAGCAAAACGCATTATTAAAGACTGAACTACGATGTATAACAGGCAACCATGATTCCCTCAAGATTCACGTGTAAATGATACCCATTTCGTCAATTTAATCGTTCGCCTTTAGAAGGGAACCGTTACGACCATTTACTAAAACCTTACTCTACGATTATGTTTCTGTTCACCCCTTAACCTTCGCCCGCCGAAAAATCCTTCTGAAATATATAAATTGTTCGTAGACCGTCTAAAGGGTAAAAAAGATGTGTTTACAATGCGGTAAGAAAATATGTTTGGTCTACATATACAACAGTATGCTTGACTAGCTTGCTACGTCGATGATTTTTTGAATTTGGTCTCGTGTCCAGTAATATCTGCATTCGCTAAACTCGCTTTTTACTATTAACTCAAGCGCCTAATGAGAATCTACCTAATTGTAAAATCACGATTGATTGGAATCACCTATGTTTCTTAAAATGTATAGTAAAAATCGATTTCACCTAATTCACCTAATTCGTGGGTGAGTCAGAAGCTTGAGCGGAACTAGTCGACGACATGGAAATTCCAAGACTAAGGTTGGACTTCCCAAGATTCGATCGAGCGACTACCCTGCTGAAGTTCTCAGAACGCTGACTATGAACCGGTGTTCCAATTTCAACGGTTCAGGGTGGGTACTACGTAAAAAGTGATAGCTACGCAAAAAAAAACCATGTTTACCAGCAACACTCGATGGGGCTGAAGAGGATTAAAAACTTTCATCGATTCCACGGTCGCGGGCTAAGTCGAAGAGTTCGAACTCGCTATCCGAGGAAGAAGTTTCGGAGATTTCCAAAATATCCTTAGCGAGGGGAAGTCCAGATCTGAGTGCAACGCAGTCTCGCGGTGAACATTCGATGCGTCCCTCGGAGCCGCAGTTGCAAACAATGCAGTTTCCGGTCGAATGTGGTAAAACCTCACCCTCCTTATACTCCCTCCCTGCAAGTTGTTTGTTCGTTAGTTCTTCGACGCTCTCATCCCCTTATCCCATCTCTCCTACTCTCTTTAATTACCCATAAGGAGACAAGTAGCTCGAGGCGTAGGGGAAGAAGTGGGATAGGTCGCATTCACTTCCAAACGCTTACGGTTGGATCTCATCAACTCTTCTACATCGTTATCGTTGCCGTTCACGGAAACGTACTGTTTTCCGACATCATCCTCAAGGTCACGGCTGTCATCTCCACCAACTCTCGCTAGAGTTGCACTGACTATTGAGCCGGAAGTCGTATAATCCGAAGAATCCACCTCTTCCTTGTAATTCTGCCACCAACAATAAACCTCGCCGGCGACGCAGAGGCAATGCATGTTTGGATCATAAGAAGCTATCTAATAAAGAGAACGCAAATAGAAAAACGATCCTCCATTAATTAAGTTCAGCGGTTAGAAGCATATACTCCTTTGAATTTTTCTTAATATTTCTATTTTCGCTTTACCGTTTCACTGTGAGAATAAGCATTCCCCTCCACGATGCACTTCTTCATGTAAGATTCTTCCCCCGTTGCCGTTTCCGTCTCCGTCTCCGTCTCCGTCTCTGCCTCGACATTTCTGTCAACTTCGATCGGGCTATCGACTTTTCCCGTTGGCACTAAATTTTCAAAAGAGCAGCGTTAAATATACGGAAGAAGATTGAAAGGACACAAATGCGCATAAATGGGGCATGCAAGAGATGCACGGAGAGCGTCCAATTTCAAAAGTCGAATTCATAAAAGACAGAAATACACGCGACCGTGGGGTGTTTCAGGGTGCGAAACAAGATATTGGTACCGTTAAAAAAAGCTTCTCGCGGTTAATTCAATAAGTCGAATACAGAGTTTGAGGACAAGCGATTATATTTGTTCAGAGTCCTTGCGCATATCTCCGGTGCATTGAGAAAAAAAAGATCCCTCATGGTCGTTAGTTGTATGCATCGATCCCTGCGCTCCCCACCTCTCGCGTCCATCCTTGCAACCCAGCGGCAATCAACCCCACCGCCAATTCCAGCAAATTCTACAGAATTTCGCCAATTCTCTGAAAACCCCTTGTTCCCGCTACTCGATCAATTTCCTTTCTCCTCTCCTCCCCCATCGGTAGCTCGCTCACCTTGCGCGAGCTTCTCTCGCACAATCATCAATTAGCCATCCATACACAGTCCATTGACTGTCTAACAGCGGCAACTCTTATTCTCCAATCAAGCATGTGACCTGTCCTACCCTCTTTTGCAGGAGAAATCAAAATAACTGACCCGCGCGTCCAGTGCTAGTAATCATTTTCATGAAATCTCTATCAGATTCTGACACTTTTGCTATCAATGGCACTTGATGTTTAATGGAATAATATTCCTGAGAAAATTGACTATTGAATTATTCATCATTATTGTCATCACGTTTTTCTCTCTCCTCTTTTATATTCGAGAGCAGACACATTTGTATACAGAGAGCAAGAGAGAGAGAGAGAGAGACTGCATGTAATTGAACGTGCTTTTACTTTATTGTTGGAATTTTTAATTGCTCCTGCTGTGATTAAGGTGGTTCATTCAAGCATGCCACGAGCCAGCGAAATTAAAAACAGGAGATGAGTAGATGGAGAGAAGCGTAGGAACCTCTAATTAAAAACATCCTTAACAAAACAACGTTCCTGGCTTCTCCAGGGAAATGAGTTGGCCGATGGAGGACAGAAAAGTCAATTAGGAAATTGCACGAGTAAACTAAAATCATACGTGTTACACTTTCTTTCTTTCTTTCTTCACTCTCATTACGTTTATTAACACAACTCGAAAATGAAAACTTTTAGAATCTGCTAGATATTTTTGGCGTGCAACAGCCAGGAAAATGAAAAGCTCTTATTTTTTTTATTTTTCCTCTGATAAAAGCTAAAAAGATAAAACCGCGAACGACTCTTACAATTGTTGAAATTTGCAAGGTTTTTAGTTATAAATTGTAGTTGTGGAAGTGCAATGTCTTTGTACTCACCAGCCAGTGAATGGTCGATGTAGCTTTGCAGGGATATGACAGTTAATAGGATCAGACGAGGAGCAAACATTGTTCGTTTCTGTTTGGCCAGGCAATTTAGCATATCTTCAAACGAAATACCAACAACCTGGTACTATCACACGTTTTACACCGTCGTGTACCTTGAGACTCGATACGATAAAATTAACATTCTGCGAGCTCCAATTCCTGCAGTAGCCCAAAGCCGACTGACTAATAATCGCAAAATTTCGCTCTTCAAATACTGCGAGCGTGCGCAGCCATGCGCCATCTTAAAAAGCCTACGATGCTTTTGCTCGTTCGCGTTGAGTTTCCTAAATTTTCTTTCCTAAAAAAAATCAAAAAATATCAGAACAACCTTGATTCCACGCAAAATACGATCGCCCTGGTTGTTTCTCAATGTCACAAAGAATAAGCTTTCGATACCGTACGAAAAAAACGCGAAATCGCTTCGTACTAGCGTGGGAATTTGAAAACAGGCAAAAAAAGAGAGAGACAGAGAGAGAGAGAGAGAGAGAAGAAAATCTAAAAAATAGCACTGGAATTTCTTACAGAAATAAAAACGTGAAATATCACTGACATACCTATCGAACTTAGTGAGGTGCAAAAACAACGATATCGACAGGAGATTCGCAATTAATCGAATGAATTTGCTCGATTTTGCTTGGACTTTGCATCGATGGCGGGCGAAGGGCGACGGAAACAGTCGAAGTTGCCCGAGCTGCTCCGATCCTGTTAGACGGCCGCGCTCGCTCAAGGGGTAAAGTCGAGGCTAAGCGAGACGTGACGACATTGGTAAAACATCAGTGACGTTTGCCATTGGCTGTCGTAAACACGCGCGCATTCACGTTCTTATTTGGTTTTGCAGGCGATTCAATCAGCTCTGGAATTGTCAATTCTACTCGCGCTCACGCTCGCACGAATGACAGTGGCCTCATCGTCATTGGCGTGTGATCCACTCGCTCCAAACTCAACGTCGACGTCGACGTCTGACAATTCTCACGTTTCCTCGTGACGTCGCGTATAACAGGTAAATTGTTGGTTGGTTCGCACCCGCTTAATTACAGTTTCAATTTCAGACTTGATCTCGATCTCGATCTCAATCGTTTTTTTTTGACAATTTTAAGAGCGATGTTTACACTCGGCTATTTTGCAGATTTTGAAGGAGAACCATCGGACTGTTGCTGCTGGCGAAAGTTTCGTGTATTGTTGAACATGCCAATGATGCAATTTCGGCTCTGTACCTAATGGAAACCTTGAAAGGAGAATGATAATAGAACGTTGTTGCGTCGAGGGATACATCGTCGATAGTTGCGCTCTTATGTATCGTGGAGAAACCATCGCTTGATTGTCAACGAGATTTGTATACACATTCGCCGAGTGGCCATCTATGTGGCGAGAGGGAGAAAGAGAGAGCGGGAGAGAGAGAAAGAAAGAGAGAAAACTGCGATAGCGAGGTCGCCACGCTTATTTGTTGCTTTTCTCAAGGCGCGAGTGTCTCTTTTGGATTAAACTTTAAGATTTTTTATAAGAAAATTTTGTCAAAATGAGTTTGAGGCAAACTCCGTTAACGTGCAGTGGACACACCAGGCCAGTAGTGTATCTCGCGTTTTCCGATGTTACGGATTCTGGATATTATTTGATATCTGCTTGCAAAGGTAATCCTTTACGAATAATAACTCTTGCAATCGTTTGTATATGTGTGCAATTTGTTGCTCGAACGTTGTTCATTTGTAATTATTTCGCATCTTCATCGATCGCGATCAATTCTGGTTTGCCTTGGCCTAGTTCCTTCGGAGCCTTCTCAAGGTTGAGTTTGGAGGTTAGAGACAGCGAATGCCATTTCTGATGGTCTGTTTGTCATTTCCTGTAAAATTCCTTGAGACAATTCTTTTGCTTCAACGCGTTTCTTAGAAAAACTGTCCAGGGTTAATTTTATGTGTGGTGCTACTAAATTATATAGATACCACACTGAGATCGTAAGCTTCTTATTATCTCATTTTAGATGGAAAGCCTATGTTAAGGCAGGGTGACACTGGCGATTGGATAGGCACATTCGAAGGACACAAAGGAGCAGTATGGGGTGTCGCGTTAAATCCTGAAGCAACTAGAGCGGCGACAGGTGCTGCTGATTTTAATGCTAAAGTTTGGGATGCCATTAAGGGGGAAGAAATTCAATCTTTTCAACATAATCACATTGTGAAGGCAGTAAATTTCAGTACAGATTCCAATTACTTGTGTACTGGTTCGAATGAGAAAATCGTGCGAATCTATGACCTCAATAAACCTGAAGCTGCTCCACAGGTAATTTATTAAAGAAGACGAAAGAGGACAAATATCATTTTATTCATAATGTGAAAATTTTAGATTTTTGCAGGACACACTAATGGGATCCGACACATTACTTTCTTTGATGACAATACATGTTTGGTCACCTGCTCCGATGATAAGACACTTCGGGTATGGGACAGAAATAGTGGTAAAGAAATAAGAAGACTGGACTTTCCAGCTATTCCTAATTCTATGGAAGTATCTAAAGATGGCAATATCATTACGACTACTCATGCTAACATTGTTACATTTTGGAATAGTAAGGAGTAAGTTCTGCTTCTTTCTTTTCATTAAGACTATTTAATCTCGAAGATGTTAATTTCTTTTCTTTCTCAATTGCTTAGACTTACAAAGATTCGAGAGTTTGTTGTACCAACTCAAGTTAATAGTGCCAGCTTACATCCAGATTGCAGTATTTTTGTATGTGGAGGAGAAGACTTGAAAATGTACAAATTTGATTATAGCACAGGATCGGAAATTGGTAAGAGACATTCTAAAGCAAATGATGATCGTTTAATTTTAAAGAATCAAAGTGTGTAATTTTTATGTGATTTGCCATTATTCTTTCTAGAATCCTTCAAAGGTCATTTTGGGCCAGTTCATTGTGTACGTTTTTCTCCGGACGGTGAGTTATACGCTAGTGGTTCCGAGGATGGAACATTAAGACTTTGGCAGACTACTGTTGGAAAAACTTACGGGCTATGGCGTTGCACGGAACAAACGACTGTTACACAGGATACTAATGTAGTTAACAATAAACAAGAAGTTCCTGCTAGTTAAGCAAAAACAGTAAGCCAAGAAACAAAGGACAAGGAATAAAAATACTCTTACATGACGTGTGAATCAGATTCGAACGGTTCGAAAAAGTTTGATTGGATGTACTTTCTCTTTAGTTTCTCAAAATAAATACTAAAGTAAAGTAAAATCAAAGCAAAATAATAAAGTAAATGATTTTTTAAATCACAGAAACCTTGCAATTTCAAAAAGGGGAGTAACCAATATGGAGGACCAAGTTTTAAAAATTGTCAATTGCGTGATTACTCTCTTTACCTGAAGTAAAACACAAATAAAGAATATTTATTAATATTCACAATATAAAATTATGCTACATTACGTTTTAAAGTGGAGGAAAAAAAAATATATAAAACTCGAAAAAAAAAGAAAACTTTGTTTATTTATTAGTTCCTCTACAAAAATATTTATAAATCCAATAAAAAACAATTACCCAAAACAATGGCCAACTTGGCATCACTTTAGCGACTCTTTATTTCTTATTAGATACAATGTTAAATAAATTGCTAAGCCCGTGTTCACGCGATGTGCTTCCGTAATGTGTGACTATATATCGCAATAAAACTAAAATTTGTTATATTTTGATTTTGTGATGCACCCATTGCTCCGATATCGCTATAAAAAAGAATCTCAGGACCGCAACAGAGAAAACATCAGTTTTTTTGTGTTTTTTGTTTGTTTTATAAAAATATCGTGTGTGATATCGTTTAGTTCGGGGACGGAGTATTTTTGGCTCGATGTTAAGAAGAAGCGTTAAGGACGAATATATCGCTATCCCTGAAATCCGACACGACAGCTAAAAACTTGAGAATATCTTATTCGTACGTAAAAGATGACGTTGCTCGTAAAACCACTCGTTTCACGTGCAACATTCTATACTCGGATGTTAAACAATAAAAATTACAAACAAAATCCCTGCGCCTTATTATCTATATTTACAGATGTACAGGATTTTTCGTTTCGAGTTCCGAAAGGATACGTCCGTGTGTGTATGTGCGGTTTTAAGCACGTAGTTTTGGTACCTCCTTGTATATCTGTACATGTTAAAAATGTCTCTGTACGAGTCGCGCGACTCGTTGGCTTCGAAGTGGAAAAAGGGACATGTACCATTCTAAGAAACGGAAGGTCCTTTGTGCGCGTACACCTGCCTATTGCGCTCCCTTTTCCCTTTTGTCTTGAAAAAACAATTTGCAGTTTAGCCAATAAACTGCGAGAGATCCGGCAGCTTGAAGCCATTGAAAGACGTCGGCGTTGAACTTCTCAATTTATTTCTTTGCGGTGGGAAGCCCGGGAAGCTGTTGATGGGCGTTGTGAATTGGAGTCTCGAGGAAGGTTCCGTTGCGGCCAATACAAAGCCACACTGAGCCGTACATACGTCATCCCTCAGGATCGCCTCTCGCGAGGCTTCTCGAAGAAGCTGATTGCAGTCCGTAACTCTCAAGGACGCGCACTGGGTCTGTAAAGAGCAAAACGATGATAATGGCGGAAGAAGTTAACAAGCCTGTCTGTGAACGTTAAGAGCCAAGTTTGCGAATTTTCAACTTACACCTTCCGTCGTGCAGACGCAGCTGGTGCAGGGGGTGGGGAATCCGGACTCTCCCACGGCGACGTTTCTACCGCCGATTTGACAGCCGTGTCTGGTTTCTCTCCAAGCCGAGAAGTCCATGTGGGGCATCGACCCGCAAGGTACGCGGGGATTCAGGAAGTTGCTGGGCAGATCAAAAGCTGCCCTCTGCATTTCCACGTGCTGGTCCATATTCTCGCAGATGACCTTCGACAGGGTGGTCTTACGGATCTCGGCGAGCTGATGCTCGGTGAATCGAATATTCGGGTCGTCGGTCTCGTACCAGAAGCGGTCGCACTTTCTGGACTGCCTGAATTGAATGGCGATGATGCAGGCGAAAGTTGGACCTACCAGACCACCCTGAAGAGGCCTCTCGCTCATTCCGCCTGGGAACAGGTCGATGTCGTCCACGGAGGCGTAGATGCGCTTCATCCTGGCGATGACTTCCGGTGCCATTTCTCTGGAGAGGTCCTCGAAGGTGACCGCTCTCTTCAGATTACAGAGAGCCCTGTAATTATTGTAGGATGGCAATCCGTGATCCCTGGCCCTCTGGACGTTCAATGCTATCAGATCAACCCCGGAGTGAGGGATCTTGCGATTCTCAAACAGGTGATTCGTCACTTCGCCGGTGATGAACTGATCTAGGGTTTCCATGGGGGTAGCCACGAGTCCACGGATCATCTCGTCGATCATACCCTGCTGGTACAGCATGTCCGGATTGAAGAATCCGTCGCGCAATAAGATCGGCGGGTCTACATTTTGGTAGTTGCTGTCCATGCGAGGTATGTGCGGTCTCAGCAAGGAGTGACCGATTCTGAAGGCCGCCGTCGCGAATTCGTTGAGTACACTGGGGTTGCAGGTGGGGGAGTATTCCTTGTAGTAACCCTGAGGCAGGAGTTTCAAGCCATAGAGACTGACGGCGTTCCAACCGAGGATTCGAGGTAGAAACTCGTTGTACGTGATATGCTGAAGCATGGCGCTGATGATTCGTCGGGTTTGCTGGAACAGTTTCTCTCCGTCCCAGTGTGGATTGATCTGCCTCATACCTTCCATGATCCTGTTGTGTTCCCGCACCCAGAGGGTGTGCATCGCGGCCAATGCGGGTTGCTCGGAGGCTCGACCGTCCCCACCGATGAAACAAAAGCCTGATCCGGCCTTGCACTCTGGATGGGTGGCCGATTGCGGCAATAGGTCCTTGCCGCGATTCGGATGCGTAGTTATGTTCATTCGTCCATTGAAACCTCTGAGTACATTGCAGATACAGTTGTTCTCTCCATAAATGACGGACCCGTCCAAGAATCCTGTGTTTTGGTTAACCTGTTCTCTGGGACCAAGTTGCTGCTGGCCCGGTAGAGATCTCATGGACGGGAAGCACATGCGTGCGCCGGATGTGACGTTGACCGTTGGATAGAAATGATCGCCGGGTGGTACCGGGAACGGATTGCATTCCGGATGAACCGTGCGCGGAGAATCGCACGATCTACAGCTTGGGATGGACTCGGCGAAACCCTTATGAATGGGTGTCATCGTTAGGTCGTGATCTAAGAATTGGGCGAATTGCATCACCATCAGGGTGTACCTGTTGTGCAGGTTTGAAATATCTGGATGGATAACCGTCGAGATTACACGTGGGTTTGGTAGGGGAGCTCCAGTGACGGAGCTTACTCTTGGCTTGGACACGCCATCTTCGTACACCGGAGGTAGCAATCTGGCGAAGGTGGTCAGAGATTTGCCTAGGTGTGGATTTCGCAAATTGTTGCAGTAGCCGGTAAGAGTTCTGTACGGAGTGGTAGGGTCGCAGGGACCATCGTCCACTGGACAATCCACTTCCTCGTGGTTCGTTGCTTTCTTTTGCGGTAGGAAACCGGAAATGTCGACATTCTGAAGAAGCTCCGAGAAGTCATTGTTAGGGAATCCCAAAACGTTGTCGGTTGTATCGAAAATCTGCCGTTTCCTGCGTCTCAAGCCATGAATGCCGTTTAGAATCTCGTTAGTTGCCAATTCGTATATGATGGACGAGTTGGCTAGTAGAAGCGCGTCCTTATTGGCCTTGGAGAAACTCGCGGCGGTTCCCGCTGGAGACTTTGGATCTGCGATCCTCTGCTCCAGCCAGGAATTATATTCCAATTGTTTACGTTCTACTAGTTCTTCCTCTGCTTTTTTTATCGCAGCTGCAATGACGTCGGGGCTAATTTCAGATGCGATTTCCGCAGCCTCTGTGGTCGTCATGTAATTATTCATTACTGGAAGTAGTGGCAACGGATCTTCGCTCCAGGCACTTAAGTCCAATGAAGCATGCTGATCACAATTAATTTTTACATTCAAGTAAGGATCCGGTTGCAAGAAGGCTTTCGGTTGGATTTTACCGATTTTCGTATTAGCGCACAAAATTCCGGCGAGGGAAACTTTTCTGATCTCTCTGATCTGATCTACGGACAGGCTGGACGGTGGTATGTCGTTCTCGTACCAGAACCTATCGGAATTTCTCAGCTTTGCGATTTGCTTCTTTAAGAGGCAACCAAAAGTCGGCCCAAGCGCACTTCCTTCTACTGCTCTTTCGAAAATTCCGCCTACGAACAGATCAATGTCCTCGACCCGGGAATAGATAGACTCCAAGAGTTTCGCATGACTTAGATCCATGACAGCAGCTAGATCTGAAAAGTTACTGACCTATAAAGAGAAAATAACGTTAAAATGATGTAGGTAAGCGAAGAAGACGAGTAGTGCTTTAACATATATCAATAGTTACGGAAACCGAGCGAGTAAACATACCGGAAGTTGGTTTCCGGAGCAGAAGATCAAGTGATCGAGATATCCGGGGACTCCGTGATCTCGCGCTATATGTATAAGATTAGCAGCCCGAGGATCAATACTGGTAGAGATGGAGCGAGAAATTGGCGGCCTGCTCAGATTTATACCAAGTTGGTTGGCCGGTAAACTGAGATGATCCTCGATACTGTCAGACTGTCGGGACAGCGAAGTTAGGGCTACCAAGGAAGCCAGTGCCACAGCATCGTAAGTTCCTCCTCTGTTAGTCGAGGAATATCCGCCGTAGAAGCCGTTTGGTCGAGGCCTCAGCTCTGGTTCCGTGAGAGCCGCTTCCCGCAAAATGCTAGGCACGTACTCGTTCAAGGTTATATGCTGGATTTCAGCAACCACGGCACGTCGAGCTTCAAGGAACAATCTCGCATCATCCCAGTGCTCGTTTATCTCGGCCAATTCTTCGGCAATGCGATTGTGCTCGCGCAAAACGGCCGAGTATATCGGAGCAAGGCTACCGATCTTGGAGGAGTTGCATAACTCGCAAGCTGTAAAGTCCACTTTACCGTGGGAGTAGGTCCTCAGCGAGTGCAGTTTGTCATCCGTATTACCTGGGGGAAGAGAACAGAAGATGCTTAGGGAACCGAGCGTATCGAAAGAGCCGATCTCCTATCGATCATTGGCCAACGATCGGAGCTTCCCGCGGAGGTGCAACTTTGATTTTACCATAAATGTCCGAGCCATCGAGATAGGCGGATGCGGCATTCATCTGTTCCCTCAACTGGAACCTGCAGCTGTGGGCAGTGCGTGTGGGTACGGATCGCCAGTAGCTCAGGCAATTGTCGCTCTCATCGCGAATTTCGTAGCATTCAGGATGGACGCTCCTTCCGGAAGGCGAAGAACAGCAGCGGTTGGGTCTCGCCAAGATTGGATGTACCGTCTCACTGATATCTCGCAGCAACAATTCCGACCACAATCCGGATAAACTCGTCAAGGCCTCGTGGTCGTCGTTCGATGTCACCTGCCCGCCTATCGCAGTATCCTCAGCTTGTAGGCGGTTGATCACCTCAGTGGCTGCCGGAAGCCCGTGTCTGCCGGATGATTGTCTTGGACTTGAAATACCTGCGACCCATAAATTGTCCAATTACACGGAGGCTCGATCGTAAATTGCGTCAATCGTTCCCAATAGGCTACAGAAAGGTCGCTCGAGTCGCGATGCAACGATGAGAGTTTAACGATCGCGTTGAAAGGTAAAGTGACCGATGCCGCAACCCTTTCAATGGCCGTCATTTGCGCGTGGTCCGAGCATGCAATGGACCAAGAAGATGGGGTGGATTTGCGGTTATCCAGAAGTCGTGGAAAATCCTAGCGAAGCCAAGTGAACCATGGATCGTACTTCGAGGAAAGTGATACCAAGCGAGAGTCTGATAAAGGGAGAATCCCCTCCGCTCCTCTAATGGTACAATTTCGCCGTCGTTGTTGTCACATTTATCCTCTTTAACGAGTAGAGATTAGCATACATCGAGGGGAACATAGTAAGTATCGGACAACATTTTTATCGCCGCTTATGAATAAGATATTTTCGAACAAAGATCGAGCGAGAACATTGTTAGGATAGAAAGCCGCGTTTAAGATATTCACCGTAACGACTACATTTGGAATAATGAGCGAGTCCATGGCGGGAAGGAAGCTGATCGTAAGGCGTTTCGTGAAAGTCCATTTCTATGCTCGTACGAAAATTTCTCGTTAATTATTCATAATTCGTGAAATTATTTAAATAACATTCCTCGGAGTCAATGGTTTTGGGCGCTGATTGAAAAAAGAGAAAAGAGAGAGAAGAGACTCTTTAGAAAAAAATCCAAGCAAGATGAAGGCGAACGTGGGTGCGCGCGCGCGCGCACGCACGCGTTTTCAGGTTAAATAATGCATAGGAAATAATGGAATGTAGAGCAGTGTTACGAGAAGTTGCACGCGGTCGTAACTTGGCAGCGTAACGGAGTTCGCACGATGGGAGAACGAGCGATGAGTAAAATGTGATACGATTCACGGCGAATGGGAGAGACGAAGAGAGAACAGGTAGACCAGGAGGAAGGCGGGGGTTTGGTACCCCGGTACAAATCAATGAGAGTCGAGTCGCTCAGGACATACCTAGAGCGAGGAGGAAGGCGACTTGTATTAATTCGAGGATGACTCGTGCCAATGGCGCAACCGGATTGGCACGCTAACTCGAGTAGTCGGACGGACTCTCTATTTCACTGGCCGTGTTTCACGTGGCCATGTGCTTCCCAGCATGCTAATCTCTCTTTTCTAATTCGCCGGTGTTGCTATATACAACTGGTAGCCACGCAACGCAACGCAACGCAACGCAACGCAACGCTGCCGGACAAAATCCAAAGGTCCATACACGTAACAGGCGGCACCGGACTGACTTCTGCAAATTCCTGCCCCTCTCCAACCAAGTTGATCGTGTGGTTCCGATGACGTTCTTCCCACCTTTCAATTTTCACTTTCCTCGTTGGCCTCTTCCACTCGCCTCCGACGAAGAAATTCCTGCAGCCCCGACGTTTACAATAGCCGTTTCGTGACGAGCTTGTTAATTATCGGTGTCGATTACTCTGCTCTCTTACATCGTCGCGATAATTCTCGTTACACATTTCTACTTTCGCTTTTGGAACAACGAGCTGCTACGACGTGCCACTAGTTTTTTCAGGTCATCCGCGTGGAGCAACTTGGCTGTTCGCGGCAAAGGATTCGGAAGGAAGGAGGTCAGGCGATAGTCTGGTGAAAAAGAGAGCAACGACCATGAGAACGAGGAACGAAAGGGTTGGTACAAACCATCCGAGTATGCTGGTGGTAGCAGCCGCAGGAAGGGAGATCCTCTGGCTCCCCATGCCGGATGTCGCACGTTGTTGCACGCACCAGATGGAGTTCTGTACTTGCTAGGCGGGCAAGGTCGCTCTGGCCAATCCTTGCATTCTTCCGATTTCTCGCCGGACTGCAAACTGAACAAACGAAGATGAGATTAGCATCGAAAGACCGCGGAGAAGCTTCGCTCTGGAAAAGGTCGTTGTATCATTGTATTGTCTCGTTTCGTCTCGTTTTGTTTCGTCCCGTCTTATCTCGCGAAGGATCCATTAAAACCGCATTAGTTCTCCATTCTATCCCGTTCTTTCCTAATCTTTGCTGATCGCATCTCCAAGATGTTGTTCAACAGAGTGGAGTAGCTAAGAGCTATCTTACGTCCACGGGGAGGGCAGGGAGGAACGCGAGGTTGGAAAAAAGATGGGGAAGGTGGGGATGCGTTAAATTCCATGCTCGAACGTCCTTCCTGTTCCCTTTTCCGTTAGTCCGGTTCCACCGGGCAAGTGGAGCGTGGACGCTTTTACTTTCATAGTTTCACGGTCTCTCTTTCTCGCGCAACTCTCGGACGAGGTATGTCAGTCACGAGGAAAGGAAGGTTTCCCCTCTTCGATCGGACCAGACCAGAGAGTAGTTAGACCGGATCCTTAAGAATGGGCCTCGGGCTTCTTAAAGATCTTTTCTCACTTCCGAGTTCATAGTCGTCGTTGCCTTCGTCGTCATCTTGGTCTTCGTCGTCGTCGTCGTCGAAACTATTCGATGCATCAAACTTGTTTACCAGTTTCCCGTTACTTCGTCTGACAATTATTTTCCTCTTAACTGCCAAGCATCAATGCCGTTCGATCCTCGATCCTCCAGTCGAGCCGAGCGGTTTCACTTTTATCAGGTGCGTTCGCGAAGAAAGAGAGTGATCGCGGTTACTTTCAACATTTGGAATCCGCAACATCCCTCCGCTTCTTCGCTAGTAGCGAGACTACAACTTGGCCGATCGCGTGTTACGAATTAACGAGTAGGCCAATTACGAAGGAATCGAATTATCCTCGCGCTACGTACCGCGTGCTTTGGATCTCTAGATCTGGTTCTTGGCTCTTGGCTCTTGCCAAACAAAGATGGCGGCAGGCGTGATACTTTTTCCGCCGCCTCAACCCATGAATTAAACTATTAACGGTAAATGTGAAGCGGCGCGTAACTTTACGCCGGTGGCCTTGCTCGTTTCGTTTTCCATTTTAAAGTTCGTCGATCGTTTCGAGCAATCGTTGCGACTAATAGCCTAGTGGATTTTACAGCTGGCGCGGTTTGTCCTTGAAACGCGAACGCGCAGATCTGCCGCGAGGAGAACTGGCGGAGAATCGTACCGGGAAGACTTTTTCCGAGAAATTCGACGAATTTGATCATGAGATCTCATTATGCATTCGATGAAGCAAACGGCCTTCGACTTTTTATGCCGGATAACCTGGCGCAATCCGCCAGAATGGGAATTTTTTGCGAAAGTGCCCGGAATTGTTTTCGTCGCGTAATATCTTTCCTCCCAAATCAATCGTACCCATCTCACCCGTAGTTTCTTTTCCATCTATTCCGCGCGAATTCCACGCGCTACGAAAAAGTCTCCTTCGGCATCGAATCGTTAGTTTTTATTACAGCCAGTCGTACCTCTGATCCGATGAGAAAGCAAAAATTTCCGCCTCGATCGCTGCCCGTGCTCTCGCCTGAAGATCCTGATCGACTCCATAAAGATACTCTGAAAATTCAATCGATTAGTGGATCATCGATCATCGATGGATCGTCTCTATCATTGACATGTTGCGATCGCTTCGATCAATTACCTGGAACGTTAAACTGGTGGAGGGACGAGAGAGCGGCAGCTGAGACTATCAGCGTAAACAACGTTCCCAAAATGGATCTGAAAAGACAAGATCGATTGTAAAGAGAAAGAACTTGAACTTGTACCACTCTACTAACACCGCTACTGTTACCAATGTCGCTGCTATTGCTCTTGCAAGAGCATTGTTTCGATATTTTTGACAAATATGGAAAACAAATTTTGGGACATGGCGGTACAGAGATATCTCTATTTATATTAGAGAGAAATACGAATACATTAAGTTGTCTGGAAAAAGACACGCTTTCTCTGTAAAAGAGAGAATAGAGAAGAGAGAGGAGAAAAGGGAGGAGAGAGGAGAGGAGAATGAGAAAAGAGGATGATGGACCCTTGGATAAAAAGTGGATGATAAAATTCTCGTAGCAATTTCATGCTAAATAGCGACTCACCTATATTGAACAAAATTATGTACCTGTTACATGCATGTGTGCTAACATACACAGGAGATACATTGAGAAAAGCTGGAGAGATAAAACTATGTATAATGTATATTGCCAATATATATATATATATATATAATGTGTGTGTGTGTGTGTGTGTGTGTGTGTGGGAGCGTTAAAAGAGAGTAGAGGGAGAAATGTGCTTTCTCTAAAAAAGAGAAGAGAGGAGGAAGAAGAAAAAAGGTGGAACCTGATCAGGTAGAGTGACCGGCGTTCCAGTCTTTTCCTTCAACTTTAACTTTCGGTATCGTTTCATACAGCTTTGCTCACGTGCACACTTAATTTGCATTAATGCAATAATTCCACGTAATAACTGCACGCAATAGAACACTCTTAGACACTTGTATCAAGTGGATTTCCGCTATGCGAAATTACATAATTATAATAATTCTTAGTTTACCGTAAACCGTTGAGACGTTTCGATTCGTTCGATTTTGTGCTTCAACGGAGAGCATTTTCCATAAAGATCACAGGAGCCGCGAATCGAATGGAAGAAAAATCGAATGTTATCTTACCTCTCGACCTATATGATCCTTTTTTTTTCCTTCTCGTTTTAATCGTAAAGCTAAACTTTACTCGGCTTAACCTTAACTCAACATACTCATTTTTACAACTAATTTATGTGTTTGAAACCACTTTATTACTCGAAAACGTATAATTTAGACACGGGAACGCATAATTTAGTAGATTAGGCGTTTTATGCGAGCGCGGAACAACTCTGTTTAATGAATCTCTTTGAAATATCCTAGGGAAAGATTGAAAAATCAGTTAGTTTGCTTTTTAAAAGTTAGGAGAATCAAAGGATGGAAGAATTAAGAAGGACTTTTTTTACCTTATTTCGCGCTTGTCTCTATCACGTTTCTGCGGGTGCTTTTTTCTATGGATGATTTTATGGACAAAGGCGCATTAAAATTTCAACAAAGCCAAAGAGATCCGCTGCCTGAGAAAATTGGTTTCTAAGCGTCTAAAAAGATACATTTAGTAAGATTTCGCGTTAAACAGTCATCTGGAAATGAGTTTTTAAGAGGTTATGGGAATAATAGCAGTGAAACGACTGCAGGCTCACAATTAAAGTGGATGAAAGAAAAAAATAAACAACTGCACTTTCTTGCATCCACGTATAACGCGCATAAATTTCCTTAATACGAATCGCTCTTAATAAATAACGAACGCTGAAAGAAGAACTACAAAATTTGCAAATAAAAAAAACTTGCATTCTTTCTGCCGAGCGCACATATCACGAAGCGAGAGACTGTAACGAGACACAAATGAGACAAACGAGTTGAAGTACCTTCAACATTTTCCAACATTTTCGTCCCGTTATAGCTGCAAAATGTTTCTTTGCTTTTAACGATGTCTCGAGAACCTCGAGACGAGGAAATTCTTCAGTGAGAATCATTTTACATTTTAAGGCATTTGATGAAATTTCTCACCTAAGCGGTGGAACCGCGCAAGATTGCGTTTTTTTCACATTTTTTTCGCTTTTGCAAGAGAAGAGGAGAGAAGAGAGAAGGGCGAGCGACCAATGCACGCTCTTCCTTGTAAGGAGAATAATTTTTCTAACGTGAAACTAATCCGCGGGGTTTGGTCAAATGGACATGGAAGGTAGCAGTGGTGTCTTGTAGTTCTGGCGGGACGATAATTCAATTCAGTGTCAGTGGGTCAGCGGAAACCGGAGAAATCTTTCTTGGCGGGTGAGGGCATGGGCACGTGTCCTCGCTCCCCGGGACATTCCGCTCGAGCACGATCGATGCCACGGCCAGTCATTTTTTCAGTGACGTCATTTGAGATCGGACCCTCAAATACATCGACAAACGCGTCTTTCCTGGAAAGTTTCGAATTCCTCTCATGGTCCAGGTATTCCCCCGAAATGCTCGCTACACGCCGATCTACTGCCTGCGATAGATCTTCAACCGGTACCGTCAACCACCACTGGTCGAAATAACGTCAAAGACAGTCCAAGATTGCTCGACGAACGCCAGGATCATCTACGGATAATCTACGCCGGGTCCTCGTCAGCTGATCACCGGAAGTGGAACTGGAAGCTACTGTCGGTCGAGCGTACGAGCGAACGGAAACCGAAAGAGGACGCAGGATGTAGGAGGAAATCAGGGAGAGTATTTGCATTGGCAAATAGAAAGACGCAGCTTTGCAGCTTCGACACAGAAAAGACAAGTTTCTTCTCTCCCCGACAAATCTCTCCGAGCAAATTTACCCGTTGAAAATTGGAGCGCGCCATTGCGTAACCCGTTTGTTAGATCCTAGACGAAGATGGCGACGCGTTGCGAGACAAAGAGGGGAAAACCTCCGCGAGAAAAATAACACCCCCTCAACCCCTCAGGACGTTTCGTTTCGCTATTCGATGATCACGTAGTGCGTGCGTATAGCGATTGATGCGTTGCAATAGAAATTTGATTTTCGCGAGAGAAGACGGCACACACGTCCATCCAGAGGAATCGAAACTACGGTCCTGTTTGGTGTTATTCAACACTGATTTCACCGCGAGTTGCCGCATATCGTGCCTCTTCGTATTCTATGCTTTCTTATGTTGATGTAATTTCTCTCGTTATATCGCTGAAAAACAAGCGATTTTTATTGGAACTTTTACTTTGCTTTGCTTTACTTACTTACTTTACTTTGCTTTGCTTTATTTTGCTTCTTCATGATTTCGTGATTCATCCGAGAATTTGACTAAGTTTTTAGTAGCGGCCTTACAATCTATCATCCTAGCACGGACCATTATCATTATCATTATCATTATCATTATGAAGCCGTTGAAGAATGGTTGAGGAAGTGGAAGCTGAAGAAGAGGGAAAGAAGATAAAGTTAGTAGTAGGTGCCAGTAGGACCCCAGAACGGAGTTGATACGCCGGGAGAGGCCCAATGGCCGTTTAATCAAGCTTTCTACTGCTGGTACTTGGATTTCGCGGCTCCTGACAAGCAGCTGGTAAGTAAACTGGCAAGAAGCATATACTTTCGCCGATCCAGCACGAGACGGAGCCAACCGAACGCAGTTGCCGCATATTTCACCTGGTCAATTTGAAAGACCAGGATCCTTCCAAAAACGGGAAGGAGGGTGGGAGGGAGGGAGGGAGGGAGGAAGGAGTGGAGGTGGTTTAACCAATGTAAAACATTTGCAATAGAGCAAAATAATCGTTGCATGGGAATTTCGCGAGAGAGTCCATTCTCTCCTCTCCTTTATCTCGAGATGTAAAACGAGCGAGAAATCAAAAGACTGGCGGCTTTTTACTTTTTACTCGAGTTACTTTTTACCAGTTTCACGACTGCTTGAAAAATTATTGGCGGGAGAAGTAAAGACGGGGGGATATGGCATAAAGAACCGGAAAATCTATTATGCGGTATTTAACGAGCGCGTGAGCAAACGCATAATTCTCTTCTTAAACAATATTTTATTAAGCGATTGGTAATTAGTGACAGGAAAATCCATCGGTTACGAACGCTCTACCGTTCTCCGAGGATGATTAATAACGGTAGTAATCGTTCGTTATAGCTTCTCGCAGATTACATTCAACCGCATCCCTTTTTTTGTACGCTCTCTCTCTCTCTCTATCTTTCAATGTTGTTCCTGGACTCCCTTCGACCCTTCTCCCAAAAAAAGCTAGAGAAATTGATTTTGAAAATTTGTATCGAGAAAGTAGCTGCACATCAACGTTACGATGATCAATCATCGATAAAAGTCATCGTTCATTATTAGCGAAGATTATTCATCCGAGAGACGATCGTTGATAATGTAGCCACTTGCGCAGATTCCGCATTCTTATTTCTCGAAACTTTCTCGCTTTGCGTCGTCTCTCGCGACTGGCGAGATTGAAATTTTCAACGAAGCTTCGCGAGACGCATACAACGCCAAACATAATATTCATCCTCGTCTCTCAAAAGACGAAGACACTTTATAAGAGCCAGTGGCAGCATATTGAAAAGCATAAAAAGATTCACCTGTACAGAATATTTTTGGCCATCCTTCCGGGTTTTCTCGTCGAAAGTTTTCGACCGTTCGTCTTCGGGGGTGTGCGTGCGCGCGCGCGCGCGCGTTTAAGGAGAATCAACGAGATGGAAGAAGAGTGGATTCGCGAGGAGCCAAGATGCGGAAGATGAGGATGAGGATGAAGATGAAGAGGAGAAGGAAAAGAAAGGGAAACTTAGGGGTTTTCGAAGGAAGAAGCGGCTAACCTTGAAGGGTAGTTGCACGGGGAGACGGTTGGAAGGGTTGCGAGGGTTGCGAGAGTTGCGATGCACCGGTCGTGCCACCGCGTGCACGACATTGACGTGAACTAGTGACGACGCGTTTGCCTCCGGTGACGTTGTCGACAACGTTCCGGCGAATACTGAGCTCTCGGCCGGTGTGCGCGCGAATAGTCTTTCCAGGAGGCACCTTTCCAGTGAAAGCAACGGACTTGACTCGATCCCCGTGCATTCACGAGTTCACTTCGATTCCCAACGAAGACCAACGAACATAACACGCCGACACCGACACCGACGTCGACGACAACGGCGGCGGCGGCGACGGCGACGGCGACGACGACGACGACGGTGGTGGTGGCGGTAGCGGTGGCGGCGGTGCCTATCGCTCTAGTCATCGATATCATTAGCGGAGGACGCTGGAAGATGGGCGATTCCGTTTTCCCGGATAAACCGAGACACCTTCGCCTGTCCTCCTCGCCACCGCACTTGCTTTCCCCCCGATTCCCTTCGGATTGCGCTGGACCTGACGTCGTCCTCCTCGGAACGATCATCGTTTCAGAGAAATAACTCGTTTATCTTCCCCGCGCAGCACGTGCCATGTGATTCCAGATTTCTTTCCTTAGCCTGCAGTGGTAGGACGCTGACTGGGTGGACGATGCTGGATATCAGCGAGACGATAAATAAGACGGGCCAGCGTGAGCTGTAAACAGTAAATTGCAATTAGAAAATGCAAAGTTTATCAACGACGCCGCTGGTCGATGAGATTAGTGTCGCAGGCCCGCGAAATACCGCGAATAAACGCAATAGTCTTTCGCAGACGCAAACTCATTATTCACCAAAGAGAAAGAGAGACCGCGTGGGAATGAATGGGCGCACCGAGCGATGGAGGAGCGAGAGAACCGACGCACCTGCTACCTCCGGTAGATTCGGTTGATCAGGAGTTTCCTATCCGGGGAGAAAATGGAAATTGGGAAAACGTTCTTGATTCTGCGCGTGGACGAAGAGAAAGAAACATATGGATGCGACGTGCGACAAGCGTAGAGATCGGATTCATCGCTGAACATGGAAATGAAGTCTGACAAGTTACAGAGTCGGAGGAGACGGTGAAGGAGACGAAGACGGACGTGAAAACGGACGCGATACGCAAAGGGACGTGGGGTGCGAGAGTCATCGGTGTTGGCGGAGGAGCCGGCGAGGTCAACTCGTGAGCCATCCTCCTCCTTCTCCTCCTCCTCTATTATTCCTCCTTGCTTGGATAATCATCCATCTCCAAAATAGATTCTGATGAACCTATCGTCCTTGCAAAATAGCCAATCTCGCCAAAGCATATTTCGACAGTTCTTCGCTTTCTTATCTCAAGATGGCGGCGTTCCTCTTACCACGAGATACAAGAAGCAAGAATTCCTCTTCGAAGGAGGAAATCTATTAAACAAGCAAACGTTTCCCGTCTAATTGCCAAGTCCCCCGAGCCGAGAGCTTCACAGGGACCATCACCACCAGTGTAACGCGTTCGCGTGGTACCGCTATTGTCTTTCAGCGATAATGAATAGCAAACGAGGAAAAAACTATTATTCAACCAATTATCAGGTGGATCAGGGGGATCGGAGCGATCAGGACTACCAGGACAATCAAAACTATCAGGAACAAAGTTGACGCAAGAATACAGAAAGAGTTTGGATGGCGGTGGCCTCTCGTAAATTCTTTTGGCGGGAGAAGGAAGAAGAAGCGACGTGCGCGAGCGCTCGCGACGTTCTCATCATCTTTTTCTCTCTTTCTCTCTTCCTCCCACTCCCTCTTTCTCCCTCTCCGTTTCTCTCGCAGCGACACTTTCACTACAAGTCCCGTGACTCCGAGTCCCGTGACTCGGAGTCCCGTGACTCGCGCCCCTCTTCCCGCGGACCCCCTCCCTTCCTATCCTTATCCTTATTCTTTTTTCCTTTCTTTATCCTCACCCTTACTCATCGCTTCTCCCCTCTCCTCTATCGCCTGGCTTCATCTCTCTCACACTTCGTACTTGACGTTAACTAGCGCGGTAGCACCTCGACAAACTGCATATTTTTCGTCCCATCTAAGCTGCTGCTCGCTACTTGCGGCTTGCATTTCGTTTATCTCTCGCGTCTCTCGTGCTACCGCCACACACCTGAAATGTACACATTTTTGGATGAATAACAATACAAAGCTGCGGCGAATAATCTAACGCGTTTTAATGTCGTTTGTCGTTTGCAGTTAGTCATTGTCGGAAACCATGGTGCTATTTACATGATTCGCTACATGGTTCGCGCGGTTCTCTTACGAAAGATTTTAGCAGCAGGGAGTTTTTAGCAGGTCTCGGAGAGACCAGCGCGCCGGCAAACACAGAGGTTACAAACATGCGGTTCGGTAGCGTGGAAATCCGATTTGGACTGAGACGAGGAAGCGGTGGAGAGATAGGTGGAGAGAAAAAGCGAGAAGGCAAAAACAAAAGTCGTGATTGACGGAAGCAGGAAGTGGATTCTGGACCTACCTGACTGGTGCGCTGGTCATGGATTTCTGGCTCGTCCTCCCATCACTCCTGTTTGCGCTTAGCTTAGCTTTTTCGTCTCGTTATAGCAATAGCAACATCAACATCAGCGTCAGTAACAGCAGCAGCGGCTAAAGCAGAAGTAGCAATTCGCTTGTTAGAGTTCCTAGCGCAGAAATTTCTTCCTTACGTAATAATCATTATTTAAATGATGGATTCAACCGGTACTAATGCATGCTTTTGCTTGACGCGTGTGGTAGTTTCGCACAGTTTCGCGCAGTTTCGCGCCAGGTACACAGGAGGAAAACTATGCGAAAACGCATAGCGCGTGAGCAGCGTGGCGAAATATTAAACGATCGATCGATCGATCGATTTCCGAACGTGCGAGAACGTACCGGAGAGGATGACGATGACGACAACGGTGACACTTTTAAAAGAGTCCTAGCATCATTTCATAATGTCCCCTTACGATGAAACATCGAGAGCGCGAACGGGAGCCGAATAGTGATGGAGAGCGCAGTACAAAAATGATTTGGCGCGCTCGCTGTCTAACGCTGCCAATTAATATTTCCAAAAGAATCGTGAAAGAAGAGTTTAGAGGATTCTGAAAGTAGGCATTGAATACCGGGTCGACGAGATTTCTCTGACCGAATGTTTTAATTTACAAGAGCGAAAGGAGAGAGATAGAGATAGAGAGAGGGGGGAGGAGGGGAGAGTGCGAGGAGGGGAGAAGTTACACGCGCAACAGAGAAAAGAGGAGGATGGTTAGCGGGTCTAGAAGGAGAGGAGCAGGAAGTAGTTGGGGGAGGGAGTGGAGAGAAGTAGAATTCAACAGAAGAACGCGACGCAATCCAGTGAAATTCGAAAGGTTGTTTTTTCGAGGCTACCTGTGCACTCGAATACAAGCAGTCAGGTTCAAATTACCGAAAATATATGGAAGAATGCCCGAACGATTAATTTTACCTACATTAATATTTATCGAACTTTTTTCTACAACATGTTAAACTGCCTGACCGGTACGAGCCTTTCTTTCTTCTCTCTTTATAGTCTTCTCTCCGGTTTTATGTAGAAGAAATAACTATACAGGCTTCCAACTCCCTCCTCGTTGGTTTTCCTCAATATTCACATTTTACTTCACTCATCTTTACTCCTCCTCAATCTGTAACGAAAGATTTGACATTTCATTATTATGTTTCAATAGAAAAAATGCGATTCTGACGAGTCATGGCATCTTCTCTCTTCTAACATACCTGTCTCGCGCGTATACGTGGAGAAACCTCTTGATGGTGGTGGTGGTGGTGGTGGTGATGATGATGATGATGACGACGATGGTGCTAGAAAATCTCACGTTTCCCTTAATAAATGCTTTAGGTATCTTTTGTGGGTCGAACTTTCAAGGACCGGCGGCCTCTTCAAAATGGAAAAGATAAGAGAAAAGGAAAAAAGTCAATGATCTCAAGGAGAGGGAAGAAAAATGATGACGTATTGGAAGGAAGAGGACGGTGTTCTTTCAGTCATCGTCATCGATTTGCTTTGTTCCACCACTCTTGTCACGTATATAGAGAAACGGTGAAACCCAACGGCACGACTGCCTTCCATCTATACATGTAATGCGTGTATATACGTGGTAATTGTTTAGCTCCCGATTCTAGGTTGAACTTTCGACACGCTGTAAGCTCCATTGGAGGTTAGGGAAACTTGCACTTTTCTTCAATAAAAGAGAAAACTACGATTTATACCACGTCTCTGCGAGAGAGGTCAAATTCAATTTTCTTCTAGGAGAAGGTAGAAATGGCGGAGACCTGACGAAGGAGGTAAGGGGGCAAGGAAGAAGATATAGTGTGTCAGTATGCCATAGGGGTTCATATCAATAGCGAGAGTGAACATTACTCAATAGGAGATTCGTGCACGTGCTACTCAACACGTCAGGTAACCTTTACGGTGCTTGTACTTATCGTTAGTTGGAATTATCTGGATGGCTTCTTCGAAAGATATTGCAAATATATATGCGTAAATATATTATAAATATGCATATTTATCGCTCGACGATCATTTGCGATTCTCTGTCTATCTGGTATTTGATGGAGAACTTTACTTTGCCTCACATTATCTTACCTTACCTTATTTTACTTTACTTCTCTCTTATGTAATTGTTATACATTTCTCGCCTTATTTATTATTTCCTCCACTAGAGGAAAAGCGACTGCTTATAATGCTGTGCAAGCGAATTGTGTACAATCACCGGTACCATCTCATTATAGTTTTATGCTTTTTACCCTTGTTTCTCATTGTTGCTATTCCTAATATTACTAAATATTGTTCAAAATAAAACATGTTTTCTCTCAACAAGAACAATATCGATTTTTAGCGTAATTCTCTCTTTTCTCTTAGAATAGCGATTGAAAGTAAGGTCGAATCGAGAGAGAGAGAGAGAGAGAGAGAGAGAAGAGAAGTCGAGCATATGTAATGTAAGAAGCAAAAAATATCGCTTGAATCCTGTTAGCAGCATTTATGTTCGCTCTCGTCACATTTGTATGTATGATCAAAATCGGTTCAAGGCTTGGATTCATCATCGGCTTAGAGGCGACAACTCCTTTAATGACTGCAACTCTGTAGCGGCATTGATTAACGGGGAATGCACGAAGAAGGCGCGACCACACACAACACATCTTTACCAACACACGTTCGAGTTCTATCGATAATTGCACTGAAAATCACAAGAATTTCATTCATACTTTTATAATCAATGCTTCAATGCCAACATTTTTCGTCCCAATGAGACTTAGTACGAGATTTGCGCGTATAATCTAGACTCTAAAAAATCTTCCATTTCCGTAGACATTTCTATTGCACCGCTGAAGAATCCCGACAAATTCAATTTGCAGTACAAATTATGGCTAATTCTTATGGTCGGGATGGCTCCCGGACCGATGAGAAACGAGAAGAATAATCGTGACTCGAGCAAGGCTATCGCTACTCTCGGAAGGTTGTCTTCCATTTTTAGCAGGGAAAGAAAACAGAGTAGGAACGTATCCATCTTCCTCTCCTCTCACTTCCCTTTTCTTCTCGTTCAAAAGGAAATATAGCTCAACCAATTTATCCAAACGAAACGCTTCTTTCCTATCATCCGTTAGCCTATTGCATTACATATGCAATTTTACAAGTCCTCTTCCTCAGTTTTCTTAAACGAGAAAACTTTTGCAAGAAGATGGAACTCTCGAGGTCTATCAGCGGTTAAGATACCGCCGACCTGCTTTTTCGTCCGGGACAACCTTATTTCATAACGTTTGCTCCTCGACTAGTCTTGAAGGCAGTTACTACTTGATGTTGCTACTGTTGCTGCTGCTTTATCTGCTTCAATAACTCGAATCTTTGTCACACCATGACACAGCCAAATGAGCTGATCAAAAGATTTGCATCGATTCAGCGGCGAGCATTGCTGAAATTGAAATTCAGCAAAATTTGACAAAGTTCATGAAACAGTTTGGTCGCGAGGTCGCTTGCTTGCTTCTCGGCAAACATTCACAGAGGATTCGAGGAAGATGTTACCTTACAATATGCAATATAACGCACATGTCGGTGACAAGTGAAAATAGGTAGGTAGGTAGATATATATATAGATAGATAGATAGATAGATAGATAGATAGATAAATAGATGGATGGATGGATGTTCGATGAATTTTGATAAAGGTAAATGCGCGCTTGTTTGTCTTGCGTTCCACTAGACTGCGATCACGTGCTGGATTGTGCAACGAGTCTATGCACCCGCTATCTCTCTCGCTCTTACGAACTTGCGCTTTCTTGCATCGAGAGATACTCACACACCATACAGTGAGAATCTCGCTTTGTTCGTGTTTGTATTCCTGCTTCTATTCCTACTTACTCGCATACTCCCTCAAGTTTCTCTCCTCCATTGTTACGAGTTCCATATCGCGTTTTTCGTCAAAACACTCCATTGCTCGCGTTCATGTCTCATCTTCGTTGATCATCCACCTCCTCTCGTACAACCCCTTTGTTTTTTTCTTCTCTTTCCTTTCCATCCACCAATTTTTGCTGCCAAGTCTTGCCAGCTACCTCGACACGATCGAGTCTTCGAACGTTTTGGCGGGTAAGATCGTGTTACTCTCCACTTTACTTTCCCAATTTCGATTTCTGGTGGTTGGTTTTGCAGTTGTCGAATGGTTTTACTGGAAAACCGCGCATTATTGGAAAAACAAGCTGGATAGCAGTGGCCTTGTCACGGTATTTCATCGAGAAAAAAACGGGCGACGCGAGAAGTTCGGTAGCCTTGAGGGAGATCGCTTACCTGCTATTATCGTGATTTTCAGAATGAGTTTCTGCAATTCTATTGCAAAACTGTGATTACACCAATGGTTTGTAAAAAACAATTAAGCGAAGATAATATGAATTTACACTGCGATAGTGCATTCGTAAATTATATTATACCGTAGAGAGGAGGATAATGCTATTGATGACCTTTCGAACTTACATAAGTGAGAATCGCGAACTGTTCGATGCTTTTTTAATAACGAAAATTTCTTCCATGCTTCTTTTAAAAAATACCATCCATCGATATATCGCACCACTGGAGGATAACGTTCTTCGATTATCGACAGTTTCAATCAACTGACTCGCGTAGTCGTCGATGCGAGAGTTAACATGGCGGAGCTCTAGAGAATTGTTTATCTCTTTCCCTATAATTTTGGTATTTCGTTAAAATAATAATCAACCATGAATTGTTTTGCGAGACAAGCCTTGAAAATATTGAGAACCGATTCTCTCGCTTCCAGACACGTATATACTTTGCAGAGGCCATTCTCGTATAAAAGCGCAGTTTCCTTGGAAAAGATTTATCCAAATAGTTCTTTGAAAATTACTACATCTAGTTTTGTACGTAACAAATTCTCGTGTTTCATGACTATCGTTGAATATACGATTTTGTCGCACACGTCAAATTCTAAATTCTGCACCTTCTATATATATATATATATATATATATGATTTTTAAACATAGGTACAGAAGGATCCTAATGTTAAATTTACTGGCTATATTCCTATGGACCAATTGGATGTAACGTATAGTACCAGCAGTGGTCCAGGAGGTCAAAATGTTAATCGTGTTAACACGAAAGTGGATTTACGTTTTAACTTGAAAGAAGCAAGTTGGCTGTGCAACGAAGCCAAAGAAAAATTGTTAGAACAGGTTTGCGAATTTTTCACATTGACTCGAGCTTTGGCTTGTAACTAGATATAATCATAACTACTTTATAGGAAAAAAATAGAATAAACAAAGAAGGATATCTAATTATTAAATCAGATATTACAAGATCGCAACAATTGAACTTGGCAGATGCTCTTGAAAAATTAAGGGCAATGATCAGAAAATCTTTATCAACTCCGACAGAGTTTTCAGAAGAGACACTGGAAACAATTAGAAAAAATAAAATAAAGGCAGCAAGAAAAAGAATATTTGAGAAGAGATTGCATTCTCAAATTAAACAATTGAGAAATTCTAATATAAACAATCAATCCTAATATTTATAACAGAGTGTAATAATTATAAATATATTGTAAATAATCCAAGACTTCCTTGTAATTTATTCATTGTTTCTAGACAAAATGCAAGATTATAGTAGAGGGCTGCTGTAACTACTTGAAGACACACCGTTTTTAATTCTGACGTCCTTATTTCGCGCATTAATCGTTCTAAGACCAACTGTACCAAAGATGAAATACATCGATTTACATCGCACTAGTTAAATTATCATTTTCAGGGTTTCCTGTAATATTTGTTACAAATCGTCTTAGTACCAAGTGCCGACGCTATGTGACTATCTCGCCCGTCCGTCTAACGCGTAACAATAGGATTCTCACTATCACTAATCACTAGCGATAGCTTTATCTCGGCGGCATCAAATCAATTCATCGCAGTATACAGTAATTCGCAGACTTAATAGGATCCTACTGTCGTTTTTCTTGGTTTTGCTTTTGCGATGAGTCTCATAGCCGATGAAACACACCATAATAAATTCGAAAGAATTTTTACATCGGCCTAAGACTGTAACGCAGCATTAACAATTCCACGTTACAATTGTAACAAATGAATTGACCGAGAATGACGGCATGATCCTGTCCAGATTGCTAAAAATTCAGAGGAGAAAGTGTCTCTAAATAATTAGCAATCAATTAATAAGAAAAAAATAACCCTTCAGGAGAATTATACAATTATATATCAACTTTGTAAAAGAAACAATAAAAAGACCAAAGTTGAAATTTTATAATTTTTGATTCTGTTTTACTCCCACAAGCGGTTCTTTTCAACAGTTTTCGGCTCTATGTTCCGTTGCATTATAAGTAATCCGAATTACTTTTATAATTAATAAGATGAGATCCTTTATTTTAAATATTATTACGACATTATATACAAAAAGAAGATTAAATTAATTATATTAATACATTTTATTTATAACTTCTCTTAAATAATTAATTAAATCATAATTGATCTAAGAAAGATAGTCTAATAAAGGGAAGCAACCCCTGTGTTTCCGCGATACTCTCTATACTCGTGACATTTCTCCATCTGCCGTATACTAGGGATATTTGCCTCTATGTGCGAGTGAGAGGGAAGATTACGGAAGTCAGGCATAGACTATGAGTTTGTACGACATCATTGCCGGTCGATGTACACAGGGGTTCTGGAGGGGATTGTTCACATGTTGTATAGTATATCACAGATTATAGCAAACCTGTTTAGATTGTATCTAACCTCTGTTATTTAATTTGTACATTAAAATACGGTCAGATCCGTACAGAAGACTCAAAAATAAAATACGGTTTGAAAATATTTTAAAATAGGTTGTTTTAACTTTGTCTGAAATTAAGTTTCTATCGTTATTTGTAAGAAATGTAAGTATTTCTCACGTACAAACTATTTATATGGTAATGATGCAAACTTAAAAGATTGTGTAACATTGAAAAATTGTTGATACAATAAAAATGATTTTCCTCCTTTAAGAAACTCGGAACAAATATGTGTTAATTAAAAAGTGAAAATTAGATAAAATTCTTAATTCTTATACTTGATGTGTTTCACATTATTTTATATATTTACAGCAATGACAAATGGCATCCATTGAGTTGGAAGAAAAAATAAATAAAATCAAACAACAAAATGAAGAGATTAAAAGGCGACATCAAGTAATTATTAAATTTTACTTTGAATCATAAGGAAATGTAATGTATATTATCTGATAATGAACAATGGAATTTTAGGAAGTGGAAGAGGATAAAAAGAATGCAGCAAAATCAAATGCATTGGTAAAAATGGTACCTTCGGACGATTGGCCCAAAAGACCCGATCCTCCAGAATTTTCTAATACTGTAAAAATAAGCCATAAACCGAAGCCAGTGAATAAAAATCTTCCTCAACAGCCACAACAGTTACATCATAGTAGTAATAGTGAAGGAAAAAGAGTTCATAAGTTTGCTCAAGTATGAATTGTATTTGCAGTATTACATACACATATGTACAAGGATGTTCAAGCACTTAACAAAGTAATATTTTAATTTTATACAGGGTGAGGGACCACCACCGGATCCTAAATATAATTTTCTTGCTGATCATGAACGTGATCAATCAGGCAATGAAAATAAGAAAGCTAATATAACTAATAAAATGTACAACAAATCTTCACAGAACAATTTCAAGAGAAGAAGTTTTGGAAGAGATGAATTTAGAAAAGTATGTTTGACTAACATTTTCATCTTTCTAATACCTTTGTACTTCTTAATAATATATTTTTAATTATATTAAGGATGATAGAATGTATCGTGATCAGAATAAAAACAAAGATCAACCAGAATACGAGGCTTGGAGAGCTGAACGCAATCGTATTGATGAAGCACGTATAAGTAGACAAAAAACAGCTGAAGGTAATTGGAGAAGAGAATGGGATAACAACAAGGTAAGTGTTAACACCACTATGTTATATATCTGTATGTGTATGTTTGCGTGGATGTGTGGAAAATGGGATCTTAAGTTTATTCTTGTGAATTAATTTATTTTTATTATTTTTAAAAAACTGACTTTTTTTGTTGTTCACCTTATTATGTATAATTTTTGTGAAAACATGGAATAAGAAGTAGAAATATTTGAAAGTGATAATTGATAGAATAACTAAAAAGAACAAATATTAAACAGGCTTATGTAGTAAGTGATAAAAATAAGAAAAGTGGAAGATTCGTTGCACCTGTGAGAAATGATTATAAAAATGATACTAAGCATTATTCAAGCAGTAAGTTAAACATGTGTGTTTACACATATATTAAATCTAATATATACTTGGCATGTAAATTTAAGTGTTTTTATGTATGAATACCATACTTTAGGTAATGAACAGTCAAATAGTAATAGATCAGCTGTTAGTCATCGATTGAATAGAGGATACAATAAAAATACACAAGACAATAGTAATCACAGGTATAATACTCAACATGATCAACGTGGTCAAAGTTCCCAAACTTCCAGAACATCTTTATTGGCTAATTCTGGTGAAAAGATTGTAGCTATTACAGGGGACAACAGTAAAGTCACTGTTAGCTCAACAAATTTAATAAAGGGATCAGTAACTAGTGTAAAAGGTTTTGCTGTGAAATGTTTCTCTTGAAATACTGTACTTAACGTAAAAGTATAGAAATTACTAATTCGTGTTTTTATATTTTTTTTACAGTAAATTCACCAAACATTGCAGGAACTGGTAGAGTTGGACCTAGACAACGATCTCGTGTAACATACAGCAGCCAATCGGATGCTGTAGTGAAATCTTTTAGAATGCCCTTCGAAAGGTATAAGTCTTGCGATGATAAATATAAGGAGGCTTCATGTAATGCAACGCAAGAAACGCTTTCTTTCGATAAGAAAGAAATTCAGGAGGAGAAGGAAAACGAGCTTGAATCGTCGTATTCGTTAAAGAACGTAAATGAAATAAATAATTTAGATTCTAATCTCAAAGAAACTGAGCAAAACCAAAGTGAATCTTTACTAGTCGAAGATGATACGGCGAATGTAGATTCTTCGGGTAATAATGTCTGCAAAGATAATGATCAAACTGATTTAGGTAGTAATTGTGATGATAAGATATACGAAAATATTTTTGTTGAAATATCAAAGAGTGATGATGATTTGTGTCATGTCGTAGAGGCACCGCGCAACTTATTATTGAAATTGTTCGATTCTAACAATACGGGAGAAAATGACAAATTTTATTATGGGGGACCCAGCTCCGTAGAACCAAATAATGCATGTTATTCTGAGGAGCACGACAACTGCGATGGTAACTACAATGAAGGTAACAACATTGAAGGTAACGATAATACAGGTAAATACATTGAAGGAAAATCTGGAAATAATGAGGAATTCAATCACGATCTTAAATCAACACTCCCACATGTGAATCCAGCTTTTGTCATCTCGGAAGAAACATCTCAAATATTGGACAACTCGGGAATGAACAATGAAGGAAAATCTGAAAGCTTGGATAACGAGAAAATCAACAATGCTGTGATAGAACCTGAAGAGCACTCGTTAGATTATGAGAAAACTGACAATGTAGTCGAGACTGAAAATTTGGACCTTGAAAAAATCAATATCGTAGAAGAATCCAAGGATTTGCATCACGAGGAAACTGGTAATGTAGAAACCTCGGAACTGTCGCACTCTGAAGAAATCGAACCCGTTGTAGAGGAACCCAAGGCGATGGACCATGAGGAAACCGATAATTTAGAGAAGTTGCAGCAGCACGAGGAAATACACCATGAACCGAATCATGGTGAAACAAGTAACGAAAAAGAGATGGAAACGTCCAATCAGAACAAAATAGATAAGTGTGAAGAAATTTCATCGAAGGATGATGAAAATACTGAAGAAATTGTTGAAATTAAAGTAGAAGATGCAACAATGTCCAATGCACAAATCAAGGACTCGTGCAACATTCAAGAAGAATCAAATTCCAGCAAAACTGATAATGTTCACGTTATCGAAGCGGAAAATAAGTCATTGAGTGAATAATTATTATTAAAGAAATATTAGAAAAGTTATATACATATTGAACATTTTTATTGCTTGAATTATTATTCTTACTTAAAAGTGATATAATTTAAAGGAATTTAATAACTTTTCTGATATAAAACTTTTAATTAATTTTTGCATGTGCTTTATTTAATTAGAACAGTCAATTATTAGAGTATTTTATCTACTGTTTATTAAACTTATCTAATTATTAAAAACAAAATAATAATATACGGTATAAAGTTTTTATTGAGTATTCTATAAAAGAGAAACAAGCGTATAACTGAGTTATAACAAAACTTTAATTTATAAGCTTTAAACCATACAGAAAATTGCATACAAGGTGTATGAAAAAGTATTGGAGACTGAATATTTTAAATAAAAAGAAACAGAGTTGGTTTTTTAACACGCAAGAGGAGAGATTTCGTGTGTTAGGTAAGTAATAACGTCCCAAGTATTCGTATATTCGTATTTAATTTTTAAGTTAGAATTGAAATGTTTAGTCTTCTATTATATGTAATAATTATTTAGTCTCTATTTTCTTATCAAAGCTACTTTAATAGCATCAACATAAGAAATGATTAAACGAAAAATCATAAGTATAAGAATGATAAGAATGATTTTATATTATGACTGAATAAAATAAAAATAAGAAGTTGTTTTTCATACATGTCGGTATTATTGAAATTTAAATACTTTTTCTATACACCACGTATGCACAGTTTACTGCAATATTTGTTGTAACATAAATTAATATTATATATATATATATATATATATATATATATCATTCACACATACATATGTATATATCAGATTGTTAATATATGATTAACTATTATTACTATTATCATTGTCCTGGACTTCTTTCCCTTGTCCCTTAATAACGATATACTTGCTTACATCAAGACTGTGTTTCTTCATTAAATTAGATATCAGAGCACACAATTCTTCATTTTGTAAATTGTTCTATTGGATTATGAATAATGTAATATCACGATAATAAGTTATTTCAATGTTGATTTTGGAGCGAATCTTAATTTGATCGGGAATATCTTGCAATTTACCTTTATGGCTCGTAGATAGCATTGGTGAAATTTATCATAATTTTGCCAACATAGATTAATTAAGCTTAAAAAACCCCAGACATCAGCGTTGTTATTATCCATTTCATTTGCTTGTAGTAAACAGACTTCTGCATTTTCCCACTGTTGAAGCTACGCAATATTACACGAAGGAAAAAATGTATAACTATGATAATATATATAGAATAATGATTTTTTACAATCAAAATATTTTTAAACTACCTACATGATACAGACTTACTCCTAAACCAAGCCAAGATCGTGGCGTTGGTGAGAATTTGCAGGCATTCAAGAACATTTTCCGAGCACGTTCATAATTTCCAATGTTTTCGTAGTACAATCCCATTCTTATATTCAGAATAAAAATGAACAGGCAACAAACGAACGAACGAACGAATAAATGAATGACAAACGATAACGAGTGAAATTCTCATAATTTTTGTATACCTAATATGAAGAATATGAGCATCGTTTGGTCTACCAAAATACGAATTTGCAAATTCATAATAATAAATGGCTTCTCGAAAATTTCCTTGTTGATAATAGCAGTGACCCATTAAGCTAGCAATAGAGTAATCCTGGAATAAGAAACACAGTTTTGGATCTTACCGAAGGCAATCGTCACCCCGCGAACTTTCAACGTACCAGAGGCAAAGAAGAAGAAGAAGAAGAAGAAGAAGAAGAAGAAGAAGAAGAAGAAAGAAGCGTTCTTTTCGTTAGAATCGAAAGATTTTTGTATGAAATGTAAAATTTGAAGCGTAATGTAGTTTTGATCATAGTATATCAATGCAGTCGACTACATTCGCGAAATCCAAAATGATAAAAAATGAGCAAAATGATAACGTCGTTTAAATCGACGATTTAGACTCTCTAACCATTCCATAGAAACTTCGAGCCTCTTTCAAGTGAGTTATCGCTTCCTCATATTTCTGATTCAGATAATGTTGAACTGCCAAGTGATACAAAACTTGCAAAGAATATCCATCTCTGGCAATTTCTTCGGCGATAGCAACTTCGACCAGCTGAAATACAATGATTCGTTATTTTTTTCAGTTTATTTTTCACTCAATTTTCTCGCTCGTCACGAGACGCCATCGCTTACATCGAAGAGATGTAGCCTGAATAAGAAAATCAAGGCCGCCCCGTATATATCGTCTGGTGGAATATGGATAGTGCTCCAAGACATCGGTTCCCTCTGAAAGATTTTACTCTTTTCGCTCTTCCTTATGTATCTTTTCGCCTCTTTCGAACTCTCCAGAATTCCTGAAATTCAAAACAGCGCGAAGACATTTCTTACGGCTCTACCGCGTCCGGTACCAAACTAGCATTGCCGGATGTACGCGTACCTGGTCGGAATTGTATCTTCAAGTAAAACAGGTGCATAATTGCCCAACCTTCCGCAAATTCGGGATAAAGTTTGGTTAATTTGTTGAGAAAGCAATCGGCCTCGTCGTACTGCTCTTTTCTTATGAAAATTCCACCGCACATTATCAAGCTGCAAAATCGAGATGCGTGCGAGGAAGTTAAAGCCTATTTTCTTCTTCTCTGAATGTCTGCTCTTCCTCAACGTACGTTAGAAGATCAGTTTTATCCTGGTCCAGTGCTCTGGTGACGCATTCCATCGCCTCTGCTACTTTGTTCGTCTTTAAGAGAAAAATGGCGTACTCTATCCATCCACGAGGATTGGTTTTATCGACTTCTATGGCCTAACGAGGGAAAGAGAGAGAGAGAGAGTTGTTGCTCACGATTGAATTTGTCGCATTTCGCATACCTCCGCGTAATAATATTTCGCTTCGTCCACGTGTCCTAACTCAAAAGCTTCTTCCGCGTAATAGCAGAGATCGGTAAAAGCAACTTCGTTCCGCTCTTCCTCCACCCAACTCTCCGGAAGTTGATTCAAGGTCACGTGCATATGGTGCACCAGATGCGTGTACAGCAACGATATCAGTTTCTGCGACGAATTTTCAGAAGAAGAAGAAGAGAACCTCGCGTTCACGATTGGACCACGCGAGACAAAAAACGTATCGACGGGAGTAAAATTAAAAGAAACCTGAGAATCGTCGGTCAACACATTTTCCTCCACGTGAAACTTTTGGTCCAGGAACAAACTCACTTTTGACTTGAGAGACTCTCGAACGGACACCGCTGTCCCATGCTTGTTCATGTAAGTAAGAAACCTGTTCAACTCCTCCTGCACATTTGTTTCAGCAAATTAATTTGATTCGCCCCTTGATTCCACGGAATCAAGATTTAGCAATTTGGCAATTTACATTGTAAGACGGACTGTTGAAATCATCCTGATCGAGGAGAGTGTCCACTTGATACTTGTCCTGCTCGATCAGCCGAAAGTCCTTGAAGAGAATTTGAGTAGCGGGAGGTGGAACCGAGTCGAAGGTTCAAGCTTTCAAAAATGTTACACGCGACAAGTGCTACGGTCTGAATCAAAAGAATACCCGATAGCTCCTCGTGATTACATCCACCAGCTTTTTTATGCAATTCGAGAAGAGGTCCTCGGCGGTACGGCTGGTGTACGGATAAGGTTCCCTGGCCTCGGGTGAAGTTAGATTCTCGATCCTGAGGAGGGAGCCGAATGAGCAACGCGGAGTTGATAAGATGAACTCGCTCAAAGACGAGGGAAATTCTCGGGACAATCAACGCGCGCGCGAACTCACAGGTAAGAGTAATCGATTTCCGTCTTGGAACTTATGAGGGGGGTGAAAAATTCGATTTGTATCAAAATGTAGGCCGTTTGTTCGTTGTTCGTCTCGATGATTGCGCAGTTTCCCAGTGCGGAGTCTCTTTTCGTCGATTGCTGGCTCTGAACGGAGAGAAACGAGGATATTAAGCGGACTCTTAAGCGGGAAGGATTTTCGGCGGTCGGAGAACCTTCGACGCGCTTCCTCTCGGCTTATCTTCCGTCCTCTTCTCGCCGGTGGTCCACTGAAAAATGTTGCAGGCCAGTCCAGTTTTCTCGGACAAATCCCCGAGATCGAGAGGTCGCAGTTCAGCCAGGACTCGAGTTCTGTTTACTGAGGTAAAACGTACGTGGGTGAACACCCCGTGAAGAAGACGAGACGATGCGAGAGAGAGAGAGATAGAGAGAGAGAGAAAATCAGTGTACTCACTACCCGGAAATAGAAGTTGAGACAAATCCACGTGACATTGATAGAATTCTGTTCGACCATGGGATACACCCCCTCCTCCTCCTCCACTCTTGGATTTGGAATCCGAAGGTTCCGTAACGGCAACTTGGAATGGCCAGTACGCGTATCTGACGATAGAAAAAGCATAAGCCGAGGGAAAACCTCGATATTTCGATCATTCGGACGAACATACTTATTCATGTGGGTTTTCATGGTAGAAATTGCATTTTCCAGGAGCAAGGAGCGACTCGTGATATTCCACTCGACTCTCGCTCGGTCCTTCTCTATTTTCTACGCGTAGAAAATTTCTATTTCAATTCTGTGACATGGGGGGGGGGGGGTGATGATTCGGGATAAAAAAAATGAAAAAGACAACGAAAAGATTCGGTTTACGTCCAGTCGAATCGCCTCCTGGAAAGCATTGATAGTGTGCTCGTGGTTGTTCTCCACGACGTATCCTGATAATCCAGCTCGACCTTGAATTTTACCAACCAGGGAATTCCAGGCTCTGCGCTTGCGTTCGGGTTCGCCTTTCTGTTTGTACTTTCCGCCCTCGAATATCACTTGCTCCTGCGTCTATATGACGTTGATCGGACGTCGTTTCGTTTTAACATTTTCCGCTCTTACCGCGCGCGAAATAAAGAGAGAAAAAAAGAGAGAGAGTGCGGATTTTCACTTACTTCCTCGTCAACGTACGTAACGGTAGCTGCCCTGTACTCGTGGTCCTCGTTCCAAGAGGAAGGCGCGTTGTAGATGCTCTCCACGGTGATGGTCAAGAAATTAGTGGGCGTGGACCACGGGAAAAGCTCCTTTTCCACCAAGGCGACCTTGTAGGTCAACAACGGCAAGTTTTGCCAAGAGACCGCAGTGCTGTCAAATGAGAACCTGGGGTCTTCCAGCGGAATCTTTTCCCAAAACGATCTTTCCCCTGTCGTTGGAAATATCCTTCAAATATTCACCCCTATTCCCTCCCCCCTTCTATGACTGATTTCTGATTCAATTTTAGACACGTTTTCCTCTGGCACTTTTCCATTCAAAGCTTCATTCTCACAGGATGTTCGTCGATGAAGGTGTACCAATAGTTGGACGGAGACAGTTTAATAGTCGAAACGAGATAACATCACCGCTTCGTCTCGTTTCGACCATCGGACTGTCACCGTCCAGCTAATACCACACCTTTATCGTCAAATATCCTAAAAACGAAATTTCGACTCGTGGCACGCCAGGGAGAAAAATTCTCAGAATAGAATAGTCGAGGAAGTGCGATCTACACCCCTTGAATTTATATGGAACACACTGTTACACCCCTAACTAGAAACTTTACCGCTGAATATCGGCATCAGGTCTATGTTACAAAGTCCGATCTCCCGAACATTTTCCGTGTTCTGAATCATTCTCACTGGAACAATGACAACAGAAATTGGATGGAGCAGCGACGAGAAGAAGAGACGCCCCGCAACAACAAGTACCGATTATCGGCTGGGAGACGAGGCTGTAAATGTGTCTGCTGGTAATGTCCGTGCGGATGTCGACGAGCAAGTTGATGGCGTAAACCTGAGCGGATGTTTCCGTTCCGGTCGTATCGAAAGAGTCAACGATGACCAAGTTGCTCCTTCCCAAGGTCGT
Source organism: Sclerodermus sp. 'alternatusi' (assembly GCA_037305995.1). Lineage (NCBI taxonomy): Eukaryota > Metazoa > Arthropoda > Insecta > Hymenoptera > Bethylidae > Sclerodermus > Sclerodermus sp. 'alternatusi'. The sequence continues at coordinate 9,969,690 of CM074551.1, forward strand.
CCCCTCGTGCTCCACCTCGAACGACGCGTGTAGAGTGTCCTCCGAAATCTGCCAGACGATTCGCAAGTAGAGAAACGCGATTCTTTTACGCGCGCGGGTCATCTTCTTGCTCAGAATCGGAAAAAGACCCCGAAGAGCGAACTCACTATATTCTCAATACTCTCCAGAGAGACTTTGATGGTTCTCGCTGTATTCGATAACGTGGACAACAGAGGGAATCCATCGTCATCTTCATCGTCCTCTTCGTCATCGACGACGTCGTCGTCGACGTCATCATCGTCGTATTCATCCTCCTCCATCGCTTTTCTCCGAACCTTTGGCTTTTCATTTATTTCGTTCTTCATGTTTCTCCTCTGTTGCCTGTTTATTGCTCAAATTTTTTGGCGACTAGGAAAACAGTGGCAATGCCCCCGTTGTCAAGGAATCGGAAAATTAACGACACGATTAAAATCGATCTTTTAATTTATCGAGATATTGCTAATTTTTAGGTATGCATACACGTGTATATATGCATGCGCGTACCATGTATGTATACACATATCCACGTGTACATGAAACTAAGTGGATATTCCAATAGAGTTTGCTCGCATAACAAATTACTAGAAGTTGAAATTTTTATTTTCTACATTCGGAGAAATATCAACGATCGATATCACTTGTGTGTATGTGTGTGTGTGTGTGTGTATTCGTGTATTCAGTGTACCCCATAAGAAGGAGCTAAGTATCCTTAAAATATTGGTTTTCTATAGTCTAACGTTTTTTGAGCGCATCGACGTATTTTTTTGTTCGTTCGAAGAGGAATCAATCGTATATAAAACAGAGATAGAGAGAGAGAGAGAGAGAGAAAGAGAGAGAGAGAAAGAGAGAAACTTTGGATCGCAAATACTTTTCAGGTTTAAGGTTTAAAGATCATACGCAAGGGGTAGAGAATTGTAAATATGCATGTAGGAGCCTGGATCACGGGATCATTAATGGGACGATGCATTTCTGAGGTGGTAAACTTCATTTAGAGGCTAACCATGGCGTTTCCTCGTGGAAACTTGCCAATGACGAGGGTAATGGGATTTCCCTGATTTGGACCCTGAAGAGGTTTGGACAAGAGAGGCAAGGAACTGGCCGTTGGTAGTCGCTACAGCGTCCTCAGAGTCTTCTCGATGTGCCTTAGGATGCTCTCAGGAACGGCCTCTGTCAAAACTCGACGAAAACCCTCGCCGTAGTTCAACCGGCGAAATATTTTCTTCGCGTGGTTCCTGCGGAGGAAATGGCATGAGAAGAACAATTTAGCGCTTTCCAATTATTGCGTCTCGCCGCGATTCCTTTGCCAGGTCGTGCGTTACCTCGCATCCAGGTTGCCGTCCATCAGCAACCTGGCACTGCTGCTCAGCAGTTTGTCCCTGACGTCTCGTGGTAGGCTCATCACATGCTCCGTTCCTAGCCTCTCGACGATGTTGCAGAGCAACCGCGCGGTGGCTGCTCGCACGATCGCGTTTTGGTGACTGCAAGGCCAAGGTCAAAATTAATGCGGATCGTTGATGGTCCAGGGTGTCAACGCTTACCTGGCACCTCGCAATACGATGACCGAAACCGTCCTGTGCGCCGGCAGGTACTGAACCATCCGATCCAGAGCCGCGTTACAGTCGCCCCTGAGGAACTTGTTGGTGTCCGCCGTGCGGTGCAGCAGTGGCCCAGCAATGTCGTCCAGCTCCTGTGAATTCGATCTCGGATTAGCTCGTTCGAGGGTCCGCTCGAAACTTAGCGAGTGCACGGGAGGGGAAAACGGAAGTTTACCTGATCGAAGACCGCCCGAAGGTGGGTGCTTTTCTCGAAGAGGTCACCGGCGGTGAGGCAAGCGGCCCGGGCGACCTGTGACCTGAGGCTCCTGATTTGCCGACCTAGCAGTCTTCCGATCGTTCCGGCCGCCGTCGATGCGCCGAGGTACTCCGGGTGTTGCTTGGCGATTTGGGAGAGGGCCTTCAGGCCCTTCATGGTCACCTCCCTGTGTGCGGTTGGTGTCTGTCGTTAGTGAAGCTCGACAGAACGCGATAAAAGGAAATAGAGGCAGGGTCCTTACCACTCCTTGCTGTCGAGTTGCGCAAAGCACTGCTGAACCACCGGCTTGACCTTGTCCTGGGGTTTCTCAATGGTTGTCCCCCTGCGCGTTGGCACCCTCGTTCTCCTCGGTAGAAGGGACGACGAACTTTCGAGACTCGGTCCACGGGTCTGTGGGAAGCGAGAGCGGATGAATCGCTGGATTCGAACATCATCGACCAAACGCCATTGGGTGGCGATACTGTACCTCGATGACGACGATCGCAGGTTCCGAGTCGACCCGTTCCCCGTTGTCCTTGGAGGAAGAAGCGAGTGGCTCCAGTGCGACGATGGCTGCTGCTGGATGAGAGACACTGCTAAACCTGCGATTGACATCTCGAACGCTCACTCTGGACAGGTCGCGTTCCGGGTCGTCGACGTAGTAACCGTCGGCTGCCTCGCCACTGAGGCGAGGACGGGAAGCGACCTCAACCGCGCGTAAAACGCCGTTGAACTCCTCGAGGGACCCGTTAAAGGGTCCTTCAGTTTTCAGCCTTTTAAGTTCCTGGCTTTTCCTGGACAACGGCACTCCCGTACTTGACGATCTATCGACTTCTTCATCTTCCTCTTCTTTTTCACCTTCTCCATTTTCCTCTTCTCTCTCGACTTCTTCCTCCTCTTCCTCCTCCTCCTCCTCCTCCACTTCCTCCTCTTCTTCTTCTTCTTCTTCCTCTTCTTCTTTTACCGCTACTGCTGCTGTCTCTTCATCATCGTTATTGTTATTGATAAGATCGTGATTATTATTGCTACTATTGCCGTTGCGGTTATCGTTGATATTGTCGTCCCGCGTCCCCTGGCTTCCACTGGTAGCAACCCCGTTGCTTCTTCTGACGGGACTGTACTTGATACTCTTGATTACGTGAGTCTCCTCGTAGATTTCCTCCTCTTCCTCGTCTACTTCCTCCTCCTCCTCCTCCTCCTCCTCCTCGTTTTCCTCCTTTTCGTTATTCCTCGCGTCTCTCCTCTCTCGACTGCTCTCCCGTCGCTTCTCGGATTTGCCGGTCCGCGGCTCGAACTGAAACAGTTTCCGGTTAGCTCGAAGATATCGAGGAGTCGCCGTCGTCATCGTCGACTTACCGAATAGTAGCAATCCGGAGCTTCCCCAGTTGGAATCACGTCAAAGGACTTGGCGCGGACTGTGCGTTCCTCCTCAAGGTCGACTCTTCCGGTTCTAGTCGTCTGCAGGGTGTTCTTGATGGACATCGGCGAGAACGTGGAAGTGGTGGACGACGAGGACGTAGAAGTCGTCGAGCTGTTGGGTCTCCTCAAGGTTGTCGACGTCGTCGTTGTCGTCGTCGTCATCGTCACCGCCGTCGTCGCTTGACCTGAAACCACCCCTGGGTAAAATCGAGCATGACCGGTAACGTCAACGATCGCGATGGTTGACGTTGATGTTGGGGAGATGAGAGCGGAAGAACCGGAAGACACGGCGACCTTAGGTTTGGTGCTTAGACTCGCTGGTCGGAAGCAGCGGGGGTGGTAGCGGACAATATCGATTTTCATGGGCACGTAAACCGTGCAACGAACCAGGTAACGGCCGTTTCGTTCCACCCCGGTCCCGTCCCGCCCCGCCCCGCTCCCGCTGCTTCGCACGCACGCGTTGTCGCCAAGGGGCAAGGGGTTAAGAACCCCGCGCTCCACTTTCGATCGTCCGAGATCTCCCGCCTTCGTCGTTCGCTTCGAATTTGCCGCGCGCCTCTACACTTTCCTCCCCTCCGCCCCCGGGAACCTGAAGAACCTCACCGGAGCGGTCGGGGGTCGACGCCTGGAAGAGTTGGGGTGCGATGGAGAAGCGCCGGTTCCTCTCGTTCTCCCTTTTCTCCTCCTCGCTCGTAGGCGCCTTCCCATCCGATCTGAAAGCAAACTCTGTTTTACCGCCCCTTTCTCTTCTCCGCGCCAAAATTACGAACGACCTTCGCGGCCCCGCCAAGGTCGGAGACAACGGCAAAGCCAGCGATCGAGTCGAGCGACGACTTCGCTGAAGTTTAGAATCGAAGCGCGCGAAGTTATCGATCGGCCAGTGGAAAACCGCGTGGGGACCAGGATAGGAACGGACAGGGAGAGGGCGGGGGGCGGGGGGGAGACCAATAGAAAATTTCGATTATAGACCGGGACCGATCGAAACCTTAAGAGTGTGCGCGTGCAAGAGCAAGTGACTTCCAACCGCGTAAGTATAGAGACATTGCGCGATGCGATACCAACGCGAGTAGAACCGGATGATCTCACCAATTCCTGATGGGGAGTTGGGGGGAGGAGGGGGGAGGGGCGATCTATAGAGTTTAGAGTTTGTTAGCTAATTTATTTATCCGGCGTCAAGGACTCTGACTCTACACGACGCATCGGCGCTCTTGCCTGCTACTTTCAGTGCTTCAAGGTCAAACGACGTTACAGGCCTCGGTCGTCGCGCATCAGGCCGGTGCTCGCGGTTCTCCAAAGTTAACGCGGGATGGGAAAGAGCGGAAGGGTGGCAAGGGGAGGAGAGCAAAGCAAAGCGAAGCAAGAGAATAACAGGAATTAGTTTGGCCGCTGGAATTTAAGGACGGTGCAATCGATAATTCCGGCACGCAGGCAACGTTCGTTCCTTCCGTGAGCTCGTCCGCTTCTACGAGGGGGTTGAAGAGCTTCCCCTCCCCATCCCGAGAGGCGCAACCGGAAACGAGAGTGGGACCACACGTACATTCCGTTGGTTTGTTCAGCCTTGTCGAGAGATACGATGGGGGTGGCGTTCGCTGATTTTGCAGCATCGTCGGGAAGGTCCTGACCCGACGATGGGTCCACGTCGATCGATCTTCGCCATCGGAAGAAGCAGGGGCAACATCCAAGGACGGTTCCCTCTAATTTCCGCTCGACCCTGCTGGACCGATCCGGATCCCTCTGGACTTCCGGCTCGACGAATTCCCGGGACTCCGTCATTCTTCTCTCGTCTGTTTTTTCCTTCTCTTTCTCCTCTTTCTCCTCTTTGTCCGCGTCGTCCTCGTCGTCCTCGTCTTCGTCGTCGCCTTTGTCACCGTCGTTATCCTCGTTTCTTCCGTTCCCCCTCTCCTCGTCCCTCTCATTTTCTTTCTTCGCCGAGAAACAAAACTTGAGGATCATCCCGCGAGATCCGGTCTCTCCTCTCCTCTCCTCTCCTAATCTCTCATCTCACCCCCACTCCGGTTCTCCAGCGGTCATTCCGGACTTCCGGCGGAAGTCGCCCTCGGTCCCGGGGTGGTCCTCAACGGTTCCAGCCTCGACGCATTCTTAGACGCGCGATTTCGGCGGGGCGACTCGCGGGGTTGGTCCTACGGGGGTGAATCGGCAGGACTCCTCGAGTGGGCAGAAGTCGAGAAAGCGGCACATCGAGTTGCTGAAGCGAGCACACACGCACGACTGAAGAACCGAGCAATCGGGGGACTTGAGAACGCGTACGTGTGTCGGTGTGGATGTGGATGTGGACGTGGGGGTGGGTGTGGTGCGAGCGTGTTCGATGCCCGAGAATGTCCCGACGCTGACCGCTCCTCACCCCATTTTCCACCTACCCTCGCGCCCGCTCCCCTTCAGCACCCCGCTCGCCCCGCGACCAACCCTAACACCCTTCTCGCACCCCCTGTTTTCCTCCCTGACTCTCGGACGCTCTTTCACCCATGGAATTACCTTCCAGCGGGGGAACGGGACACATACTTCGACGATCGTGGTGAGGAGAATGAAGGGGGGTGAACGGCCAACTACCAAGAACGAGAACGATAAGTCGAACCGGTAAAAATCGACGGTAACCGGGAACCGAACGATCCCGCATGACTAGTGACGAAGGGAGCAAAGTTCCAGTGTGTGCGAACGCGTGTGTGTGTGTGTGTGTGTGTGTGTGTCGTCCTGCATGCACCACCACTCCCAACGCCATGAGGGAACGTCGGTATCGCAATTTTAAATCGCAACGAGGCGTTGTCGCGAATGGAATCGGCTGGTGGTAGCGGACGGTCTTCGTCGTTCCTTCACCAGATTCCGTTTTGCGGTTTTGCTCCCCTTGCTCTTAGCGAATGCGACGTCGGCAGCGATCGTCGATCGAGTTGCTCCGTTCTCCGAGCAGCAACGCGGAGGAATCGCGCGAAGATATCGGTGGGGCTCGAGGGCTCTCGCGTTAAGGCGATCCTAACGCGCTACGGGTCTGCGAGATAGAAGGTCGCGAGATAAAAGGCTAAAGCTCTCCGATGTCGTGCCATGATGAGGGAACCTAACGGTTTCAGCGGTGCAATCATCGCAGTTCGATGCCTCCCGTGGACGAGACACGAGACCTTCACCGAGAGATCGTCGTGCTCGTCCTGGAAGAACGACCTCTCGTGCTGTTCCCAGACGCGAAAGCAACCTCTCCGTCGAGTTGCTCCGTTTCTTTGCGATAATGCAATGCAATTTGCTCGGGACGAATGAAATCGTGCGAGTACCGGTGGATTCTCTCGCATTAAGGCGATCTCAACGCTACGGGCCGCGCGATAACGGGGTCGAGTTCCTCGACGTTGACGATGTTGCCATGCGGGAGAACCCAACGGTTCTCCGTGCAAGGACGGTGTACTTACACGGTGCAAAACGAGCCCTCCACCGAGTTGGACTTGTCGGAGTACAATTGCGACATGGAGAGCGAACGCAATCTGGTGCGGATCACCGAGTCGATTTCCCAGCAGAGGGAGGACCCGTCGCTGAGGATCAGGTCCGAAAGGTCCGATGGGTCCGACCTGTGCGACGGTTCCGACGAATCCTCCTCCTCGCTCCTCGACTTCCGGTTGCTCTGCAACTGAAATTGATAGAGTACTTTACTCGCCTGTACCAGCAGCGAATAGCGCGACGAAAGCTTTCACCAAAGCTTCCCGAAATCGCTAACCGACTGAAAGGACTTCCGGTAAAAACGGTCCAGCGGTCCGGGGGCGGTTTTCGAGGGTCTCGTCGCGGCTCCTTTCTCTAGGTAAATTGGTTCCGCTTTCAGGAGCGAGTTGCTGGACATCGGGTAATTATAAGCGGAATAGCTCGAACTCCTATTCGCTGTCGGTAAAGCAGGGATCTCGCTAGCAATATGTTGTTTCTTCGGTTCATCCACTCCTTCGCCGGAAAATCTGAAACATCGTCGTCGCGCGTGATTCATCCTCTTTCTTTTCCTTCAACTATTTCTTCCCCTCAGCCTCATCCTCCTCCTTTCCCACGAATTCTTACTCGGTACTTGCGTCTAGGAACTTTCCGGTTTTCCCGTTGGCAACATCTTCGCGGCAAAATTCGTCAACGCCGCTGGGAATTCCCCGGTCCCGGCCATGAGCCACGGGGATTTTCGACTCGCCTCTAATTTTACCTTGCAACGACGACACACTTGACCTTGAATTCTGTAATAAAAGAGTGATAAAAGCGAGCGTTTCATCCTGTTCTCCGTAAATCGAGACAGTTTTAAACTCATTCTTTTCGCACAATGCGCTGTAATATTAAGAAAACCTGGCTTTCTTGTGTGAGTTTGCGTGGATGTGAATGGATGTGTGTGTGTGTGTTTGTGTGTGTGGGTGGGTGGATGGTGAGGTGTTTACCGCGTCAGGTAAATAAATCGCTTAATAAATCGAACCATTTCCTCGGAGCAATTCGAAAACCCAGGGAAACACGGGCGTCCATTTTCCAATGCATAAGCAGCCGTGCATTTGTCCTGAGCATCATTGTGTCTCTCTTGATAATTTATCATCGATTCATTCACAGAGGGTAGCGGCGGTTCGCTCTTCAATTTCCGGTAGTTCGCGTTCGCTGAATAATATCTTTGCAATTTACCTCTTATTCTCAAACCGATGTCGAGGGTCTCGTCTGCGTGGGAAAGCTTGCATGAACTTTTTCATTCTACCTCCTGTCCCTCTCTCTCTCTCTCTCTCTCTACATCCTCCCTCCCTTTCGCGTCATTTTTAATAAAACGATCAAATTTTACCGTTCGGATCTTCCACGATGATCGAGCGGGATCTCACGGGTGAAACAGCTTTATCGATCTTGCTCTAAAAATAATTTGACGTCGATGACGGACGACCGTCATTCGGTTTTCGATAGGACAGAGAGACCTCGAGAAAGGAGAAAAAGCTAACCTTGGATTTTTCCGAAAGATCTCGAGGGAACGCCATGGCCGATGACTCTTGTCGAGGACCAGTCGTCGTCATCGTCGTCGTCGTCGTTGATGCAATCGTCGTCGCTCACCGGTTGAGTTCAGGGTCGTGGAGACGATCGGGCATGTTATCAGAGGGACAGGTCAATTTTTTGGATTTCGTGCTTGCTCATAATTTCTCGTGGGAGGTGGCGGGGTGGAACAGTCAGCGAGAAAATGTCATTTTTCACGAGCTCTCGGAGATCTTGAAATTGGGGGGGACGAATGATCAGAGAGCGAATCCAAGTGAACCAGGAGATTCATTCGTCAACATTGCGAATTTACGCAAATGTGACTGATTTTTCTGCGCGTATGTGCGCGCGCGCGCAAACACACACACACACACACACACACACACACGATTCACCATACTCTTTTGTTTCCGTTTTTCTCAATAGTGGTAGTAGCAATGATACTGGTAATAGTAGTAGCGGTAGTGGTAGTGTGGTAATAATAATAATAGTACTACCAGTAGTACAAGGAACCCTTACATATTTGCGATTCGGAATAATTTGCCAGGCTACCGGATGTTCCCTCTTCGGTTGCAGCTCAACACCCACGGCAAGAAAATCCTGTCTTTTGGTCCAAGGATTCTTCTTGTCCCTACGGAAGATGTGGATAGAAACGCGTAGAAACGAGGAATGAATAAAAAGACGCTAAAAAGCGTTCTGAAACAGCTCGCCTACCTAGAGCGTTTTCTGTTCTCCAGCTTGGCTGTGGTCCCAATGATTTGGCCGCGAGTCCGCGCGGTTCCAGGAGAGACCGAGCCACTTCCGGCTACGATCCAATCGACGTCCGGTCCTGCGGGAATGTAGGTTGATCAGAACGCGCGAGTCTCCCTCCATTTTGTTTTTTGTTTTTTTTTCTTTTCGTGTTTTATACTCACCGGTAACAATCTGAACGGTGGGTGAGATTTGGAGTCCGTAAACCACCAGACCGTCAGCGGACACCAATGGCAGCGACTTCCGGGAGAGTCGCGCGCGAATCGCGGAAACGATCGCCTGCGAGTCGTGTCGACCCCTAGAGGCTTCCTGGCCAGCCCTCACGACGTCCTCGGCCTCGTAGATTTGAGCCAACACGGCGAGGGTGTCCAAGGCTGCCTGACGGACGCGGCGTCGTCGGTCCGACACCATACCCGCGACTTTCGTCGCCACGCTCTCCACCCTGAACTCCGTGCTCGGGAATGTCACCAGTGAAAATATCAGAAGCTGCAACGCGTTTTCTCTGGTCTGTGCAAACATAAAGAGAGAGAGAGAGAGAGAGAGAGAGACTTCGATCTCGATCGAGAAAAATACTCGCGATTTCAATTCGAGCTTTTGCTTCAGTGACCTTGGCACTTCGAGCAGCTAAACATTGAGGTTGGAGGAGTTGCTCGAGGAGAAGAGCCGGTCGTAGCCTCAGCATCGCAATCCTGGCCAATTGCGCCGCGTTCGGTCCTCCCTGTCTTGCCAGGCCCCAGGCGAGCTGGGGCAACCTCCTCTCCAAGGCTTCCAAGGTCACGCCGGCTACGGCCACCTGTACGGACAGAACATCCCTCTTCAGTTATTTCGCGTGGTTTTTTCGTTGATGGTTTTTTTGTTGCTTTCTTCGACAGGGATTTGTGGAGGGAAACGAAACGGAGGGAGAGAGAAAAGAAAGAGAAAACCTTGGCGACGCTTAGACCCGCTGCGGCGACCCGACAACTCCTCTCTCCCCCGAGGACGGTGTGCAGAAGAGATCCTAATCTAGGTTCGATCGCCCTCAGCCCGGACGACGTCCTCAGAGCCGACGCTACTCTCTCCAACCCCCTGACACGTGCTCGCCAGTCCTCCTGACAAAATCGAAAAATTTCAATTTCACCTTACAAAGTCTAGAGGGTCGTCGAAAAAATCAGAAATTATAACGCGTCTGGTGGTCAGCCACGTTTCGTTTCCACCCCCGGTGTCTTTTCCCAGTCCAGTGCTGAAAATCAATTCGCTCAAAGCCTCTACACACTTGTTTCCCCTCGCTCTGGCCCTTTACTCTCGACACTTCCTACCCTCTCCACTCCCCATTCTCCATTTCCCCTTTGAGCTTTCAACCCCGTTCTCACGAATAATTTAATCGGCATTTCCATGTTGCGAGATCGAACGTTTTTAATGAAAATCTCTGGAAGAATCATCATCATCGTCATCGTCATCGCTATCGTATTTGTGCCACCTTTGCATCATTATACTCCTTCCACTCTCCTTTCTCTCCCTCTTATCGTACACGTGAATAGGAAAAAGAATTCTAGCCGGTTATAGAGAGTCGGTGTAGCCTCTCGCCATATTGGAAGGAATATTTTAAGAAGCCGGCACGCAATATCTGTGTACAACATTATTTCTTCGCGACCGTAGCTGTGTTCCTTACGGCTTCCATTCACGATAAGCTTACCGCATAATGACGCGATGGGAATATCTCGCCATTTCATACAAATGGGGATTATGCATGAGATACTTTCACGAGGGTACGAAATCCACTCGAATATCACAATGATCTCCATGATTTTTTCCATTAGGCAATAATTAACTTACGAAATATAGCGATACTCGCGTTACACAATGTCAATAATCACCGGCAATGAATGGTGAATGGTAAAAAGTTTAAACAGCTGATTTAAAGGCCTGACGCGAAGTTTCTTCTGTCTCTCCCCGACCCTGTCTCTCTCTCTCTCTCTCTCTTTCAAGGTAAAACAACTCCCACTCCGAATCATGAGGACTCAGTGTCGTATCATCACATATTCATGTGTGTGTGTATAGTTGGGATATTTCAGTACTTTAGTTTTATCGATGTTTTAACACCAAGATAATGCTCGCTGATAATAAATTATATAGACCGTTCATACAAGCCATCGTGCCAATCTCACGGAAACGCTATACTTGGAAAATTTCAGGAAATCATTTCCGATATCGGGTGAATTTCCTGCTCTCTCTCTCTCTCTCTCTCTCCCTCCTTCTCTTTTTCCCCTCCATACGCATCAATCGCAACTATTATTCGTAAATGGGTGAAACGTTACGGCGAGTAAAAACGAAGGAGAGAAAAAAAGTGTAAGAAGGAACTTGCGATGGCAACGACGGTGGAGGATGGAGGGGTGGAGGTTCGTTTCGGTGTTTATCCGTCACTGAAAGTTAGGTCCCTCCAAAGCGATCTCAACCGGTCCCGTTAGTGCTGGAAAAACTTTGGCCGTACAAATTCTTTTTCCTCCTACGCCCTGCAATGCGCTCTCTTTCCCTCCACCTGATAAAACACGGCAACAACTCGGTAATTATAGCGTGCTTCGAATATCGACAAGGACAAAATTAGTTTCTCCCACGCAGTGTGAGAAAGTAGTTTCGCTTTCACGATGCTACGATCGCAAAAGCGTCTCTTAACCAGACTCGCGCTCGCCGTTGCGTCACTTTTGTTTCTTTTCGCGGTCGTTCGAGTCTTTCGCGGTACCAACGAAGCGAATGCCGAAGAGTCGGAAAATCCTGGAAAATTCATGGTAAGATTCGATCGATCTTTCCAGAACGAGAAAGAGAGAGAGAGAGAGAGAGAGAGAGAGAATCACCAAGGTCAGGCAGAGATGGAGAAAAATGAGAATTTTCGCAGATCGAGGCTGAGGCGGAAAATTCGGCGAGATTAGCGAGGATCGAGAGGATTTGCAGACGATACAACCTGGGAATCTACGAGGATCCAGAAAAATCGGTTCGGTACAAGGTCCCACCTGCGCCACAATACTCGGTGTTTTACTTCGACAGGTTCGTGCGATCCGATCGATCGGAAAACTCCTATCTTAAATCTATTAGTTGCGAGAGGGGTTGAAGGGGGGGAGTCGAGATAAGATGAAACCGATCGATCGATCGAGAGATATCGTGGAATCTTTAATTTGTAGAGTCCACAACGTGGCTTACTGTCCGATTTATAAGGCTGGTAGCACCACGTGGTTGTACAATCTATGCTTATTGAATAACGTGCCGGAGGAGGAAATAAATAATGGAAAAGAGCAAATATCGTCTATTTCTCGGCGGGTTATGCCTGAACTTGAATATCCCGAGGCCGATGAGGTATGTAATTACATCAATGTTAAAGTTCTCCGCCATTTTCTACGTACGTACGCCAGAGCAAGAGGCTCTAGCGATATGTCAAACTCCGAGGATGAGGATGACGGGGGTGATATCGAGGGCAAGGGGAGTGTCGCGATCGTGGAGAGTGAAAAACTAAGGAGAGGAGAGGAGTCTAAGGAAATTCATTCGATTTTGAAACTTTAAAATATACCGCGGACGACGTCCGTCAAATTCAAATTTGTTACGGAAAACCTTGAAGGCCGAGAGGCCCGACGTTTCCAGCCAAGGGGTCGGTGACCCGATACCGACGCATCCTCGTGCACGAGATACGACGATGTTGGAGGACGGCAGGAATATTTGAAATTTCCGCAGGTTTTGAGAAAAAGCGGGAAACTCGTGGTGGTTCGACATCCCTTCGAGAGACTCCTGAGTGCCTATCGCGATAAACTGGAGAACTCGACGATTCGTCAGGAACACGGGACGTGGCATTTTTACAAAAAATATGGGGCGGAAATCGTCCGGAAGTACAGAGGTTAGAAATCAGAATAATTTTACGAAGGCAAAGAAAGAGAGATTCGGAGAACGAGAGAGAGAAAAATGTCTCATACGAGCCAACTTTATCTCTGTGATTTTAGAGCGCAATCACCAGGCCAGGAAGACCGGGGAGACCGAGAACACGAGGGTTGAACCCACGTGGGGTGAATTTGTCGATTATCTGATCCACACGGACCTTGAGAATCACGCGGATGATCATTGGATCCCGTACTATCTGTACTGCACACCCTGTTCCGTGAAATACGACATCGTAGCCAAGGTAATGAGACAAAATTATGTAAAGTCGGGGAGGGGGGATGAAGACAAAGGGTGAAGGAGAAGGACAAAAAATCAGACCTTCCGGGTATTTCATTCAGGTGGAGACCCTTCAGCGAGATCAGATCTTTGCCATCGAAAAGTTTCGACTGCAGGGGAAACTGAAGCCAAAATGGCGGCACAGCAACGCACTTTCAGATGGCGCCGCCGCGACTTATTTCAGCCAATTGAGCTTCGGTACGCTGAAGAAATTGTACGAAAAGTTCAGGCTGGATTTTGAACTCTTCGGGTATTCCCCGGACTCGTACTATAGGTACGCCCTTACCGGGGAGTCTGCGAGAAACTCGTGAGGATTTCAAGGTCGACCGAGGAAACCCTTTTATTCCATTGCTGAAATTAAGAAAGGATTTTCGCCTGGTGGTTCTTGAACGCTTGGCCGACCAGGCGTTGTAAAATCGATCGACCTACTTTACCGCTATCGTATATCATCGAGAAACTCTCTGTATACTCGAATTAAACAAAGTTCGAGCAAACCTGATCATCCAGACCACGATTTACTTGAATTACTTGTAATGCTTCTTCCCGTTTCCCATGATTTCTTCATTCTTTTTCTCTCTCTCTCTCTCTCTCTCTCTCTCTCTCTATCTCTATTTAATATTATATACGCACACGCACATACACCGAATCAAGCTGGGAGAAATTGCTCACCTTATTGTGCAAGTCGTTCAACACTTCTTGATCCACCAGCCCCAGATCCTCCCAGCTGGCTTCTTGGCACTGATCATCGACGTCACTGCTGCTACCAGGACCACTCTCAGAAGTTTCGTAATTTTCCTGCAAAACTTTCTTCGTCGAGTGAGAAAGATTGTTCCCCGGACCATTACTCGTCGACTTCATCTTCATCGTCGTCATCGTCATCGTCGTCGTAGTCGTCGTTGTCATCGTCATCATCGTCGTCAATGGCAACTTTTCCTTTTTGGGACTAGAACCCGAGCAAAGTTGACTAGCGCCTTTGGCGGATTGTTTTGGCTGAGATGACCAGCGGCGACCTTCTCCTGGGGTTCCCCAGGTCGAGTCATTGCCGACTGTCGTATCTTCGTCCAGGAGCAACAACCTACCGAAGACGTTGTCGGTATAGTCGTTGGAACTGGAACTTTCATTGGTATCGAGATTGGTCACTTTTTTTCTCTCTCTTTCTCTCTCCCTCTCTCTCTTTCTCTCTCGCCTCTTCCTCCCGACAATTCCTGAGTCCACTGGTTGACCAAACTTCCCAGACTCCCTCCCCCGCAAGGTGTCGTCGTTTACGTTGACGTTGACGTTGGCGTTGACGTCGGCGTTGACGTTGACATTCGTACCGACGTTCCTGTCGCCGACGATTTTCTCACGGAGAACCGCCGGTGGACTGCTGGACGCGGATCTTGAAACGGCCTTGAACCCTCCGTTGTTCCTCCTGGCTCCTCCGCGCGGGAAGTCGTCGCCAACCGGATGCGACGATGGTCTGCGCTTCCTCCTGGGCATTTTGGTAGCTGGGGAAACGGGCAGTGGAATCTTCGAGCTTTCCTGGATCAGAGACACCAGCACCGGACCCCCGTCCTCCACCGTCAGGTCCATCGTCTCGACGTCCTCGCTGTCCGGGGTCCTCAGTTTCACTACCTCCCCGCCGAAGTGCACGCGTTTCGGTGTCCGTCGGCGTTTCACCTCCTCGTTCTGTCGGGGACAAACAAAGACAGACCGGTAGACGACGGTGCACTGCTCAGGAGTATAGATCTAGCCGTTATTTACGCTCAAACAACGATCCCCCTCGTGTCATTACGATCTACGTGTATAGGTAATACGTGCGTGCCTCTATCGTCAACTATAGTCCACCGACTACTACCCCCCGCCGCGTACGCGCGTACCGAGAACAAAATCGACGAACCCATTCCCGCACTCTAGAATCGCGAAAATCGCCAAAATCAAGGTCATTCTCTGGAAAAACCATCGTCGCGACGATGGTGGTTTCCCCAAGCGTTTAAGGTCACGCTTGGGTCTCATTAAAAAAACCAGCCCCTGGAGGTGCCCTAGGTGTCCTAGGTGTATACCTCCGATATAATTATTATTATTATTATATTTACGTTTGGATTTTCCTCTTCGTTCCTGTTATCGTCGTCGCCACTGCGATCGTCTCGCTCGTGTTTGGCACCCTCGTCCTTGAGATCCTCCGGATGGTGGAGGTGGTGGTGGTGGTGGTGGTGGGTCGTCTCGATCGTTCTATTCTGGTGGTCATATTCCTGACCATCCTCTCCCGCGCTTTCGCTCCCCGTGTGATTGTCACGTCGGGATCTTCTGGGGGGGCGGTGCCTCCCCGTGGAACCTGGGGCGGGGGAGGAGAGCTCATCCTCGCGACGATCCCTGCGAGAGGGTCGACTCTTCTTGCCGGACACTTCCGGGGTAGATGCGCAGTAGACCTCGCTGAGGGTGTCGAACCGTTTGCGGAAGTTCGGCTCCTGCTCGAGATGGAGGAAGAAGCTGTCGGGCCCGAGGATGTCGCGGATTCGACACAGGGAGCGCAGGGCGGACTCCTGCTGGGTCGCCTGGACCAAGCGGGAGCCCAGGACCAGAATCGTCTCCCTCAGGATCCTCGGCGACGGCAACGGACTATCGGAGCTGGGGAACAGCAGCGACGGGGCGCTCAGGATGATACCGGAAGTGACGTCCAGGTGAAGAGGTTCGCAGCTCGCCGGACGGTCCAGGCCCTCCTGCAGGATCTGATCGATCGACAAGGACAAAAGACCCGATCCGTCAAGTTGGAGAGCAAGCAACCGGGGGGAAAAAACGGAACGTCATAGGACCTGGTGGACACTCACCTTCCGCAGGAGGGACTCCCTGTCGGAGCTTTGACTCACGTAAATCCTCAGGGTATCGAGGGCACCCTTCCTCACGGCTGGAATCGAGTGCCCGAGGTTGTCGATCAGTTCCGGAAGCAGAGACCCGGTCAGTTCCTCCAGCAGTTCCGGCTCCAACGCCGGCAAAACATCCTGGAGAACCCTCAGGGCGTGTTGCCGCACTTCCCACTCCGGGTCCGACAGTCGCACGGATATTTCCTGAAAACTCGAACGGGCGTCGATCTCCGACGGGAATTTTCCACTGCGTACCTGCATCCGATTCGTGGGAAATGCGTGAAATTTTGGAGTTCAAGGTCGAGCGGAGGTTCGACGGTTTCTCTCTCGCATGCACGCACACGTGCATACGCATACGAACCACGTGTTCCCAAATCGGAGTCAACTGAATGGACGACGCGGCCTGACCGTGCAAAATGATCTTCTCGCTACGTCCAATTCCTTGGGGAGGACCGGGGCTGGAGGACTCCTCGAAGGGAAGCACCATAGATTCCTCGTGAGCTTCGATACTTTTTGCCTTTGAATCCTGGATCGCAGATCCTGTCATTCTTTCCTTTCCCGATCTCTGATCAGAAATACTCAGTTTCAAGGTCGCTGCTCATATTAGCGCGAACTCTTTAGCACTATGCGTTTTGGCGCTGCGTCTTCTTCTTTTTCTTCTTCTTCTTCTTCTTCTTCTTCTTCTCCTTCCGCTTCTCCGCAGTTTTTCTTCTCTTCTTCTTCCTGCTGCTTCGACCGCAGCTGCGGTTGCAACCGCAAGTGGCGAAGACGCTACGAGTCTTGTCGCAGTTGCCAAATATGCCGGCGATGTTACTTCCGGTACTACGAGTACTACCGGTTCCACTGCTGTTGCTGCTGCTACTTCTACCACCACCACTACTACTACTACTACTACTACTATTACTACTACTACTACCACTACTACTACTACTACTACTACTACCGAGCAATTTCTTCACTTTCTTTCTCGACCTCGAGGCAGCGAGCATCGCCCGATTAATGATCCTCGCTGAAACTTCGAGATTTCATCCGTATCGCGCGCGATATTAAACTTCTCGCCGAACATTCGAAGACTCACTGCCAAAAGTCACCAAAAGCCAAAGTCCACCCCCATTAGTCTCGGCGCGTTGACCCAATTTGCAGCGGTGCCGATTTGAATATTTCAATTTTGTCCCCGTTGATGTCGCATGATCGATATCGCCACTATCCCTTTGATGCTTTTTCATAACTTGTTGCTTTTCCTCGCAACTGTGCAGAAGCGGGGAACTGCTTTCGCGTAATCTCTTCGTCGCGTTTTACTCATCCCCCGCGGGAAGGAAGGGGTGACTTCCACAGAGGAAGAAACGAAAGGCGGGAAAACACGAGGAGAAGGGAGAGACGGGCTGAGAAATTGTCGAGGAGGAAGAAGAGGTAGGGGTGGAAAGATGGTAATTTTCCAAGCGCCTCGGAGAGGAGGAAGAAAACTGGTAGCTTTTGACTGCGCGGGGTGGTTGCAATAAAGACGGAAATCGCAGTGGTGGAGAAACGAACGAGCGAGGGGTTCCGAGAAATTTTTAAGGGAGCATTTAAGGGAGAAACGAGCGCAACCGCCTAAGCTGCCCGCAGCCGGCATATGACTATTGGCCTGCTGTGGTGTGTGCCTTACGTGCGATTGCAAGAACGGTGCTTAAAAGAGAGAGAAAGAGAGAGAGAGAGAGAGAGAGAGAGAGAGAGAACTAGCGACTTGATGGAAATATCGATCAACCACTGTCCCCACTTCTCACCCCTTTTTCACTCACCTCTTCTACTCTCACGGAAACTCATTTTAAAACGCTCATTATCCAACGTTACTGAGTAAATTTTCATTTTCAACAACCAACGAAAAAAACATTTTTTTTTTTTGATACCTTGCAATTTTTGTTTTTTTCCCTTGACTTCCTTGTTTTCCCTGCTTTATCTTGCTTGATCTTTCGCTTGTTTCAACAACAATTTTCTTTTAAGGTCTTTTTTTTGTAAATCGAAAGTCACGCGCATAAGCGGTAGATCTTTAAATTTCTCAAGCCATGTCTCTCTTTTGTACAAGTTTCTTTCCGTGTCTCTCTTTTTTCTCGTGACAAAGGTCTTTTGCTCGAGATAAATTAAGAAAAGTTTATCTGTTTGTTTGAATATTTTTATTTGCGCTTTACCTTATCTTACGAGTACTCTTGAATCCAAAAGCTTTCGGATCCCCTTAAATGACCCTTTCAAATGCGCATCTTGCAGAAACATTTCGATCCTCTTAGTATAGGCGGCGACACCAATCTGTGTTTATCTTTTTAATTTCTCTTATCGCACGAGTATTCTTCGTCACACTCGCTTACTCTCATTCCGTTATCCCTCTTATCATTTTGCACACGCAAACCATATGAAAGTTCGCATTTTCTACAGTTGATGAGAGGAATGGGAGATCATTGGTCAATGATGATTAAATAAATACCTAAAGTTTCAGTGTAGATTTAATTTCACGATTCATCATGGGCTCTATAAACTGGGCAGAATTATTTCCTGGAAGATGGAGTTTTGTCATTTTTATTGCCTATATGGCACTCTTCGTTAATCAAGGTTATTTTAAAAATGATATCATTCAGTAAATCAATTCTGATAATTGTACATTTACCATGTAACATTTGATCAAATTCACTCATATTTGAGTCATGATCGTGCCAATGTTTATACCATTGAAAATGCTGTTCTATGTTGATCTTTGTAGTATTAATATTCAAAGTCTTAATGCGCTTTGCTAATAAGTTGATGATTTTCAATCATTAGGAATTATTGTAACATGGTCACAAACAAAAGGACATTACGAATATAATATAGTCATTGTTGTACTAGCAACAGAAATTTTAAAACTCGTTGTTTCTGCTATTTTATATAGTAGCAAGTAAGAAATTTATCAACTATTAATTAAGATTAGTTTTGGAGAGACTCTTGATGCTTCTTATTTTCAGAAATAATCCATTACAACTTATACAGGAGATTATACAGCACAGGAAGGGTATGTTATAAGTAAAATGTTGTAATAAGAGTTTTATTATATTGCTTTTTTTTCGTTTGTTTTTTATATTTGTATTTGTTTGCAATATAAAACTGAAAACTTTCAATAGAATTTCTTAGGGAAAATTGCTATTACTTAAAAGAGTTTGATTAAACGAAAAAGAAATAAGAATACATTTTGTTCAATTAGTACTGCTACTATATATGATACCTTCCATTTTGTACTGCCTCTACAACAATTTGGCATTTGTGAATTTGGCAGAATTTGATCCCACGACGTATTATATTCTGCTTCAATTTCGTGTTGTTATTACTGGTATTGTCTTCCAGGTAAATGAAAAAAACAAATATATATTTGTATAATTATATACATATGCATACATAATACGTTACATATTTCTTTGTTTGTGTCAAGTTGTTTAATATAACTTTCTCATTTACTTTCACAGGTAGTTTTTAAAAAAGTTTTATCAGCGAAACAATGGATTTCGTTAGTGATTTTGACAATAGGCTGTATGATTAAACATATGGACATGAATCTAAAAGTTAATGGCCTCGATAAAGGCTTTAATATTAGTATTAATATAATCTTTATCTTTGTACAGGTAAATATTTTTAAACAGGGACATTATATTTAGCCAGTTGACTTTTTATTTTAAAACAAATAACGCAAATTTATTTATTTTTCAGACAATTTGTTCTTGCATGGCTGGTGTTTACAATGAGTATCTACTTAAGGGAAAAGGAGCAAATATAAATATATTTGTGCAAAATATATTTATGTACTTCGACAGTATTATTTGCAATGTCATTGCATTTCTAATATTATTCATGGTGCCAAATAGTTTTTCAGCTCAATTTAATAATAATAACGAACAAAGTATTTTTTCACAGCCAAAAGTCCTTTTGATTATGGTTAATAATGCGGCGATAGGTATAATAACTAGTTTCTTTTTAAAGAATTTAAACTCTATCTTAAAGACATTTGCTAGTGCCCTAGAATTAATATTTACAGCAATTTTATGCTGGATTATTTTTCAAATTCCTATTTACGCTAATACTATTATTTCTATTACAATGGTCAGTTATGCTGTAATTTTGTATTCACAAAATCCTGTTAAAAATGTACATCCAGAAAAGAATAGAAACGATGAAGCTGAGGAAAGTCTCATCTAATTTGATAGTAATTGTATAGAGGGTAACTTGACTTTTTTATAAGAAAAATCCAAAAGAGAAGAAAAAAAAAAGTTAATTTAATCATTTATAAAAAACTCTTGCTTTCTTACATACTTTTATAATACTCATCATCCACAATGATATAATTTATTTTCCTTCAAAAATAAATCTGTATCATAAATAAATATTGCGTTTTGTATAATTCAATATCAAAACGTTCATTAACGTAATTGTAAGAAACATGTTATAATATTTTAAATGATGAATAAAATTATATAGAAGATTGAGTTTGATCAAATGATATTTTTTAATATGGATGTTCGTTTAATTAAATAATGTTTCCATTGATAGATAGATATGCATGGTTCGAAAAACTTCTAATGATCCAGAAATACTCAGTTTTTTTTAATTTTATTTTATTTAATTAGAAATCGTTATCCTAAAATAGGAATTCTTTTTATCGGAGGTTACTCAACTTCGTGAGGTTTTATATCAAATTGAAAAACCTGTTTGGGTGGCTGCAGTACCGGCTGACCATTCTCGTACTATTGTGAAATTCAATAATTTTCGCGTTCTATCGCTCTTGGTTTTACATTAAACAAATCTAAATGAAACTGATGGAAACCGTCAGTTTTTAATTCCGAATGAAATAGCGGTATTTTAAGATTCTGGTATAGAGCAAGAAGAATTTGAAATAACACAAATGTCGGAAAATAGAGAAAAAGACATCCAGTATTGGAAAGATATATTACAAAATTGCTATGTGGAACCTAATTGTCCCACACTTTTGCCAAAAAATTATATAGGAGTGAGCATATTTGCCAATGTTGCCCTTTTAACTGCAGAAGGATATGTGCATGTATCAAAAACTTATGGAAGAAAACGTAAGTATAACCTATAACCTATTTCTACTTTCTGCTTGAAGAGTTACTATTATGCAATAAGTATATCTGTGCTTGTGTTTCTTTTTGTGTAAAAATATTTCTTGGGTCCATTATTTCTTATTTTTAAAAATTATTTAAGAAATTTTATGTATTAGTCAATTGACGTATTTAAATTATTAAACATATAAACATATACTTATGATGTTTTATCATTATTCGCCTTTGGTTTTTTATTTCAAAATATCTAGGTAATAAATGGGTAGCACGAGCTGGTTTCTTATGTGGATTTTTTGTACTGCTTCAATTGTACGACTATAGCAGACAATACAATTATAAACAAGACATTAGAATCATTTATCATTTATTGCAAACTCAGCCACAACTTTTTCCAGTTGATCGTAAGTATTGTTTATTGAATTTATATATTTAATTTTTTCAACTTATATAATTTCTATATATAGTAATTTAAAAAAGTATTGATAATATATAAGAAAATTTGTACCTGTTGAATTTCTTTTATTTCAGCAAATTTCCATAAAAAAATGGGTGAACAATTTCGTCCTTACTTACCTATCCATAGGCCACATAGAGGTGTAGTAAAATCCAATGTAATTTGGGATAAAATAAAACAGTGGTTTTAGAATTGTATATATAAGTCAGTAGAGTAAACAGATGTTTGTGTGCTAATTAAAATAAAGAATTACAATAAATTGTATTATATGTATACATACATATATATATATATATATACACACATATATTTATTTGACAAGACTGTATCTCAATATTATATAATTGCATAAATCATACATCGAACTAACAAAAATCTTACAACGTTCTTAAAATTAAAACGCTCGCAATACTTTCGCCCGCAATGTTCGCTCGCAATTAATTCGTAAAAAATTAAGACTAAAGATTCACAAGGGTAAATTAAAAATTGAAAGAAAATCCGTAATAATCCGAATTAAATCGAAATACTAGTCAAAGTTTCAACTCTTTCTTCATGAAAAAATATAAGGATTTTTTCAGATCTATTTGTTTTCGAGGCATATAAGAATCTCTTATACGTGAAAGAGCTGAAGTTAATAAGTGTTGTAAAAAAGAAATTTCGTAAGGTAGGCTTTTATATTTTTTCAGGATTATAGTTGTCGTTGAATAAGCCAGTTCCTTTAGAGTCTCCTAGCCATGGATATTTATTTGGACATTCTCTGCATGTTTCTAGATATCTGCAAAACAAGCATAAAACGCTTAAATTTGCAAAGAGTCTCATTTAAGTTTGTGGAAAAAAGCTTTTCAAGCTTTAAAAATAAGGACGCGAGGCAAGAAAAGTGAAGATACCTAGTAGTAGTGAAGTTGGATTCTGCTGGCTTAAAGTCTAAAGCACATTTGTTAGGATTGTTGCAAGGAGGTCCTGGAATGTTTTCTTTCCTCTTGCAAGACCATCCTTCAAAATTATTCAGCGCTTTCAATGGTTTTGGATCCGTCATCCAAGTGAGTGCTTGCGTAGCAGTGACGAAATAAACGTCTGGTCTGTAAAATAGCGTATTATGAACGACGAGTCATTCGTCTTTATCCTAAGGGTAGCATAGAAAGTCTGTACTAACAGCGTCACTGCCCAGTCGAGAAACTTTGCCAGGCCACGCTCGAGTTCTTTGATTTGGAACCAGTTAGTGTGGAATGGCATCATGTAAGGTGCGCGATTCTGATCGTAGTACCGCCGGAAATCTTCCTGCAACCAATCAAAGACCTCCTCCGGATCGTGATTGTGAAGAACACACTGATCCAAATAAGGGCAATGACCTCCTTCGTAACTCTCCACGTAATGGGCGTTCAGCGGTAGTTCCCAAATACCCGGGAAGGACTTGGTCGGGCAAGTGCCCGCTTTGCACTCGTGTGGAATCTTGTAGTCCAGCGTATAAGGCCAGATGGGTGTCTTCAGCGGGGAAATTCCGACACTACTGTCGTAAATGTAACCAAAATCTTCGATGACCTTGTACTGCGTGTTTCGTCCGGGCTTCAAGTAAGGTGCTCGCATACCCACAACTTCGCCAGTCGAGATGTTGCTGAAATGCTTGAGAATTTCACGCATACCTATCATCTCGCCTGCCCATTCCTCATAGCCCTTATCCTCCAAGCCCTTCTGTAGCCTGAAGTAGAAAGAGAATCGATAAGTCTTCCTTCGCATTCCACGAACACATTGAACTTACGAAATTGTTTCGGTTGCTATCTCGTGACCGTTGTGCGCCAAGCTCTGCACCATGTTATAGTTGCAGTACTCGTGAGATATGAAGAAGGTTCCTCTGAGGGGACAGTTGTTGGGATTCAGTCGGTCCTTGTCGAATATCTTTTGGTAGTGATCAAAGTTGTTGTGATTGATCGCTCCGTCGAACGTCATGACGATCATCTGTGGGGTCTAGAATCAAAGAAATACGGAAGATGAGAACAAGTTCAAGGCGTGAGGGAGAAAGAGAAACGATGATGAGGTTTCGTACGTCTTCGGGATCCAAACCGCCGGGTATGATGGTGCCATCGCGGGAGCAGAAACAATAGGGCAGTTGGCAATTGGCTGTGTCGCATCGCTCCGCTAAATCGGTCGGTGGTTCGGTTACCGGTGCAGGTGCTGAAAACGTCGATTATTTTACAAACCTCGCAAACTCACGTGCATCGACGTACGCGCACGATGTCGAGAAAGACTTTCACTAATTTCGATTTCCTCTTGATTCAACTTTGAAGTTTTCCACTGTCATCAAACAACGCATCGAAGAATGTCGTTGACGATCGACGTGTTTGCTTGGATTTTACGAGTTTTACGAGTTCTGGAAGCGATACTCACTGGTTGGAATTGGACCGCATCGAGCCTCGTTTTTGAACGTGCAAAATTTACTGATGTCGTCAAAGTGAAGTCCCGATGGACATCTGTTCAAGTATGGATATCCATCTACGCACTAACATCAATGTACGTATAAAACCTTAATCACTCGAATCTTTCATTTCTTTTTATAAATCAGTTTCAGCTTTTACCTGATAAAATCTTCTACAAGTTGCCGGGTCCGCAAAGTTCCCGTTTCCTTGACCTTCTGGACATCTGAACTCGTCATCCTTCTTCTCCTCCTCTTTCTTTTTTTGGCTATTTACTGCACGAGGAAAATTCAAATTATTCCACGAAACTCGTTTGTTAAAAGCGTCGATTGAGAAATCGTGAAAAAATATACAGATCCGAGGAAGAAAAAAGGTCAAATACATTCGAGTTTCCACGTTTGGGTGTTTTTTTTTATCTTTTTTACGAGAATACGCATAGAAATTCGGTAGGAATTTCACTCCAAGTGGATCAAAAGAGAAGTTTGAGAAAGCGATGAACCTAGTTATAAGCATTCCAGGTAATCCGATGACAACCAACTACGCGTCGATACCGATAAATGTGACAACGCACACAAATCGTCCGAATTATTCTTTCGTGAAGCGAACGAACGAACGAAAACTGGAGAAAAGTTTCTAATCCCCTACTTTTAATCTTGGACATAAAAAATATCGGCCGCCATCATTAATCTCATTGAGTTTCACAGTTCAATAAAATTACTATAACCAACAACTTAATCTAAAATTGCAGTGGAGCGAATTTAGCGAGGAAAAAGAATTGGATATTATTGTACGCTTCAATTTCAGCGTGAATGGCCATCGTGTTAGTTTAATGGCGCGTGAAGCGCGAAATAATGTGTGTCACGCTATACAATTAGAAACAGGTATTCAACCCTTGATATCGAAATAACGCTAGCACCGACGAATCAAAAGGTATCGGACCATGATGAAAAGTGAAAAGGTATTGCTAAAGTGAAGCACAAGATGCGTCATCATTGTTTCATTTACGAAGAAATACGATGAATGCAATTTGGGATTCTCCGGGAATTCTATTAATAGAGTTACAAGGACTCGTGAAAAAATCAAACCTAAGAAGAAAGTGCAACGATATGTGAAAAGAATGTTATGTAAATCCAGGAGAAACCGTTCAGAATCAATGTGAATTTCACACGCCTTCCCTTCCCCCTCTCTTCCCTCCCCATTACTTTTCTTCTCCCTCTCTTTTCTTTCGTTTCCTCATGCACCTTCCACTAATTGTTAAGACAGTTTCTTCTTTTGCAAACTCGTTGCTCTACTCAATCCATTAAATCTTTTTTTAGGATTACGCTTCGTAAAATTCCACTTGGGAAATATACGAAGGTTTAAAAGAAGAGGAAGAAGAAGAAGATCAAGACCAGGAGCAAGAGCGGAAGAATTAAAGGGGAACAACTCGTCTTAATTATTGAAAAAAAACAAAAATTTACAATGGCTTTCATGAATTCAGGTATTGGAGAAAAGGCAATAATACCTGTAAGAACAGCTAAGAGAAGAACGTAGAGGAACGGGATAGTCCTCCTCGGGGCCGTCATTTCTTCCGTGTCAGGTGCCCCCGTGCGCGACAATCTCTCTCTTTTTTTTCCTTTGAGGAACACTCATACACCACACTAACACAGGGATAATAAATTCTTCAGCTTCAACAAAGATCTTCCTATCTTCCAAACTATTTGTGTCAACTTCCTCTTTTTCTTCCTCTTCCTCCCCCTCCTCCTTCTCTTCTTCTTATTCTTCTTCTTGTTCCGCTTTGCTCGGAAGCTCGGAATCAAAAAGCTCGAGGTTTTGCTCGTTTACTACCGTTCCGTTCTCGCTCTTGTTTGCTCAGGTAGTTCTAGACTGACACTAGCCTTGGCATGCTACTAACTCCTTGCAACTCGCTAACACTCTTGGTGGCGATCATCGACGTGGCCTTCTCCTCAGTCTCTCTCTGGGTTAAAACGCAGGACAGGTAAAAAACGCTGCTGGAGGGGGAGAAGGAAAGAGAAATAAGTTTTATAGGAGAAGAAAGGTAGGTTGTCTGAGGTAGCGCTGAAGAACTACATACAGCTTACTTTTTTTTCTGTAAAACGATAGAGACAACGAGACGACTCCACAGATCTCTTCTGAACCCGATCCTACATGAAAAGTTTCAGCAGCGGCTGAAATCGTCCTTATCTCATTGGCTGACCACTTTCTACCATAGCGGGTACCCCTGTCTCTCCTCTCTTGTAACTCGGCTTTGGTTTTTCTCTCCTCTCCCCCTTGTCCATTGCTTCTCCTACTCTCCTCTCCTCTTTACTTGGTCCATCGAGGAAACTTGTCCTTTTCCCGCTGGCTGATAATAAATCAGATAGATTTTAAACGCGCGATAAAGACACGTGATACTTGTATTCGAGAGAATACTATATGTATGTGTTACGCACATACCTGATCATCTTGCCTTTGACTTTTACCAAATATCAAACTCTAACAAGTTTCTCACTTTCTTTTTTCTCCGTCCGATTCTGATTCCTTTTCCTTTTTAATGGACTTTTCAAAAATTCCTGAGAGCTCTACTTTTCGACTTCCATTCTTTCAAAACTTATCCAATTTCCAACGTATTTAATTCTCGGAGCAAATAGAATGGTCGACGATTTACTTTATGAGGATCGGATAATTTGAAAGTAGCCAAGCAATTATTTTCGCTTGGAAAATTGCATAATTATGTAATAACTCTATAGAAATATGACCAGTGTGAAGTTGATGTCTAAAAAAAAGAAGCATTTAAAAAAAAATCACAAGTTCCCTTTGCTTCCCACCTTTTCACCCTTTGCGTTAAAAGTGTCTTAGCATTTAATGATATTAATAGTAATTAAATTAGGTTTTTAAGTTTTTTTTCACTTTTGCATCACTATGCCTCGTACTAATGATTATAATTTATGTTCCATATACCTACATTGTAATATATAATGTAAATTATACATCAGTAATAAAAATATGCTTATATAACTATAATTATACTATTATTATTATTATTATGAAGTAGTGATAACATGTAAGAGAGTTCATTCACAATCATTATATACTAATATTTTTAAATACTAAGATACTATTAAATAACTTTATTTAATTATATATTTATAATTATAGTTTTGTTATATGATTCACAGGTGCGAAAATTTTGAATTAGCGGTTCTCTTCTCAAACTAGTGCCATCTGTCACTTCCATTTTCCGTAAGTTTTTTCAACACGTGGTGTTCTTCACTTTGTCTTTTCCGGTTGACCAAGATGGTAAGTGTCAGAACGCAGATTTTATAACGAACATTATTTCGTTAAGGATATAACATTCGTAGTTGGTTAATTTTATCTGAAAAATATTTATTGCTAAAGTGTCTCTAGTTGATTAAAAAGTAAATATTTCTGTTTTCAGGGTATCGACATTAACCATAAACATGATAGGAAAGTTAGGCGAACAGAGCCTAAATCCCAAGACATATATTTACGTCTTTTAGTTAAGGTAAATGATTTATAGATTTCCTAATTGTTTTGCTTTATGCGAATTGCACTCTGTGTTCGTTCTCTGATGAATGGATTCAATTTTGAAATTTCGCTAGAGAAACAAACAGCTTTCCTATTCCGACTTTTGGTTATATTCCATAGACGATTATACTAGCTGTAACATCAATGTCTCTCACATGATGCAATATTCAGTTTTTTCTCATTATTACTTTTGTTAATCAACTAATTTCTGGTTTCAGTTGTACAGATTCTTAGCTAGACGTACTAATTCAAAATTTAACAAAATTATATTGAAGAGGCTCTTTATGAGTAAAATTCATAAGCCACCAATTTCCCTTGCTCGGGTTGTTAGATTCATGAAAAAACCTGGTCGTGAAAACTGTACTGCGGTGATCGTAGGCACCGTCACCGATGATGCTCGAATTTTCGAGGTTCCAAAACTTACGGTAATTTGTTCAAATATTTGAAAAACTGTATAGCTTGTATAACTTTTGTAACAACTGCTATAAACTATCATTTTTTCGTAACAATTTAGGTATGTGCTCTGAGAGTAACCGAGAAGGCCAGGGGACGCATTTTAAAGGCTGGTGGTGAGATAATTACGTTTGATCAACTGGCTCTACGCGCACCAACTGGCAAAAAGACCGTCTTGATGCAAGGACGACGTAAAGCTCGTGAGGCTGTCAAACACTTTGGTTTGGCACCTGGTGTACCACATTCACACACCAAACCTCTTGTCCGTTCAAAGGGTCGTAAATTTGAACGAGCAAGAGGCAGAAGGAGTAGCTGTGGATACAAAAAGTAATGAAAAAGCTAACACATACTAGAATAAGCAAGTAACAGGACTACCGCCAACTGAGTGGGACTAAGAATGGATGTGATTTCCATTCATAGAAGAGCTAACTCACTTCTTAGAACCCTTATGAGAAATATATCACTTCGCTCTTAAGTGTTCAGTGTCTTTTGCTTATAATATCAGCTGATCACCAGTCAGACTCCTGGAGGTTTTATAATTTAACAACAAACTTAGGATATTATTAATAGGCACATTATATTGTATTTACAATTATAGATAAAAGTAAAAATAAATAGAATTTTATACATGCAATAATGAAGAAAGTATTTTTAATCCTATTCACAATATTACAGTACAAGAGTACATCAGAAAACATCTAAGTTGAGAAAATTGAGAAACCTATTATCCGGTCAATGGGTTGTAAGTTTGAATGAGCAAGGCAGAAAATGAATCTAAGAATTACCGCCTAACGTATTATTAAGAATAAATTTTGAACTCACATGTATGTTCCTCATTGTACTTACTTTTCATGACGTAAAATGAACTAAGAAATGAAGATGAACAATACAAAGCAGTTTTTTAATTTAACTACTTAGTTTGCTGTATTACTTTTTTTTTTAATCGTGAAACGTATTGAAGTTTTCAAGTTTGACTCTGTTTTTTTAGTTCTTGCCAAACGGCAGCACTATCGTTTGAGAACGCGATTACGGTTGGATGACTTAGATGATGGAAGTTAATGGTCTTGGTGGTGCAAGTATTAAAAAGTAACAAGTGGTGGAAAGTAAACATTCAAGTATTGTACTAATGTACAATGATAATGTTCATAGTTGCATGAATCCATAAGTATAAAGAAATTAGATTAAATATCAAATATGGCGACAGGTGGTGAAGCAAAACTCGATGTAAGTCTAACTATGACAGGTAGTGCTCTAACCTAAACATTTGTTTAATGACATATCATTGGAGAACAATGTTTCCATCAACTAGTAAATTTGAATTATTTATTCGTTGATTTTGTAGATGTACGATGATTCGACGTATCCGATGGATCCTTCATATATTGAGGGTGAAATGACAGTAGGTCCAAAACAAAATTCTACAACACTTGGTGAACCAGACTTTAATACATTAGATGAACCTATTAGAGTTACCATTGTAAGAATTTCTGTTAATATATTCTTTCATTTTAATGCACAAAGCATGTCAATTAAAATTAATACTCTTTATAGCTCAGGGATGTAAAGGCAGTTGGGCAAAAATTCTTTCATGTTTTATATCCAAAGGAAAAAAAAAGTTTACTGAAAGATTGTGAGTTTACAAAACTGTTTTGACACAACTAATAAGTATGATATTGAAATTTATTCATATATAATTTTAATAATTAAATTGTTTCTAGGGGACCTCTGGGGCCCTTTAGTTCTATGTACTTTTATGGCAATGTAAGATTGTATTAAAATTTTATTTCACTTGCTTTTAATTATTAAGTTTGCATGATAATATTTTAACTAACTTGCTTCTCCAGGGTATTACAAGGGGATGCCGATACTGATAATAATTCTAATGATGGGGGACCAAATTTTTCAGAAGTTTTTGTTATAGTATGGATCGGTTCCATGGTTGTTACATTAAATTCTAAATTATTAGGTGGCAACATGTATGTAATACTCATTCATCGACTTTTTGTGTCCTTTTTCTTATAATTGTTTTATAATCTACTTCATGATTAATCATTTTATTTAGATCATTCTTCCAAAGTGTGTGTGTACTAGGATATTGTCTCTTACCAACTACCATTGCATTGATCATATGCAGAATAATATTATTAGTGGAACAAACTACATTACTATTTGTACTTAGATTTATTATTTCTATGATTGGATTTTTTTGGGCTACTTATGGTATGTACTTGGAGAAAAAGCAATAGTCAATTTATTAAACATTTTTGTCATGATTATGTTTTTAATACTTTTCAGCATCAATGGTATTTCTGGGAGATAGCCAACCCGTAGAAAGGAAAGTTTTAGCAGTCTATCCCATTTCTTTATTTTATTTTGTTATATCATGGTTGGTTTTGTCACACACATAAAACTGTATTCAATGAATATTTTGAAAATCTTGCACGAAAAGAGTCATATTTATTTACACGTGACAGGTAAATTAATATTTCAATCAAATTGTTAGGGCTATATAATTATATTATACTTTTTTTTTATTAATTTTTATTATTTTATATAACTTAAATAGAGTAATATAAAATAAATACTATTACGAAAATTAAATGTGTGAAAAGTAGAGCTCCAATTGTTTAAGAAGTTTTTTACTGTCAGAATGCTCTGGATAGGCTGTTAATGACTTTTGTACAGCGATATAACTGGTTTGTAGATCCCCTACCTGTAAATATCATCACTTTAAAATATTCTGAAGAAATATACATGTATATTTTGAATGTACCTTTTGTCCCAATAAAGCGCTATTAAAGTGTGGTTCATATGCATAATTAGCTATACTTGCAGCAGCATGAAAATAAGTTCTGGCTGCTGTGATATTGCCATTTTTAATATGTATCACACCAAGATTATTGTAAGATAAAGCATGTCTATTATCAGCATTAATAGCTAGTTTTAAACATTCTTCTGCTAATGTTAAGTCTCCCAAACTCTATAAATTAGTACAATAAACTTATTGCTATGATTATCGAGTCATTCTTAATTGAAAACGTTACGTACTATGGCAATATGTGAGATGTTGTACCATACATCAGCCGTATTCTCATTTGTTGCTAAACTAAGTGCTCTTTCAAAACAGGATATTGTGTGATCGTATTGTTGCGCATAAAAACAACATAATCCAAGATTAGTAAACAATTCCACGTTGTATACTCCCATTTGCAACAATCGTCTGCAAAAGTAATCAATAGACTATTATATTCATAGATTTGATTTGTATTTTTACTTTTAATCTGATATCCTTGCATAACTGATGCTTAAATTTTTTTCTTACCTGTAATACCTCAAAGCCACTTCAGGTTGATCGTTATAAAAGTGATGCATTCCTATACTTGCAATTGCTTCGGTTTGAGAAGCATCTTCTTGCGCAATAATTTTGTAATACTTAATTGACATTCCCATATTATTTAGGCCTTCGAAAATGCGAGCCATCTCAGTGAGAATACTAACCTATTGTAAAAAAAATACAGACACACACATATATATATATATATATATATATATATATATATATATAAGAGAGAAGAGAGAGAGAGATAATAAAAAAGAACGTAGTGAAGCAAAACAAAAGAATGAGAGAATTTCTACTTGCATCGTTTGGAAAGTATTCCAGGGCTTTTCTACAGAGATCCAAAGCAGTCAGAGGTTGATCCAATCTGATGTAGACTCTAATCAATCTGAGAATTGTTTCGATATGTTTGCAATCTTTCAGAGCCGATCTAAATTGTTGCTCAGCATCACGTACAAGACCCAAAGTATAATAGCATTTGCCTAGCTGAACCTTCCACCACCAATCTTTGTACTGGCAAATTTGTGTAGCCTGAACCGCCAAATCTAGCGCATATCTCGCATCGTTTTCATGATAATAAATGTATTCGAAAAGGGGCTTTGCTATGGCTGGTTGGCTCGCATACTTGGATATGTTGAGACGCGATAATTGAATGAATGGTCCCTGAGGTTCTGTTAGCATCGATGCTGTCCCAACTCTGCACACATATGCACGGGTACTCGATAATTATCAATAATCATCGAAGCTCTCATCGTGTTTGGCCACACAATTACGCACACATGGCTCATTTCTCACCTTATGCTTCTTGCGGAACTTGCGGTGATCGGTCTAGCCGTCATGGCTGTTCTAGGTGTTCTCAGAGCTTGTTCGACCGTTTCGGATAAAGCAGCTTGAGTCGCCGGTCGAACCACTCCCGTAACCGGTCTACCTTTATTTCAAATAAAGTAAAGTCCAGTAAAGAAATGTTAAAATGCTAGAGGTTGAAAGCGAGATCCGATGGGATTCTAACCAGATTGAGTTTTTGGTCGTAGTCCTTGTCCCGATTGACTGCTACCAGGATTTTTCAAGGATGTTCCTGGTCTAGGCATGGAAGAGATCGTATAATTGTCCAAGAGACTTTCCGCGATGCCTTCTTCTTCGCTTTCAATGTCATCCACGTAAACTTGAAGCGTAAGGGCACGCATTTTCAAGACCCAAGCAGCCTAAAAGTGAAACTCGGAAATTGATGGAATCTTTTGAGTGGGTCGAGGTTCACTTACTTGATCCATTGGGTTTTCCCTCAAAACCTCGGTGCACGAGGTAACGCATTCTTCGTATTTTTGTCGATTGAAAAGACTCACAGCTACGAACAAATTCATGGTGCAATCGTGTCGTTGCTTATATGTGCAACTTATGCAGGTGATAGGTGGGTAGTAATGTGGTAGCGATGGAGTTAGAGCGGTACTAACAGTAGTATCGACTACCAGGGTGGTCAGTCAGTTATGTTCGTGACCCCTATATGTGCATAAACTACCCCTTCTCCTTTTTTACCTTTTACCTCTACAATACTACCAGGCTTCAATATTAAATGGAAGATATTGATTCTTCTTCATTACAACGCTCTATGATCTACCATTTGAATCCACTGATTATTTTTAAGACTTTCACCTCCCTTCGTCTCTTTCTTCATCATTTCCTTATAATTTCTATGCCCTTGAAACATCTGAATATTACGAATATTGTACAATTATGGATAAAATATTTTTTCACGTTAATACTTTTATAGATTTTTACAATACCTTGTTATATTTAAAACCTGTTGAATTTGATCCTTTTCTATTGTTTGTAATACATCTCTAATATCTCTGATATAGTTTTGCCGCTCATTAGAAGAATCGCAATATTAAAAGTACGTCAACGAAAATTGATTTTTTGTCGATATTTGTTACAACAGCTGTAATTTGTTCTTTGTACGTGATGTTATTTTGCAGAATGGATAAAAAGGGGAATGAAGAATTTTTTCAAGAAAGATGGATAATAGGAGAGATCAGTAAAATGTCATTGCAGCAAGCACACGATATCTTTTTAGTAGGTTAAAGTGGTTAGAAGTTTTTAATATCGAGCTGACGAAAGTATTGATGTTCTTTCAGGCAAAGAAATCGCAATGTTTGAACAAGGAGGAGCTACAAGATGTTTTTGAAAACACTCTGAAAATAGAATTGACCAAGCAAGAGTTTTCTACTCTTGTTCAAACAGTAATTCACGTGGAATGAGATTTTTAACATTTCCAAAATCATGCCAAACGTTAACAGTGCCATTATTACAGGTGAATCAAAAACTGGATGGCCTTGTAACTTGGGATGAATTTATCTCGTATCTTCTATTCGAATTTAACATGAGTTTCGCCAGTGTCCAACAGGAAAAGTTTAAGCAATCGTCAATTTCCGAGCATCAACAAATTTTACACACCCACCATCGAAGTCCTATATGCAGGATGACCTTTTGCCCCGAAATTTTACCTGTATAACAATTGCATCCAATTTTTATAAATCTCGCCCCCTGCTTATCTCTTGCAAACAAATTCACTTTGCAGGACAAAAGTTCGAGCCTTCATCGTGGTCGTTACATAAGTGCAAGTTTAGACGGCACCATTAATTATTGGTCTTTGGATTTTGAGTATCAACGAGGTGTTAAGATTGCCAATACCAGGATAAACCCTCCAATAACTACCGATATCAGTGTTATGCCAGACATTCAAATTTTATGCTCTAGTTCGTCCATCAGAGATCTCAGTTTTTATGATATAATGGCAGGAAAGTTTCATCTAAAATTGAGAGTGAGCTTTCAGAGAAAACGGATCACCGTACAGTCAAGTTTATTCGATTTTTGTCGTTACGACTTGTACAATTGCAGATAACAATGTTGGATAATCCGATTATTTGCATCGCTTCTCACTCGGCGACAGATACCAAAGACGGATGGTACATTATTTGCGGGGACACTGCAGGTTCTATCCTCATTATGACCTTTGATCAATCGTTTCTAAATTTTATCAAACGCAGCCCTAAAATTAGTGGACTCGAATTTTCATACGAATCTATAGTTAAAGTACTTGACCGAACTGAGCTTTACTAATACAGAATTGTCAATCGTTTGTCGCTACTTCACTCGATTCGTTTCTTTCACGCGTTTTCCTACAGGGCGCAGTGAAAAATTTCTCCGTTACGGTTGCAAAACATGTTCATTCTAATTGGGTCACTCAAGTTGCTTATTACAGTAGTCTGAGAGCATTTGTATCTAGTAGCAGATGCTCGGAATGTTCCCTGTTGCTCAGTGATCCATCGCTAACCAGAATGCAGTACAAATTTTCCATAAGTTCTGGCTTCTCCTGTTTCACATTTTGCGAAGGTGGTGCAATTCGTAAAATTTCCCCTTTGTTTTACTTTACTTTCCATTTGCGAATACGATGCAAAGTTTTGCTTTCTTCTCACAGAATCCCAATTGTTGGCAACTGGCGGTCCAGATTGTATTGTGCGCACTTGGAATCCGTATATTCCAAGAAAAGCCAATGGCGTTTTTCAAGGTCATCGTACTAATATTGCTGCAATCATTTTGGAGCAAGTTGGTAAGAAATTGTATACTTTAGCGATCGACAGGTGTTTCAAAGTTTGGGACGTACAACGCCAGTACTGTACTCAGGTAGATCTTTTCTCTATGAAATTCTTGTTTTTATTGTAGAAAAATCAAATTTTGTACTCTCATCCTCCTCTCTCTCTCTCTCTCTC
Organism: Sclerodermus sp. 'alternatusi'; assembly: GCA_037305995.1. Lineage (NCBI taxonomy): Eukaryota > Metazoa > Arthropoda > Insecta > Hymenoptera > Bethylidae > Sclerodermus > Sclerodermus sp. 'alternatusi'. The sequence goes on from CM074551.1 coordinate 10,004,653, forward strand.
TTTCTTCGTCTCTCTTAATAGACATACAATGGCTTGATGTATCAGCAGACTGTACAAATTCCAATGAGTGTGATATATAACAAATTGACGCGTAAGATAATTATCGCCAGCACAACAATCTCCATAATACCCTGCGAAGAATTAATTGGACACGATTTTGCCGATGGCTTTACTCACTTGAAGCCCATCAGCAATATTCTCTATAATCATCTCTTTAAATTGGTTGTTACTTCTGTCAACTGATTTTATCCACTTTGCTTGAAAAATTCCGCTGTTTTGAAGTGACGCGAGAACCTTTCATAGATCGTTACCACTGGATTAGACTCGCAAATAATTGTATGGAACCCTTGGAGTGGTTATAATTTGTACACGGTGAAAAGTGCGCACAGTCAAAATTTCCATGGTTTTGATAAGGATATTGAAATAACTGCTGCTTGCTTGGATCAGTCGGAACATTTTCTATTAACTGGTGCACAGGATGGGACCTTAAAAATATGGCATTTTGTTACAGGCACATGCTTGAAGTGTTTTAAATTGGGAGATCATAGGTTGTGTATATATGCATTTATTATATTTAAAGTACAGAGGATATTTTTAAATCAATGGTCACCCTTTACACACTTTGAAGATGAGTAACCCCTCTTCTTATTTTTAAATACCTTATTGCTTTCCAGTAAAGTGAGTAGCGTAGCATGGGTGAACGATCGAATTTTTTGCACTGGTTCCAATCGTTACATCACAGAGTTTTCCATTAATGGAGAAGATATTCGTGACAGTGGTAAAGTTTGGGAAGTAAAACACACCGATGAAATTATTTGCTCTTCCTTCGGCCAGTTGCAAACTTTAGCAACTGCTTCGTATTCCGGCGAATTAATTTATTGGGCAGTGGAAAGTGGCCAACCATACAGAACCTATTTAACATATGACATTACCAAAAGGTTTTCCCTTTCTCTCTCTTCTTATTGCAAGAAAACTTTTCTCATACTCTTTCCTCTCTATAAATTCGTTTGATTAATTGCAACAATTGCTTTGTTGTATACAAATAGGATATTGAGCTCTCTAGAAAAATCTGAGACAGTTGTGTATACAGCTGAGGATACTCTTCAATTACGGCCTTCGATTACATCTGGAAAAAACAAGTAAAATCTTAGAATTTGTCTTTGATATATAGTTTAAAGAATAATTACGTTTTAATATTCATCTTAATTATTAGAGTTGGCGAAGTTTGTCCTCATCAAAAATCGGCTATTCGTTTTACAAGACTTATATCTGTACGGACTTTACTATTCTTAAATGCTCGTCCAGTTCAAAGTAACACTGGTACTTTGTTGGTCTCGCTTGAGTCTGGATTAATACAAGTTTGGACTCATCATCCAGCTGGTGGATTTTTATCTGCTTTCTCCGTTATTCACTTTGTCAGAGATTGCGCTACAACTTTAGCTACTGATAATGCTAATGAATTCCTCGTAACAGGTAGAAATACACACACACACATATACGTGTATATTTTCAAAATCTTTCTCCGTTTTTACGTCCTACAAGCTAGCACCGCCACAGTTTCTAAAACTTCAAAAATGCTGTGTAATTTTTGTTTGTGGTGTGTCGTTGTGGCGGTGCTAGCTTATAGGATATCCCGTTTTTTCTAAATGTTCAAAAGATTTATTCATCAGAATGATATTAGGTGTAATACGCAGGTCATAAAGTCGGATACATCAAGGTCTGGCTTCTTAGTAATTATGCTATTCGCGATCCAGCAAAAGTATGCGTCTATACTTTAAGACTCGAATTTCCATTTCTTTGGAAAACGAGAATCAAAGGTCGAGCTAAAAGAGCAATTCAGAATCAAGACTTGCCATTATTACTCACTTCGGTCAAAGCTCATACAATGGCTATCACTTGCTTAGAAGTTATTTCTAGCGCACATTTAATTATCAGGTTCATTTAACGATGCAATTGACCAATCTTGCTTGCCACACATCCGTCAATATTAATTTACAACTTTTTATATACAAGCGGCAGCATAGATCGTACGGTTCGGTTGTGGACGTACGGAGGTCAGTACATATCTACCCTTGGAACCACTAGGCCATGGAATCCTCTTGATGCGAATGTACCTGCTTTTAAGTACTTCAACAATTATGGGGTTCTCAATGACATCAAACGAATCGCCAGTTTCACAACGAGAACGGTACGCAATTGCCGGTGAAAGATGTCTTGTATGATAGGAAAATTGAACAATGGTAATGTAACTTCCTACGTTTCTCTTGCATTGGCCAAAGGTTCTTCAGCAAGATACTGGTAAAACAAAATCTGTCGAAGACAACGGTGCAATCAGTTTGGATAATATAAAAGAAGTTCCTGAAACTGAGAAAGAACATTTGTACGGCAAGAGAATTCAAATTCAGGATTTCACTTATCACAACAAAATGCTTCCTGTAGCAAGGAAAGATCGCGTTGATATCCTAAACTTGGATACTACAATAATACCCTTTGTAATAGCATTCATATATATTCTATATTTTCACACGGCACTTTTTAGGTGGCAAGTACGCGTCCTTGAAATCTTTACATCAACTTTCAGACTCCCGTATATTCAAACTTAAAGATATGCTATCCGGTGAAGGTGGATTGGAGAAAAACATGAAATTTTACGATAATGATTAACGACGAGAAGTAGAGAAAGGAAAGTGAAAAAGAGGATTAAAATCACTTTAACCGTGAAATCGGTTTCCTTAAAGAATATCTTACTTTTATATTAAATAAAATTTTTCTTTTAAACAACATTGAAATGGGTTAATAAAAATTTATTAATTTCTAATTCTTGGGATCAAGCGGTTTTTATGTTGAATCATTGATTAAAATTATAAAATTAACGCTTAAATATCTTTCTACAATAGAATAACATTGAAAAAGATTCTCGAACACATCTAAAGAAATACGTATTCCATTTTATAAATCTGGTTGCATCATTGAATAACGCGGTGGAGTTTTCCAAATAGCACTCGACGTACGCTTCAGCCTATTTCTATCTATACCTTGGAAAAGTTCAGTTAAGTCTGGTGTACACTTTCGTGAATCAAAGAATGCAGAAATTGCATTCTGTGGGTAGTAGCGTTGTATGGCGAGTTGTGCTCTGCGCACGTGCGCTAAAAATGATGAACGATGACGTTAATGATAAGAAAAATTTCATTTTGCCTTACTCTCGATAAGTTTGCATTCTTACGTTTCGCCCAATATGGTATTTCATGTTTTGGTTTAGATTCATCATCAGATTCGTCTTCGTCCGGCTCACTATCCAAAACATAACTGGTAGGACCACCTTTATGGTCCTGAATTTTTGACTGAAATTTCAAAATGCGTATCGGAATATAAATAATAATAATAATATTTTTAAATATATAATTATTTTGTCTACCATCCCCACATCCACACACACTTTCTTTCTTTCTCTCTATTTACCTGTGCAACTAGTATTTGATGCTTTAATTTCAATGCTTCAGCTGCAACTTGATGTTGAGCCCTCATCTCGGCTTCTTTTCGTTTCTCTGCTTCTTGTTCTTTACGTCGCTGTTCAGCCAACAAACGTTCAGCCTCTTCTTGTTCTTGTAAACGTTGTAATCGCAACTGCTCTTCATGTTTCCTTCTTTCTTCCTTCTCCTGGAATTGATCGATTCAAGCAAATAACAAGCGACATCCAACTTATCCTCCACGGAGAACTTCCCTTATAACAAACCTGAGCTTTTTGTAACTGCGCTAAACGCCTTTTCTCCATTTCTTCTCGGTGTTTCTCTTGCATTAACTGCGCTATTCTTGCTTTTTCTTCTCGTTCACGTTCTGCCTTTTGTCGCTTTTCCATATCAAGCTTTTCCTTTGCTTCTCTTGCTAGTTTATTTTTCAATTCTTTTTCTTGCCGTTTCCTATTCACAGATAAATATTAAAAATGCTCACCTTGCGACATATATATATATATTCGATTCTGTTGGTACTATTAGAAAAAATTAGAACGAAACAGTACCTTTTTTTCTCTTCCATTAAAAGTCTCAAAGCTTCATCTTTCTTATGCCGTGCGTCCTCTTCGTTTACTCTCTTCTTCTTTTCTTCCACTTTGTCTTTTTCAATATTTTTCAGAGAAGGTAAAAACGAATCCACATGAGTAACGATATTCGAACGAGGTACGGTTAATGTCTTGGTATACTGTAATAATTTTATACAAATAATAAAAAGGCGATCAAGTGCTGCATTTTAAATTTTATACGATTACTACGGATTTGTGAGTAAAACTTACATGTATTGGATTGTTGGGCGTGTATTGAACACGACTCACAGACACAGGTAAAGGAATTTTAGCCTTGCTAACAGGAGTTGTCCTCGATTGCTGCTTCTGTGATATTTTATCACTTAAATTTATTTTAGTACTGTTTTGAGCAGTATTAAATTTATTCTGAAAATATTCAACGTTCAGTCAACTTAAATTTGCAAGATCTGCCATTTATTTATCGGCATTAAAAGAAAATAGAAAAAAAGTTATACTTACTTCCTTAATCTCTTCGGAATCTTTTGTATCTCTTGCCAGAGATAACTTTTTGGCCCTTGCAAGTGATTTTCGTGCTAGTTTTTGTGCAATACTTTTACCAGCATCTTGATTATTTTTATTCTCTGTATTTTGATTTGCCAAAGCTCGTGTTTTCGTACGTGTCATTCTAGTAGGAGCATTTTTATCATTAGCAATAGGACTGTTCATACCAACCATTTCAAATGCTTCAACACGCTTTTTAACTGAGTCTTTCGCATAAGGACTGAATAATGCGTTAGATTTATAGTTGGCTTTTAAATCATTAATAGGTTTCCTATTCATTTCTTTCAGTATCTTTTTGGGCGGAGTAAGTGATATTTCTTCATCGCTAGATTCATTAGACTTCGCAACTACTTTTCGTTCAATTTTTCTTTTTGATCTTTTCAATTCAGGAGAAGACTCATCATCGGTTAGTAAATCTTCTATTCCTTGCTTTAAAATGTTTACGTTATTTTGCAAAGTAACTTTATTGACTGTTGGAACACAAAAAGTTTTATCATTCCTCTCATCTCCATTCAAGCTATTACTGTTTCTCAGGTAATACTTATTTGATGATACTTTTTTCAGCTCATTGCTTTTCTTACTACTTGGCTGACTTGTTTTCTTTATCGTTACAGTTTCATTTAATACAGGTGGCATTTGCAAAGGTTCCAAAACTACTGTAATATTCATCATTGCTTTATCAATTAAAACAGTAGAATTTGTTTTTAACGTTGAATTCATTAGAGGTGTAACTTTCCCGATCGCATCCTCGTATAATGAAGGCTCCTCCGCCTCTGGAGGAATAACCATTGTCTCATCAACATTCATCACTGTATTATCAGGATTTGGATTAGATCGTGACCGTGTCGTTCTTCTAATAGTTTGTTGATTCTCTTGCATCTCATGCTTTTCGTGAATTGTTTGGTTTATTGTAGAATCAATGGTTTTATTTTCTTGCTTTATTGTAATATCAGCATTTTGTTCAATTTTTACATGTTTAGATGGTCTTCTGCCTTCTTTCTCTTCTTCTGAACTACTTTCTGGAGATTTTGGTCGTTTTGAATAAGTTCCGCGTGTTCTCTAAAAAGTAACAATTGTCACTGTATCAATCTTAATACTTTTTAAATATTTTAAATTAAGCTAAATTAATATATTATTATAATATATATACCTTTCTTGTTTTACCAAGGTCAGTTTCATCATTGACAGGCCTACGAATTTTTGATGATAAATTAAGAGACTGTTGCTGTTTTATATTAATCGCTGCTTTTGTGTAAGCTTGCCTCCTAGACCTGTTAAGTGGAGCTTGATTTTCTTCTTGCTCTTCTTCATCCTCTTGTTTTTGTTCTTCAATTTTATCTTTCTGAATAGCAGGCGATAATTGATTATTGCTAACGATATCATCTTCTGGTATAGTTTCAATATCTCGTTCTTTTTTAAATGCTTTTTTTCTTAAAACTTTTGGTGTTTTAGTAATAAGAGGACCAGACATAGACCACCTTAATTGACCTAATAAATTATCCATAAATTCTAAGCTATCCTCATATTCCTTTTCAATACTCTTTTTGACTTCTCTATAACGAGTATTACAATCTATGAAATCATCCAATATTGTAGCTTTAATTTTATTTTTTGAAAAATTCATGATGTTAATCTAAAATTAAAAAAAGACAAGAGATTAAAAGACAGGTGAATTGCTTCACTCGCTAGTAAATCTTACTTTAATCAATGAATTTAATCAAATAATTTAAAAAGATGCAAATTATTGAAAACTTAAAAATGATAAAAAAAGACACGATAAATTAATTCTTTCGAAGTAAGAAATCAGTGCCTCGTTCCTTTTGGCCTTTACTATCAATGATTAATATTTGTTTTAAGGAGTTTAATCCAGCTGTCAATCAGAACAGCCGTCAAAGGCAGGAATTAAGTTTTAGTGAAAAATGATTGAGCATGGTTCTCCAATAAGTGGAAAGTCATACTAATTATTTGATACATGTTTGACTATACAACTTACGTATTTTATATTATATGAATTATTCACGAAGAGAGTAAGAACACTGTCACTAATAAATAGTAAATAAACATAAACTATGCACCGTCGTCTTAACCAAATATATTGAAGAATTTCAATTTCGACAATATACCGCGACAATACTCTTTTTGCCGCGTAACGGCTGTTACCGTATACAAACTCGTCCGACAAGTTTGATTCAAATGACTCCAAGCCGCTTTTAGCGCCATCTACTTCCGGTTGTAAAAGCTCCAAATGAAACTGAGAAGATTGGACATATAAGCAAAAGTTGCTTAGCGCTTGATTCTAGAATGCACTTCAGAATAACCATGCGTAGCGTTACCTTATCTTTTTTCGTACCTACTTATCATTAAACATGCTCTTCCCTGCTTTTTTCTATCATCAATAGATGATGTATGGTTTTCCATGTATATACATGGTAAATAAAGGAACGTAACCTTTCAACGATTTCTTGCGAATTTCTTGTAGTTTTGCACGAGGAGCCATTTTAAAATGATTGAAATGTAATCTTCATTTAATAAAGTTTTAATTTTATTTCTCACGCAACGTATGAGTGAATTCACTTGTATTCTTGTATAAATAGTTTATTAATTGATAGATAAATGAACTTTTCTTAAAGAAAGAAAAAAAAAGAGGAAGAGCTTTTAGCTTAAAGGTATTCTCTAAAATTTCTTTTCTTGTTAGTCGACGGCTTTTTAGGTTAAGTGACCGACGAACTCTCAAAGATTACTCTTTATTCATTATTCATATATTCTTTTACTATCTTCTGTATATATATATCTATATCTAAATATATTATTCTAGTATTTTTACTGTATTTTGCAACATATTATTTTAGATGTCACGCTATTATTCGTCGGATTGTACTGTTTATGTGGGAGACCTAGGTAGTAGAGCAACTCAAGAGGAACTTCAGCGTGAATTTTCTTACTATGGACCATTAAAAAATGTCTGGGTGGCGAGACATCCTCCAGGATTTGCATTTATTCAATTTGAAAACTCAAGGGATGCTGAGGATGCTATTCGATGTCTCGATGGTCGTACTATATGTGGAAGACGAGTTCGTGTTGAGGCATCTAATGCAAAACGTGGAAGGGATAGAGCATTTCTAAGAAGAGGTGGAGGTCGACCTTTCCATCCTGAAGACAGGTGCTATGAGTGTGGTAAAAGAGGCCACTATGCTAGGGACTGCTCTCGACATAGAGGTTCTCGTAAGAGGCGGTATGTAAAATAAGGATTTTTTTTTATATCAGGTTTCTATTGGTGCAATATATTCAGGGTATTTCAGTGAGGTACCATCAAACTTTAAGGGATTGTAGAAGGAGTGATTGTAAGATAATTTTTCATTTTCCACTCTTTGACCAGAAATTTAGTTTTAGATATATTTTACAATAAAGTTTTATTTTATTTTACTTCAACTAACTTACTGTCTTCATCTAATTAATAGTACCTTTATTACTGAATATCTTGAAAACTAAATTTCAGATTAAAAAATGATTAGTGAAATATCATCTTAAAATCACTTTTTCTACGACCCCTTAAAGCTTGGTCATATTTCATTGTGTGTGAATGACCCTGTATATATTTATATATATATATATATATATATATATACATTTAAATGGTGTGTGTAAATTACTTTTTTAATATCTGTGATGCAAATAATTATCGATATTAGTATAAAATTTGGTAAAAATGCTTGATAGAAACTTTTTAGTATGCATTTCAAGAATATCAGATAGTTGAACTCATTACTATTAAATCTAAATAGTAATAATCACATTTAAAAGCTGGTTAAACCAGTAGAGAGTAATGCCGATATAACATTGCCCGTTATTTGTAGGAAATGCAGCTGAACAAGCAAGCACATGTGAAATGCGTTGCTAACGACATTATCGCGAGATTCGCCCTGGGTTCACTTTGTGACACACTACATAGTTAACCACAGCAATAGAGTTGTCCATCTACTTCGAGTTTTCTTCTGAATAGTATATACAAACATCGAACAATGGGATATCTTGCTCAAAGTACAAATTTCTCTCTGCTTAAAATTTGCAGAAAGTGTTTGTGCAAAATTTTTTAAATATTACGGATCTGTTTCATCACCAACATCATTATCATTATCATCGTTATCAGCGTCAACATCATTGAATATTTAAAAAGCAAAACAATGAATAATGCTTGCAAAATATACTTGACATGATCACGAATTACATTGACATAACGGAATTACTAAATTGTTTTACAGTTTTATGAACTTTATTATTTCCGTAAGCAATAACTCGTATCATGATATTTTCATTATTATACATTTAGCTCATCGTATAATCATCATTATCATTATCATTTTCATTTTCATTTTCATTTTTTTACGGTTATAATTATGCGCGCCTCCACTTGCACTCTCGTCATCTGTCGTTGTAGTAATCGTCGTAATAGTCATCTGCATCATCGTTTTTTGTTCTTGTCGTCACTGTCGCTGTTGCTGTCGTCGTTCTTGTCTCCATTAAATGCTTCGTTTATTCATCTGACTACTCGAATGATTAATGAGCTCATCCAGTCCTTCCTTGGCATAGCCAACGCGTCCTCTACGACACCTATATCTACTATAGGCGACCAGGACAGATGGTACATAATTAGAATAGTAAATTTTTCTAATGACAAATTAATTAATTGTAAGACAGCCTAATGGACAAATGTGTTTTTCAATGTTTTCTAAAATTTCGTTAATCGTGTTACTTTTCATAAACGAGAGAATAGCAATATAATTAAAATATTTTATCACACACATAAACATAGTATTTGCTATTGCTTCAAGGCAACCATTAATTTAATCACTTTGCCTTAACTTAACGTTTATTTTAGGTCTTACACCAGGTCTCGTTCGCGCTCAAAATCAAGATCAAGATCAAGATCAAGATCACGCTCACGATCGAGATCTCGTTCAAAAACTCGCTCGAAATCTCACTCTTGCACGAGATCACGTTCACGGTCACATAACAAACAGTCTCGTAGCAGATCATGCAGCAAAGATAGACATGATAAGTATTCTTCCCGAAACGTACGAAGGTCTACTTCAAAAAGAAGTAATTCAAAACGTTCGAAATCTAGATCACGCTCCAAATCTAGAAGTAGATAAAGGTCAGTATTTCTTATAATCACATCAATTTATAAATTCAACAAATTGAAAAATTTGTTTGAAAAAAAAAGATTTTTACCTATATCTAATTAAAATCATCATGACCTTTGATGATTGTAATTATAATGGTGCATAAAATACGATTCGTATAATTTACAATAGGTTTATTTTATTGCAGTTATCATGGAAAGATCGATAACCAGAAGCTGAAATGTTAAGACTGGAATTCTATTTTGACACACACATATATATATATGTATATATATATATATATGTATTTATAAGTTAAGGTTTTGATAATGTTATGCAACATTTCTAATTTCATTATATAAATATAATTTTTCACTTTGAGAATTCACATATGACGCTTCAAAATAATTAATTTTAATTTATATTAAGTAAATAAATTCTTTATGTTCCATAAAGTACTTTACATGCACACATATATATATATATATATATATATGTATATATACGTTATATATATATATATATATATATATATATATATATATATATAAAAGGCATTATAATATGTAAAAATTATTATTTAGTTTATTAAAGTTTTTTTTTCTTTATTTTTTTTTTAATTTTTTTCGAAAAGATACTTGTATTTCTCTCTTCGTGGTATAAAGAATAGGAATAAAATAGAAGCAGAAGATACTAGAGATGTACAAAATTAAAAAAGTGTCATTTTTAATTTTATAATAAAATCTTGTTTAATTTTACATGAATTTTTTTACTAATATTTAATAAACTTAAAATTCTACTGCTTATTACTTGCATCAGGCGTGTCAAATTGGCGGTCCTCGATGTGTTTTTCGTGGCTTCAATGGCCACGATGCTGTGCATACATAAAATTTTAAGAAAATTTGTTAGTTTCATGTGGCCTGTGTGAATCTTACCGGGACGCATTAAATGGGCCGTTGTTTCAATGAACTTGACACGCCTGTCTTACATGATCTTGGTAATAAAATCGCAAATTTGTTGTGACACAAAGAATAACAATTATACAAAGAATTGTTAACACAAAGTATATCAACATATATGCTTATATTAATATTATAATGCATCTCTTACAAATTATTATGGCTCATTTGGCATCGATATTAGAATAAAAAATTAAAGCAGTACGCATGTACTTATAATTCTGTCTTTTATATAAATACAATTTCTCTACATATATAAAATAAAGTGTATGTCTATTTGTTCAACTCAGGGACTAATAGATTAATTGCAATGCAATTATTTATCACATATAGCACAATTTCCAAAAAGGACTTTATGCTATTTACTTTTCTTACTTTATTAGTGATTAAAGTATTGCCCTGTTCTACAAAAACTCTTAATCCCTTAAATCTTTTAAGAGTAGATTAATTTTACATACGTAGAGATATATAAAGACAAAATTCTATATCCTCGCGCGAGAGCGAGCATATTATTTATTAAAAAAATATCATTTTCATTATCAAATATTTCGTAAAATAATACAGGAAGAAATTTGAGTATATAATTAAAAAATTTCTATAATAAATTAAAATTATTGTCGCATTTTTTATTTTTATTGCAGCCTTTTGAAAAAACTTAATCATATTTAAAATTATTGTTTGGAAAGATATGAAAAATAAAGAAAAATTAATGAATAGATCATATGTATACACTTTGCAGATCATTGTATGTGTTTTTATATATATATGAAATTTTTTATTTTTCTATGAAAAAGTTTTACTCATTCATTGTTTTATTATTATATATATATACTTTAGATCTTTTATAATCATTTAATTCTTAAGTTTAGCTTTATATTTGCTGATATAATTTATACCAAAATTGAAATGATGAAAATTATTTTCTTCCAAGCTTTTCAATATATCAAATTATTTCAATTCTATATGTCTCTCTCTGATTTTTTAATATTTACAGGAAGAAACTAGAAAAATTAATTTGCAAATATGTAACCTTGTTAATTATAAAATTTTGTGCCGTTTGCAATTTTCTAAAACTCAATAAGACGTTGTTATAAAAACGACATTTTATAAAGCCTTTTGATAATACTTCAACAAATATTTTAAACAATCTGCAGGTATAATCGATTTAAATAAAAAATTTAAACATTTATAAAATGCTTAGAAATCTGTTGGTTTACAATTTAGAAAGCCACTCAATTTTGACTTATGTAAACAAGTTACATTAATTTTATATTAAAATATGCGAAATTTAAATAAAACGCGAAAGCAAGGATATAATCTTTATACATACTTATTTACAAATTGAATTTGTAATTCTAATTTAATTATAATATATACAAATGTGTATATGTGTGTGTGTGTGTGTGTGTGATGTATTTATGCAAATATGCATACATATATACTCTGCAGATACATATACATATATATGTATCTATATAATATACAAAAAAAAAATAGGTCACTCACTTATAGACGAGTTCTGTCTACATGGAAGATTTAGGTCGCTTATAGTTGAATTGTGACGTGTTTTTCTGGAGCCCTCATTGTCATTTACCATATTAGGATTAACCGAATGCAACAGAGCAGCAGTTTTATTAAAATCTATCGTAGCGTATCCTTTTTGTAGTTTATCTGGAGATTCCGGTGGTGAAGGTAAAGTAGTTTCTGTGGTTTCAACTAAAGACCCTTTGGATATATCTTTGGTATTCAAGTCTAAAATGGCATAATTTACTTCCTTAATAATACCACTTGTCGGAGTTAAGGGTGGTAATGGTGATTTCTCAGGTATAGATATCCCAGAGTATCTCTTTCTTAAGTTCTCGATTTCGTTTCCTTCCAAATTAGCATAACAGTGTCTAATACCATCCTCAGAATCGATTGGGATTGGAGGTAAAGGATGTGGACGTGTTCGAGGATTACTGGCTTCCCCATTTTCATGACCAGGATTAATATTCATATAAGCATGACTTGAACCATCTATTTCATTGGTGTCTTCTTTAAACGATGGCACATCAGAAATACTATGAGTTGGAGAAAGAGGACTAATATCACTGCTAATATCAACATTGATATACGATGCTGTTGGCAGAGCAGGAGGCTTATTGTGGCTAATAATCTCTTGACTTTTGTGCATAGGAAACTGTTCTATGCCAGTAAAGCCACTATTAGATGTAGAGCTACTAATTGTGCAAGATCTTCGAGAAAACAAAAAATTAAGCATATTTATATTTTAATATAGAATTTGAAAGACATTAATGCAGATATTGTAAGTACATTATAATTACCTTTGTAATGCTCTTCTAAGACTTTTATTATTATTGTGCTCTACTTCTACATTTGTAGTAGTCGACAAAATTTCTTCATTAGCATAAACTGGAGATAAATAAGGCTGAGAGAGGTTCGGTGGTGGTTGGGGTGGCAAAATAGGAGGAGGTGAAGGCGATCCCATAGTACCTTGTGGAGACATAGGCCCACTGCTACTTCCTATACTTCCTAATCTTCCAACACCATTTTGTTGATTATGAGCAAATCTATGATTTATTCGATTATTACTTCTAATAGGAGTTGGATCTAAATAATTAGGTTCAAATGGTATTGTCATTCTTGGTACTGTAGATGCAGGATGAGAAACAACTGGAAGCTCTCTTGATATTGTATCATCTGTGCTATTATTACAAACATGCTAGAAAAAATTAATTCTTTTCTTAATTTATTCTTTATTGACCAACGTTCCATCTATTCTATCATCTATTTAGGAATACCTGAATATTTGTCTGCACTAGATTAAATAAATGTGCAGCTCTACGGCATTTAAATGCATAAATACCAGGTCCAGTAGAGCATCGTCTACCAGATTCAAAACTAAAGATCTCTGCATCATACCCATACCGCCTTAGACATCTTAATGGCCATATAATTGGTGGTTTACCACGCTGATATAAAATTATGTCTACATCAGTTATTTCTAAACGTCCAGGAGTAATTAAATTGCCTAAATCATCTACATTCATAACTTGAAAGATATTTGGGTGTAAATCATTTATATCTGTATGACTATTGACACAACCCATCTTCTTCTGGTCTATAAAAAGTAAATAAAAAAATAGAAATGTCATTAAGTGGAAAACAAAAATCAGTATTAAATATTTATCATGTAAATATTTTTATATTTTTATTAAAAATGGAAGTACACACACAAAACAAATATAATAATATTTATACAAAATTGACTACTTGCCAAATACATTTCCAAAATATTAGAATAAGGCCATAGCAGAGAACAATTGTTTTATCCTATTCAGGGGTCGGAAACTCCCCTCTAAAAACTATGGCATTACCAAGAGTGACATCTGTAAAAAACCCAAATTAAGGTGCAGCAATACTAGTTGCTGCGCCGCGACTAGCAAACGCGACTAGTTTCTGTTTCAGGAATTAAATATTTCTAAAAGTATGATGTCGGTAACTTATAGATGTCCCCTAGTGCCCTCATAATATTTTAAATGGTCGGTAAGGAAGAAGTGAAACAGTGCCATCTTCCACGAAACTCGTAAAAGATCTGTGTCCATTGAACGACATGGTATAAAATAGAAATTTTTATCAGTCCTAACAAAATTTTACAATGTTTTAAAATTAAGTCGCTCGCTATATTCATTTGGAATAAGCTCTGAACTTATATTATATAGAACTCGGAAAATTTATTAGTGCTTGCGAGAAACCCAATTATCATTCGATGTCAATGAGATATCCCGTGTGGGTAACAAAACCCTCATCAATTGAGCTATGCGCCACTGATGTTTATTTTAGGAATTACACATTCCGTGAATGATTGGTAGTATGTGTGAATCCATCCTTGCCAATATCCAATAGGGTTTCTAAGATCTACTAGATGATTGTTAGGAGGTACGCTTATCTAGAATACGTTCACTTTTTCCTAGCGTTAGATTATAAAAAATGTTAGGTTATGTTTCTTTAAATATTTTGAATTCTACTTAAGTAGGTTTTTTTAAATGTTATTTGAAACGATGCTGTAATCAAATAATAATAATTTATCGAATAAATACTGTAACTCATAGAAAAATGAAACTCGTAAAGCCGAATTGGGTTACTCACGATGGTTGGTAATTATTTATATTCATTATAGATTTCATAATTAAAATTAAAATTTTTTAGTTACTGGAATCTTTGCTTTATTAGACTATAAACATTTTATTATATTTTAGGGTATCCAATATTTTCTGTGGACATTCATCCTGATGGGAAAAGATTTGCAACGGGTGGCCAGGGTATGCACATTAAGTTTTTTCATTAATAGAAGTATAGTTTCATTTGTATAATCCTCGCAGGTGGAGATTCTGGCAGAGTTGTTATATGGAATATGCAACCAGTGATGGATGAAGCAGCTGAACTTGATCAAAATGTACCTAAAATGCTTTGTCAATTGGATAATCATTTAGGTTTGAATGTTTATAAACATTATACATATTAAAGTTTGAGTATTTCAGTATATTCAATGTTTAACTAAGAAGTCACTTGTTTTGTTTAGCTTGCGTAAATTGTGTTAGATGGAGCAATAATGGATTATTAGCTTCTGGAGGTGTTGATAAGTTAATTATGATATGGAGATTATCAGGTAATACAGGAGGTAGTTCTATCTTTGGTGGAAAAGCAGGTGTAGAGACATGGAGGTGTATAGCTACTCTGAGATCACACGAAGCTGATGTGCTTGACCTTGCGTGGGCTCCGCATAGTCCATGGTTAGCTTCAGCGTCAGTCGACAATAGTGTCATTATATGGGATGCATCCAAGTTCCCAGCCATTGTGGCAGTATTAAAGGGACACACAGGATTTGTCAAGGGAGTGACTTGGGATCCCGTAGGAAAATATTTAGCGTCTCAGTCGGACGATAAAACATTAAGAGTCTGGAGAACTACAGATTGGGCGGAAGAATCATTAATTTCTGAGCCATTTGACGAGTGTGGAGGTACTACTCATGTTTTGCGTTTGTCTTGGAGCCCAGATGGCCAATATTTGGTGTCTGCCCATGCAATGAATGGTGGGGGGCCGACAGCTCAAATCATTGAAAGGGACGGCTGGACGCAGGACAAGGACTTTGTCGGGCACAGAAAAGCAGTCACTTGTGTTAGATTTAACGGGAATATTTTACAGAAAAAGCAGGCAGGTGCTTCTAAACCTACGCAACACTGCTGCGTAGCAATAGGTTCTCGTGACAGATCCTTGTCGGTATGGTTGACTTCCCTTAAGAGGCCTTTAGTTGTAATACATGAGCTGTTTACTCACTCGGTTCTGGATGCAAGCTGGTCCCCTTGTGGACTTCGACTAGCAGCCTGTTCTTGGGATGGTTCCGTTGTATTTATCGAGTTCACTCAACAAGAACTCGGTCAACCCTTGGACCCCGCTGAACAAAGCAGTCTTCACGAACGACTGTATGGGAAACCTTTGGTTCAAGGAGGTTGCACTGTAATGGAAGCGCCCGAACTTCTTAACTTGAAACCTCCAGCACCGAGTCAGCCTGCAGTACAGCAGACGGTCGTAAATTCTACACCACCACCTACAACTATTTCAACCACCCCAGTTAAGGGTCCTATAAATAAGCAAATAGAAACGAGAACGTCGGACGGTAAACGGAGAATCACTCCTATGTTTATTCCACCACCGGCTGAAACCTCGTAAGTTACTCGCTTAAAGTTCACTCTAGTCCAATTGATTCTTATCTATTTATTAAATTTATCCAATTATTTATTCGCCATTTTTTTAGGGATACAGCCATACCTGGAACTCCTGTTCAAACGTTCACGAGTCAATCAAGAACGAAGAGCTCGATTGTAATTGAAAAACGAAACGATGTTGTTGCTCCTAATGTAACTTCGGTTAATCCAGCCATCATAAGCACACCAACTTCTTCGCTTATAGTTAAACGACGAGAATATACAACGACAAAGTCGCATCACACAGCTCCAGCGAAGAAGCCAAAAATTGCAACCGAAAGAAATGGCAATCAGTTGATTCTTCCTTCTCTCAAACCGTGCAGTTCGTTATCTCAACAGGCAGGACATTACGCAGTCACGGTAAATAACAGCCAAGGACTAGCTCATCTTCAAGTGTTCAGAGGAACGGATTCTGAGCCTACTTGGGATGTTTATTTGGGCTATTCTGCCGTTGCTCTAGCTGCTTCACCGGCTGTCATAGCTTTGGGACTGGAAGATGGAAGTATTCATACGTTTCACCCAGCAAAGGGATCTCGTCCCGCACCTCCGTTTGCTCCACCTGCACCCTTAGCCAAGCTTCATGCAGTGGGAAACGCGGTAAGAGTGGGAAAAAAAAACCCTCGTGGAAGAGCAAACTGTACATTTTTCAAAATCCTTCTCAAATCTAATTTCATAAAAAATTTATCAGGTAATGGTGATTTCAAGTTGCGGAGCCGTTCGTGTATGGGAAATTGGAAGTACTTGTAGAATGATATGTTCAACGTCCGCCGCTCATTTGGCGGCACCAGGAGCCTCTTTGTTGTCATGCACTTTGCACAACGGCATGCCGCATTTAGCATTTACGAATGCTAGAGCATATATCTATCATAAAGAAATGGGTAAGATCGGATATGTTTAGGAATTAATTATCTAGCTCCTGATTCCTAAACAATCGTTACAGGCACTTGGTTATTGATCGGGGATAGTCAAGATCCAGTATGGCGTTGGTCCTCGATGAATGCTTCAAGTACTTCTGGCAATAGATGTCCCAGAGGACCATTATCGTCTTTGCAAGAAGGTTTACTTAGAACTGCTGGGCATGCATTACCGAACCTGAGACTTGCGCATAGTGCACCTAGCGTTGTGTCCTATCTAGAACAACAATTACTCACTTCCAAAGCTATAGGAAGTACTCAAGAATACGTGCACTGGTTGATGGCACTAGTATCGTTTTTATTAACTCAAGGTATGTCGGAATAGTACTCTCTTTTATGTTTCTACGCCGATGATTCGCGTACTAACGCGAAATCCGAAACCATTTGAAATATCTTATTCTGCGACGATGATTCTTTTCTTTAGATGGCTTAGAAAAACGCTTAAGGATAATTCTAGACGATCTTCTGGGACCAAGTCACTCATCGGCGATTAAAAGCAATTGGGAGCCTAATATTCTAGTAGGTTTATCATTTATGCGTTGAAAGCTTTTAATACGCTTGAAAAAACAAAGCAGTCAATTTCGTCTTTTCTCTTTTCCCAGGGATTAAAGAAGCACAAACTACTGAGCGACATATTGACTGTTGTTGGCGGACATCTTCGCTGGCAAAGACTTTATCTCGAATATACAGAGCAACTGAGTGCCCTGAAGAATCAAACTTCAGACAAAATATAACTTGTCGTTATTTCATAATATATAACATTATTCCTAATTGTAAATTTTCGAGGTAGCTTTTGTAAAAGACTGTACAGTTTTTTTGATATTGTATTTATACATATATAACTAATAATTGTATATTTAAGTTAATATAAAAGAGAAAAATAAAAGTGCAAGAAGAGCGAAGTTTTCTTTTCTTCTTTCTTCATTCTAGCGCGAATGTCACTGACAAATTTACCACATTTAGGATCGGGGTAGTTTTTTTTGGAAGAGAATGGTAGGAGGCATTTTGTATGTAATTTTATTTATAGCAATATGTTACATCATATATATATTTTTTTAGAGTACTAATGCATATACACCACCTTGTAAGCTCTCTCTTTATAAAAATACGTAATTAAGCCTAATGTGCGATAAGCGAAAAACTCATAATCCAAAAGCATAACTATCGAGTGTTAAATTTTCACTGTTATCAATATTTTTCATCGATTAAACTGTGCGTTCGTCATTTTGCTATTCGCATCAGAGTATAGACCGTACACGATTGATTATTATTGTTACTATTATCGTTTCGTCATACTTTCTTAGAATGCCAAGAAATTGGTCACATTCGAATAATTAAAATATTTTTGATCGCATCGTCCTTCGAATTAGCGCCATTATCTTGGGCGTTTATCGTTGATTCGCTCCCGAACGACTGGGTCGATTCGTCAAGAAACTCCAATATAACGTAAGAAAATCTGAGCACAGGCGAATATCTCTTCAAGACTATGTTTACATCGTTTCATTCTCATATACAAATATCAAGTTTATTATCGAGTAGAGTTCCACGTGACAATGCGACTCGCTTGGACGATGAAAATTTATACAGCCATGGACGAGCGTATTAAATACAAAGTACGATACAATAAAAGGGCAGCGCGCGGTTAATAATATCACGTGGAAGAGACATCATCGAGGAAGCTTTCGAGGGTCGAGAGTTTTGCTACTCGACGTTCGCTCGACTCGAATTAAGGACTAGCTAGCGCGAGATCAATCGCGGTGTCTTTTTTTTTAATTTTTTTATTATCCTGGAGGTAGGTGACGATCGTGTCGTATCCCTAAGGGCTTAAGCACTTTCGGTGGAATCATTGAAGAACTTGAATTTCGCGCATCCGTATAACTTGCAAGGCAATTATGATTATAGTTACAATTAGGAAATTGTCGATGGTCCATTCTACGAATACGATGAAATCGATTCGCGACAAACCTGGGACTTGGGTCTTGGCTCAGTCTTCCCCCGTCTCGTTGTGGTACGATCGGGAAGGGGGTGGTTTTTCCAGGCACGCTCGTGATGAAACAAGACGGTTCTCCATCCTCGCAAGAAGAAGGCACATCTCCTTAAGTTAAGTACCGTAAAGCCGTTCTACCTCGAGATTCCAAGTTTAAATGGGCGGCGGACCATTCGGATAAATGACGACAGGGGTGAAACTCCTGGCGAGGTTGTTAGAGAGCATGCAGCTGTAATCTTCTTCTGCAGAAGGTACCAGGGAGGCGGCACCGAGCAAAATCAGCAGCATCAGCGCCTGAATCGGAAGCGAGGCACGCAATACTCTGCCCAAGAATCGACATCCTCGGACCAAGGGCGTGCGTTCCCCTTCGTCACCACTGGAACAACGACAACCGGAAATCAATGGGCATCGATGATGGCGAGATGAAACGTGGAGTCGGGGGAGGGGGGTTGGCGAAGGACGAAGCGATAGGAAACATCATCGTTACCATCACCGCAACTACCAACATCACGCGCTACGTTGACTACCGTCGCTACTACTCTTCTCTCCGGGGATACTCTCGGAGTCGAGAGCGAATCGATTGATCTATCGTTAAGAAATTTTCTCAGAGGAAGAAGGGCGGAAGCTCTAATCACCGAGGGGAAGAACAGAGAAAGAGAGAGAGATAGAGAGAGAGAGAGAGAGAGAGAGAGAGAGAGAGAGAGAGAGAGAGAGAAATAGTTAGAGATAGAGATAGATAGAGAGACAGGAAGAGTACTTCCGGAGAGAGAAGGAGGAAGAATTCTGAAGAAATAGAGAAAATAACGTACTTGGTCTCGGTTGGCTCGTGTGGCTGACTGGTCTCGGAAGTAGCTTCGTCGAGTAGCTAGAATGGAACAAAAGAAGAAACACAAACAATAAAATACTGTGCTGGTGATAAAGAGCTACTGCTAATATGTAGGATAGGAATGAAATGCTCGAAAGAGTAAGCGGATGGCGAGATTAAGAAAGAACCACATTTCTTTTGTTTCATTCCCTCGTATCTGGCCGATCGAACAAAGTGATTGCGCTATTCTGTGCAAGTATTATACATTAGTCTACTCTCGTACGATCAGAAGAGATCTTTCCTCGAAGGTGGAGGCGCGTTCCTGAAACTTGCGGGCTTTCATTAGAAAAGTGAGATCGCACTTGGAAAATTGGACTGGCCTTGCTAACAGGACGTGAATCGACGCTGAAACCTACTGGTACCCTTGGCTCTAGCGTATGACCTTGAACTTACATCGTGCGAGAGCGAAGCGAGGGAGGACGTGGTGGCGAGTCCAATCTCACGGGGGTCGAGTCCAAGGACGGCGCCGAGTTTCAGGGCGTAGATGCCCGTTAGCCTGCGGAGGGTCTGCAGTCTCAGGCGAAGTTCCTGAAGGCGCACCCTCGTCTCTCCTTGCTCGTCCAACAACTGGTTCGCGGACTCCTGCAGGGACAGGACTCGGGGCTCGCAATGTTCAAGGTCGTTCCTGAGTTCTCTGCGGGAACAAAGCGGATCCATCGAGAGGGTCTCGTCACCTAGACTGGTCGAAGCGACATCGACCCCTCTTCCCCTCCCCCCCTTCCCATTCACCGCCACGTACCTGAACTTGTTGTATTTTTCCCGGATGACGTCGTTGGATTCGGTGAGGTCGATGGGCTCGCTGGTCCTGATGGTGATCTCCATCTTCTCGAGCCAGGCTAGCAACTCGTCGATGATCCGGTGGTACTGAGTGTTGGATATCAGGGCGAGCTGGAGTTGACCTTGCCACTTGTCGGCCGCCGCACAGATTTTCTCCCACCTGGCGTTGGCCGACGCCAGTTTCTCCCTCAGCTCGTTACCCCTGCTGGAGTCCTCGGCGTGGTCGGCCAAGTGGGCGCCTACGATGTTCAGGCTGACGACGATGCTCTTGTGACTGTCCAGATCCAGCAGGAACTCCCGGTGCTCCTGGATAACGTCCTCCAGGCTCTCTATGTTCGTCGGTGGCTCCACTTGCTCGCTCTGCGTACCCTCGGCGAATTCCAACCACTTTTCCAGCCGCCACATGTCGTTGTCCAATTGCGTCCAGTTTCTCCTCGAGCAAACCGGGCAGGTCAACCTAGCGCCGTCGCTGCAAAAGGGGTCAAGGTCAAAATAGGTACTAACGTCGATCACGAGGGAGGAGCGATGAGAAAAGTAGCGAAGAGTTTGAGTAAGAGTTTGGGACTTAGACTGTTATTCGCGCGAGGACACTCACTGTTCGCAGGGAAAGGAATAGGCTTCTGTTACGGGTGACCTGCGATGAAACAGACAATGACCAAGGTTAGTTCCAGCGCGAGCAACCTCTCCACGAGAGAAGGGAGGCGGGGGAGTCGATACGCACCTGAGCTCCCTCACTTGTTCCTCTCTGGTTCTTGCCAAGGCTAGCAAAGACTCGAACCTTTTGCTCAAGGTCATCACTTGAGCAGTTTTCGGATCATCGGCTTGCAGAGCCCCGTCTTCCTTCAAGAGGTCGTGGAAGTGACGTATGAGCTCCACCGAGGACTGGCAGCTCCCTATCAGTTTTGCCTGGACGGGATCGAGTTTGTCGTTAGCATTGTCACGGACGGGAAACTGGAAAATGGGGGAGGGGTCGAAGCAAACTCACGATTTCCGAGGTCATGGAGTTCAATCTGGGACCAGCGACGGGTTCCGGTCTGACCACGTTCTCCAGTGCGTCCAGGGCGTTGCTGCACTCTTGAAGAGCGGTGTCCAGCTCTATCAGGTAGGCGTCGCAAGAAGTCAACTTGACCAGTCTGGGAAGAGTGTCCACCTGCACGGCGATATCCTGCTCGAACTTCAAGGTCTCTACCTGAACGGCTTCGTCCACTTCGGTCCTGGTGCGAGCCTCCACTTCCGTTCTCAATGAGGCCACTCTGGCCTTGATGTCCTTCCAGAGCAATTGGTACTCGTCGACGAGTTCTTGGACGGCAGCCACGTCGTCGGGGTTGCTCTCTCGCATGACCCTCAGAGCCAGTTCGTCGGCTTCTTGGAGGACCTTGCTCTGGTTGGCCAGCTCCTCCTCGACATCGGCCAACTGCTGGAGCCTCCTCCGCGGAGAGGCTCTCTGTTCCGGGGTGGCGAGGTGCTGGATCTGCGTGAGTTTCACGTCGACCTGGGTCAGACCGACGACGGCGGCTCCGTGGGCGGCGGTGAACTCGCGGTAAACCCGCTGGTCCCGCTGTAGCGCCGAAATAATCGAGTTCGCTCTAGTTCCCAAGGTCAACCACCTGTCGATCACGCGCCTGGTTTCCCCGGTCAGGGACTTCAGGTTGTCCGGTTCCATTCCGCTCTTGGCCAGTCGACCGAAGCTGGTCTCGAGGATCTTGAGAGCCGGTGCCCGAGCGTCGATGTCCATGGAGATGCCCTGGACCCTGCGCAACATCCCGTCGGTGGCGTCCTTCGACAGTTCCTCCAGGCCCGCCTCCAAAACTGCGAGACTCTCCTCGGTTTCGGCCAGCCAACCCTCGTGCTCTTTCCTGACCTTGTCCATTTCCTGCAGCAGCTTCCACGTCAACAGGATCTTCCTCTTTCTCTCGGACAGTCTGACGCAGGTGGTCTTCCACCTGCGCTCCAGGGTCTCCATTCCGTTTCTTATGGCGTCCGTATTGAAATTCGCCTTCCAGGCGTCACAGTCGTTCAAGAGGACCTCGCAGACGTTCAGCACCTCGCTGATGTTCCCACTCTCCGCCTCTATCATCCTCCGCAGCTGTTCGTGGTCCTGGAGCTTCTTGTCTATGCAGTCCTGACCGATGCTCTCGATTATGAAACTCTCCGACAGCTGGACCTCTATGGAGGCCAGCCAGGACCTCAGTTCCAGGATCTTCTTCTCCATCGAGCTCAGTCTCTGCATCAGGTTGATTATCTTGTTGGCCCTGGCCTTGCCGCTCGCCAGCAAGCGATGCCACTTTTCGTTGATGTCGTCCAAGGACCTTTGGATCTGGAGATTCAGACGAGGAAGATTAAGCGCAACGCGACGTTGGATGCGACCAAGAGAAAAAGCTATCTGTCAGATGGAAAACTGGATGATGGATCAAGGGGTTGATTAGAGAAGCGTCGATTCGTTACCTTTTCCCTCTCCAGCCCGTCGGTGACGGCCATGAGTTCCTGACCGGTGGACTGCAGCCACTCGAGCTCCCTCTGCTTGAGGACCATCTCCGCCTGAAGTTCGCACTCGATTCTCTTGAGAGCCTCCTCCGGTTCGTCCAGGGTGGTAACATCGCAGTTCTGGATCCTGCTCTCGGTGTCGTCCACCCAGACGTTCAATCTACCCAGTCTGTTCTCCCAGCGACCCCGCAAACCGCACCGCTCCCCCAGTCTGTATGCCAGGACGGCCAATTGGTGTTCAAGGTCACCGTGTTGCTGCCAGAGCAAAGCCGTGTGCTGGCTCAGGGACTTCATGTCGGAGGGGCTCAGGCACTCCTTCAGCTGTTCCGTGATGGTCCCCAGATTCTCAAGGTCACCGGTGGCCTCCAGCAGTCGAGTCCTCAGCCTCTGCAGGGAGTCGAGTTCCTCGCGGGTCTGAGAGAGGCTTCCGGCGATCGCGTGGAAAGCCGTGCTGAGCGCCCGGCCGACCACCAGGAAGGCCGCGGTGATCTTCTCCGTCTGCTCGACGTGCCGGTCGTGCAGTTTGTCTATCCTGAGGAGGAAGTCGCGCCAGGTCTCGAGTCCGGCGCGCAGGTTGGAGATCCTCTGGGTATTGGCGGCGTGTTCCATGCGGATGGAGGCAGCCAGGGTTTCCTCGCAGCCGGCCAGCAGCGTCTCCTGCTGGGTCTGCAAGGACTTCGCCAGGGATTCCCCGGTGGGCAGCTTGTCCAGGAGGCCGTTGATCCTCTGTAGGACCTTGTCGAGTCTCCTGAGGTGGATGAACCTCAGTTGCAACCTGGCGCGCTCTCTCTCCACGTCCTTCAGCCACAGCAGCAACTTGTTCTGCTCCATCCGGTAGTTCTCCCAGAGGGCCAACCTCTCCCTGACCCCCGAGTGCCGCTCCAGGATCCTCGACAGGGTCTCATTGTGAAGATTGGTCAGAGCGTTGAATTGCTCCGTCACCGACAAGTCCCTGCCCTCGTCCGACCGCACCGACAGGATGAGACTCTGCTGGTCCGTCAGCAGGTTCCGATGGACCTCGCACAAGTTCCGGTGCTCCGAGAGTCCGTTGTAGTCGGCCGGGACCTCGTTCGACAAGAAGTCCTGTACGTGCCCCAGGTACTCCTGCCAGAGTTTCAAGGCCGCTGCAACGTCCTGGGAGCGAACCAACCTTGCGGAGAGTCGATGGTACTGTTGGAAGGTTTCCCGGAAAACTCGTTGCCACAGCTGAAGGACCTCGACCACCGGAGTCTCCGGCGTCGTCGAGATCTCCAGCGCCCGTTCCTTTATGGACTGCAGCTGCGGCTCCGTTCTCGTCAGCGCTAGCAGATGGTTGCGCAGTAGCTTCAACTGCTCCCTGGAGTCGGCCTGGCCCACCGCCGTCAGGCTCTGAAACCATCGGGATGGATCCTCGTCAAGTCGAGTCAAGGACACCGCACCATTTTGCCGATACCGATCGATCGTCAACGTCGAAGAGACTTCGCGGGGCTGCTCGAGGTTAATCGCCCTGTGTTCAAATTACCTTCCAAAAACCGCCCAACCCCCACCCCTGCCAAGACGAGGGTGTTCTTGCTCGATAGTCTCTCTCTCTCTCTCTCTCTCTCTGGCAGCACCATTAGCCTTACTTCGCTCGAGTTTACTTTACTTTGCTTCGCTTTACTTGAAAATGGAAGCAGCCTTATCGGTGGTGGTGAATCGGGCCGACCGTAAATTCACCGGGAAATGCAAGCAAGCGAGGCCCTCTCGAGTTGGAAAGTTGGCCGGAACAGCCAGCCCCATTCAGTTGTTGCGGATTTCGTGACTGATGTAATTGGCAGAGACCGGGAGGAGGCCCTTCGGCCCGCGTTCGGCCTTGACACAACAAATTGTTTCGGAACTACCGCGATTAAAATATAAAGCGGCGCGTGAAGGATGATCGAGCTGTGCCAAGCACCAGGAGGCGCGCGGCCGTCATCGAGGATCGCACGTCAGCTCGGAGACGCACCCGCGGCGGGTCCTTGAAGGACCTCCCCGAGGAAGTCGCGACGAGGGTGTCCGCGGTTCTCCGGCCAAAAAAAAAAACAAGAAAAATTCAAATTATCGCGGGGGAAGTACCTGCTGGACGGAGTCGAGGAAGGTCTTCTTCTGGGACAGGTCGCCCTTGGTGAGCTCCTGGTTGAGGGCTCGCGCATCAGCGGTGTCGGCGAGGGTGGCGAGACTCTCGCGAACGTCCTCCAGGCGTTTGCCGAGAGCCTCCACCTCGCAGTGCAACGGGCCACCCGCGTCCAGGCCCACATCCGACTCGATCTGAGCAACCAGGCCTCGCAATTCCAGTAACCGCTCCTTGTGTTCCGCCAGGGTCTCTTCGCTCACCTGAAATCAACAGCGGGTTTAATTAAGAGAGAAAGAGAGAGAGAGAGAGAGAGAGAGAAATATATAGTGAGAGATTTATTACAAATTCCAGATAATAGACCATGGGAAACCGAATTTTTCGCCAAAATGGAAGGACTTTGGAGGGGGCGGTGAATTTCGTGATTTTCGTCGGGGTACTCGCGGCTATTTGCGTCAAAGGTCCAAAAGGGGGGAGGGACGTCGACGAGCCGACGTTTATCACGCCCTATCGGTATTTATAGATTCTCCGGGTGTATGGCATTCGCGCACCGCCACTCACAGGAAACGCGTTCCACCAGATTTCACCAACAAAATCCCTGGAAACTTCTCTTGGAACTCTCCCTCGGGGAACCGAAAGAAGAAGAAGAAGAAGAAGAAGAAGAAAAAAAAGAAGCGTTGCGCGCTCCTGCAACGAACAACCACAACTAACAGGGACGACCGATGCAATTCCAGAGGAAATTTTCCTTTGTATTTTCTTCTTTCCCCCCCTCTCTCTCTCTCCCTCTCTCTTCTCGTGCTTAATTATTTGTAACGAGGATTACGGAGGTTTTATCAGGAATCTTCGCCTATCTTCGATGGATTTTTCTTACGAGCATTTTGCAAGAATTTCTTTACGTTTCGTATCGCTGCGGGCCATTTGTTTTGCATCCTCGTCACTCCGGTGATTCACGACTGTCGATAACTGGACGCAAATAACGATGCGAAACTGCAGTTTCATCTTTTATGACAGTATTTTGGTCATCGTATATTTGGACACGAAAACTGAGCGACGGTCATCAGCGTTCTTAGTTCCTTATCTCGACGATCTGCGGGGAACTGATAAATAAAATCCCTCGGATTTCTCATTTGTTTTTTTAGGCCGCTCGTGCAAATTTTCACTTTGCGCCTTCTATCTTTATCCCACGTGGATCGCAATGGTAACGAGCGATGATTTCGAGAGCTGGGAAAACGCGGTGGAATCGAAAGTTTAATTATAGGAACTTTACTTTTAATATCGACGGAACATCTGCTGGGACTGTGGGGAGAGACGCGTGCACCGGGTGTTTACGCGTCAGTTTCACGCGAGGAGAGTGGAGAATCCGGGGGATTCTCTCGTTAGTTTACAATTGCGAGTGGGAGAGGAAAGGAGAAGAAAAGTTAGAGAAGGAAAAGGAAAGAGGGAGAGAAGCGATATAAGAACGGGGTAGGCACCTTTCGTTTTTCCGATGCGTACATGATCCCTTTGAAATTTTGTCTCCGTCAAATTTTCCACGCACGCGTCAAAGACGAGCACGTGCTGCTGCGTCGAAAGCCCCGGGGAAAGCACATGGTCCGACGCTCAGCGCAAACGCGCGCTGGCCAACGCGCGCGCGCGCACACATTTTCCTACCACTGTATATTTACGCACGTGGTCTTCGAGTCATAAAAAAACTCCGGGTGCGTAGAGGGTCTGCCTCCGAGAGGGGACCTGGGGTAGCGAGCGTCTTTCTCGTGGAAAATCACCGACGCGTCGTATCGATTCGACCGTGATACGGTCTTCTTCTGGATTCTCCGGAACTTCCACCCGGGGAAAGTGAAAACACCTCCTCCCCGTTGCGCCTTCTTGACACCGACGCTCGCCGACGAGGGACGTACGTCGTTGTCTCGACCTTGTCCGCGCACTCGTTTCTCCGGTCGTCGTGAGAAACTGCGTGGGGAAAACTCGGGAAAAATCGCAAGGGCAACGCGAGGATGCAGAGAGAGAGAGAGAGAGAGAGAGAGAGAGAGAGAGAGAGAGAGAGAGAGAGGCAAGAAAGAAAATTCGGAAAAAAAGAGCGAAGGAAGGGAGAGAGAACGCGATGGAAGCAGCAGGCGTCTCGACGCCCTGGACCAGACTGGCGTCTGGCGGGATCGATGAAACTCGACGCGTTCGCATCCGGACGAACTCGAGCGCCCATTGGTCCCCGCGTGGGGGGCCCCAACTGTCAAGCGATTCCGCCCTTCCCCGTCGCTCCAATTTTTCGCCAGTTGCGCATCCCATTCAAGGGATGAGCCGTCGGCACCCCTCGTCCATCCACCGCGAGTCAACCTCCCTACCCTTCCGCTCTCCCGCGTCTCTCGCGACGGACGAGCATCTTCGCCAGCACCGGGAGGCGAGGGAGGGGAGGAAATCGATGTACTTTCCGCACTCTCGACTAAACGACCTACGACGGGCGACGAGTAAAACGCCATAAAAAATTAAGGCTCGCATCGTTCTCGTCGACCGACAAGCTTGGGAATCGGATCGATCGTTCTAATCGTCACCGAGTTCCGCGGCTGCGAAATAGAGGAGGGAGGGGAGGGGGAGGTCCAGCGTCGATGGAGGTCGCGATGTCATCGTCCTCCGCGTCACGCGCGGGGTTTACGACAAACTGGATGGGCGCGACAAAACGCAGGGGGTGGAAATCGATTCGCGCGTTGTGTGTCAAGGGGTTGATGCAGTTTCCTCGTGGTTGCGGATGCGGTTCCCTTCCCCTCCCCCACCCCCCTGTCCAGGAGAAAAGAGATTGGAAAGAGATCTTGGGAAAAACCTCGAAGACTCACCTTGACTTGCTTGAGGGCCTCCTCCGGGGGTAGGTTGGTGGTGCTGCCCATCTGGGTGTCGACCCAGGCCCTGACCGTGGCACTGGCGTCCCGGTACTGCTGCCAGAGGTTCACGGCTCGGTGATACTTGGTGCAAAGTGCGTCTAGCTCGGCACGCGTGTCCTCCCACGCCTGGACGGCCTCGGTGACGGCGGCGTCGACCCTCTCGCGGACCTCCGCGGCGCAGCTCTCCCGCAGGGGCTCCGCAGAGGCCCGCAGTTCGCCGATCAAAACCTCCCTCGCCCCCAAATCTCCGCTGAGGCCCTGAAAGCGCAAAAATCTCTTTACGCGCTCGTTCGCCTCGCGAAAGTTCCGCGACGGGACCGACGCGACCTCCTGGGGCTTCGCCACCGTCGACCGCCCCGCGTCCCCCCGTCTCTCCCGAATCTCTCGCCGTCGCCATTTTAATAATAGAACTCGGTCACGGAGCAACCGCGTCAACTAATTCTGCGCGTTTTGCCCCCGGGGGTCGTCGACCGCCTAAATTTCCCAGGGCGCGCGTCTATCGCTGGATGAATCGCGTCGGATCCTACGAATTCCATCGGCTCGCGCCAAAATCGCCGGCGCGGTATTTCTGGCGGTGCTCCGCGCTCCGGGTGAAAGGTCACGCTGGAATTGGAGTAACGTCCCCCCGCCCCCCTCTCCACAGCCGCCGAGAGTAAAGCCGAAGTAATTTTCAGGGAAATTCTGGAAGACGTTCGCGGGAAGATTTCGTCGAGCGATCGAACCTCGAGGAATTGGTTTCCGGGCGATCGGGGTGGAACCATCTCCGTCGGCGAGACTTCCCGCGAAAGGACGCGGGGACCGACCCGCGCGGGCGCTGGTTCAACGCGACGATTGCCAAGGCTGAAGAAGAGATTTGCGCAAATTGAAATTCATCGCTGCTGGATGCGAGAGCCGCGAATAGAATTGCCCCGCGACGCGCGACGCAGCGTTTCGATTCCTGGATGAGCGCTGGAACCCGGAACGGAACGGAACGGAACCGAACGGGTTCCCGCCATCGAGTCCCGCGTTGAATTTGCGCAAAGTCCGCGGCGGTAGCGAAGAAACGAACGACGAGTCGACCCACCGCCGATCTTGCCTATTCTCTTCTTATTTCCAGAAGCACCGGAAGTGGGGGGAGTCTTTCAGCGGCCTCGCGCCTCTTTGCTCGTAAACTCTGGACTCGTCGTCACG